>CAIGQV010018127.1:7193609-7219724 GCA_903798115.1 Danio jaintianensis | reverse complement strand
AAACACAGAGCAGCAGAATGCAAAAAATCCCTGTTTATCTGAGAGAGAAGAATGAGTTTGTCTATTTTGTTGGGTAGAGAGCAGAGATTCGCCAGATGGATGCTGGGCAACGCAGTTCGAAACCCGCGCTGTCTGAGTTTCACAAGCGCGCCTGCTCGTTTCCCTCGTCTGCGCGCTCGACAGCGTTTGAGCAGCACCGCGGCTCCGCCGACAACAATGTCCAACAAAACATCACATAAATCCAAATCTGGAAAAACATTTGGTGGTGTATGTGTCCGAATGTCCAACAATTCGTCTCTGGTGAAACTAATTGTAGGAATGTGACTCAAGACGGGACAAACTAACAAAAACATTAAAACAACAGCAGAGCTCAACACGGAGGCGGCCATCTTCGTCGGCGCCATCTTGAGTAATCAAATTTTTAAAGATTTTTCATACTCACTATTCCCTGAAGCCGCAGAGGAAGCGCCCACAGCATTGAACTGTTGAACTGTTGTGCATGCTCACAGGAGAGCGGCCAGCTCACTGAAACACACAGATGTTATACAGTGTTGTTTTTCTCATAGTTTGTTTGTGTTTAATTCCTCTTTCTTGCCCGCATTCTCCACGAGTTGTGGCGAGAGGAGAAATTAAACACAACACAAAGACTGCAGAGTTGCAAGCAAAAGCCCCGGAGGGTGATTTATTTACATATTCAGAAATTGATAGTGCAATGTAAAAGGTAAGTAGTTCTCTGGAAGGGTTCTGGATGGTGAGTAGGGGTGTTCTCCGGGGTTTGCAAGGTGCAGTCTGGTGAAGGTGAGGATGCCGATCTTATCCGCATGAATCTGGTGAGAAAGGGAGAAAGATATTAGCATCTGGGTAAGTCTGGAGTTTGTAGCTCACTGAATCTCCGGTGGCTTAGACTTATATCCTCTCCCTTTAATCTGTTGTAGGTGGCGGCGATCTGCATTGACAAGGTGAGTTCAGGTGCCTTGAATTTGGCTCCATGGCGACGTGGGAAAGAGTACTTACCACAGTGGTAAGAGATAAACTAAAAATTTTAAGTCACTGAAATAACTCCATAAAACACACAGAATAATTGTTCAAAAGGCTTCTCAGGTTATGCATGTAATCATGGTTCCCTGAAGGGAACGAGAGGCCTCGTAACAAATGGATGTAATGGAAATGCTTCCTGTTTATAGAAGTCCTGAAGCATGTGTGTAATCACTCCAATCTTGATTGTCCAGACGTTGTGGCATCACATGACATCATCGCGGCAATGTGTAACGTCATCCAGCTAGTAAAAGCAGATGAAAATGTGGGGGTAGACCACCCTGCTGAGTTACAGATGTCAGAAAGGGATGTACCCGAGAAGGCTTTTGAAGCCACCATACCCCTGGTGGAGTGTGCCCAGGCAACCAAAGGAAAAGACTTGCCATATGCCAATGTGATGGCATCACTATCTACCTGCTTAAGGTTTGCTTAGACGCAGGGACCCATGATTAGGGTTACCGAATAGAACAAATAATTGTTCAGTTTTACACCACTGGTCTGGTGTCACAAACGAAGGCAAATGAAAGGCCTGCAGCACCACTTGAGCGAAGTCTAGATATGAATGGGCTAAGAAATTTAGGGTTAGGGTTAGGTTTGCATAGTCATAATCCACAGTTAAACTGTTTTTATATTTAATAGTCTTAAATATTTTCCTATGCATAATTCACTTTCCAAACCACTTCTAGTTTACCCAAGACATTGTGCTGAATATATAAATCGGAACCATTGTTTTCTCCACACTGCCAAGACTTGAAGGCATTGTCATGAGACCTTGATTGTGTGAAATGGGCCCCTCCTTGGGAAAAACCCCCTAGTTTTTAACAGACTTTGAAACTGTTTCACAGTGATGGCCTGGCCTAGCGTGACTTTGCTTACAGCTGAAAGGATTGATTCGATCCGAGGTGGGGACAGACATGCACTCATCATTGTGGAGTCCCAAAATACACCTAAGAAAGTGGTTGTCCACAAGCACCCTTTGCTTTCTGTTCAGCCGCAACCCCAGTTTTTCGATATGAGCAAGAACAACATCTCAATGCCAAACCGCCATATCCTTCGACCGAGCTAATATTAACCAATCATCTAGATAATTGAGGATTCGTGTCCCCTGCAGATGAAGTGGTGCTAGAGCCGCCTCGATGATCTTCATGAAGGTGCAGGGTGAGAGTGCTAGACCAAAGTGAGGGACCCAATACCAGTGTTAATTTCGTTGACGAAAAAATTTCGGCATAATTTTCGTGACAAACAAGTTTCTACCAACGAAAACTAAACGAAAACTAAAGACGAGAATGAGATTGAGAGACGTTTTTTGGAAAATATCCAATCAGAATTAATCTTGGTGTGTGATGCATGACACACACACACACACATTTGAAAAGTAACTGGTCTACAGTAGACGCGGGATGCGATTTCATCATCTTCCATAGTGGCGTTAGATATATTAATTAGTTAATTAATTAATTACATGTAATGATACTGTAGTGCTATAATCTCTGCTTATCAGGGAATCGCATACAAGATAACGAAACTGCCTTGAAGTGAAGCACACTTTTATTTTTTACATACATCTTCGCTTCAGAATTCCTCTATGTGAGTTAACACAGCCATAGGACTGAGTGCACATTTTACAAGATAGAAAATTACCATTTGCCAGTCATATGTCATTACTCTACTTATTTACTCAGTGCTGTAGCTGAGCACCATGTACTGTAAGTTACACCAACTACAACAGTAAAGCTTGCTATAGACTGACATTGCAAAGTAAACTTAAACTATTTTAAGTTCAAAGATTTAATGGCTTGAAACTGTTCAACACACTGGTTAAAAAGACTAGTAGTTTACCACGTTAAAATAAAGGGTTTGCTAAATAATTGCACAATCCTGCATTTTCAGATGGCTACTTTTTTTTTACATGTGGATTGATTGTTGACTCATAATTTTACATATTACTTATGATATAAATAAACATTCATTCATTCATTTTCTTTTCGGCTTAGTCCCTTTATTAATCTGGGGTCGCCACAGCGGAATGAACCGCCAACTTATCCAGCATATGTTTTTTTACGCAGCGGATGCCCTTCCAGCTGCAACCCATCACTGGGAAACATGGGTTACACACTACACACATACACACTCCATACACTCTCATTCACTACGGACAATTTAGCCTACCCAATTCACCTATAGCGCATGTCTTTGGACTTGTGGGGGAAACCGGAGCACCCGGAGGAAACCCACGCGAACACGGGGAGAACATGCAAACTCCACACAGAAACGTCAACTGACCCAGCCGAGGCTCGAACCAGCGACCTTCTTGCTGTCAGGCGAACATGCTACCCATTGCGCCACCGTGCAGCCCTATAAATAAACAATGCATATCTAATTTTTGGTCTTCAATGGAAAAGCTATATTCCATATTTTAATTAGACCGTTTTATTTTATTTTAAGTTAGAATATTTTGTATAAACAAATGTATACAATATTTAATTAAATTACACTTAAATTAAACCAAATATATTTTAGTCAACTAAATCTAGATTTAGTCGACTAAAATCTTCTGTAATTTAGTCGACTACAACTAGACTAAAACTAAAATGAGTAAGAAGACTGAAATATGACTAAAACTAAAATGAAATTTTAGTCAAAAGACTAAGACTAAACTAAATCAAAATTTTCTGTCAAAATTATCACTGGCCAAAACGCTTTGCCCCCGAAAGTGAACCGCAGGAACTTCTTGTGTTGTGGTAGGATGGATACATGGAATTATACCTCGTTCAGGTCTATTGTGACAAACCAGTCTTTGGAGCTGAATTTGTGCGATGATCATGCTGAGAGTCAGCTTTTTGAACCTGAATATTTTGACTGCTCGATTTAGCTGTCTTAAATCGAGGATTGGCCCTAGTCTTCCATCCTCCTTTGGAACTATGAAGTTATGGCTGTAAAAGCCTGACTCGATTTTGAGTCTACATCTTCGCCTTTCTCAATAGTGAGTCTACCTCCTGTTCCATTACCAGAGCCTGCTCAGGTTGCACTAAAATGTGAATCACCCCATTGAACTGGAGTGGACTTTTTTTTTATATAGTAAGCAGGACCCACTGTGAGACATTTGACAGGAGTTCCCATTGTGCCAGAGATGTCTTTAGTGGTATCAGCCTCTCAAGACTGGCCTCTGGATTTTCCAGGAGCCAACTCAGGGAACTAAAGTGGGTGACCGGCAGATAACCTCCGAATTAACTGCTCTTAGACTCTCTGTAGAGGGGGCAAGCTCTCTTGCGCCACAGCCCTCAGGGGCAGAAACAGAGAGGGGGTTTCACCAGGGGCTACTGCGTCCTGAAGTGCGCTCTATGGCAGTGTTTGCAGTGAAGCCCCGTGATGGCACTGGGGAGGAGTGGGTGCTCACAGGCCCAATTCAATTAAATTCTTTATTTCTAAACGTTTTTACAATGTAGATTGTGTCTAAGTAGCTTAACATAGAAGTTCTAGTAAATTAAAACTGCTTCAGTCCAGTTTTCAGAGTTGAAGTTCAGTTTAGTTCAGTTCAGTGTAGTTTAAATTTCACTGATGAAAGTCCAAACACTGAAGAGCAAATCCATCGATGCCCATCTCCACAAGTCCCAAACCAAGCAAACCAGTGGCGTGGAACATACTTCACCAATTGACAAAAGTGAAGAAAAAAACTAAAGAAAAAACAGGCTCACGACCATTTCTCCTCTGTCCAAACTTCTTGTGCAGAGCTGCAGTCTAGGCACCTGAGGTTGGAGAACACTGGATGTCCATTGTGGAGAAGCTGCAGGTCTGAGTAGGTCATCGGCAGGTGTTCAGGCGAGTCCAAGGAATCAATAAGGAGACTCGTCTGTCACTGGGGTCTTTCAGGAATCAGTCTCACGCTCTCCACTCCTCCATGACTACCATGGCATCTGCTCAGGATATGGGCAGGGTCCAAGATTATGGATACATTGGGATAAGGAGAAACAGACTAACATAAGCATAGATGCTGTTGAAATAATAATGTTTTTTGGGAAGTGTTCCCAGCTCTGGTTGCCCTAATTGATGCAGCCTAACAATCCTTTAGAGGATTTGGATTTCAAAAGCATTTGTGTTTTATGTGTATGCTAATGCAAAGAGATGTGTCTTTAATAGTTTTAAACTGACAGAGTGTGTCTGCCTTCCAAACTGTGCTAGGAAGGCTGTTCAAGAGTTTAGGTGCCAGATATGAGAAAGATCTACCGCCTACAGTTGATTTTGATATTCTTGGAATAATCAATTGTCCAGAATTAACTGAGCATAGTGGACGTGAGGGGCTGTAATACACCAGGAGCTCCCTCAAATACTGGGGAGCTAAGTCGTTCAGGGCTTTGTAGGTAGTCAATACAATTTTAAAATGTATACAATATTTTATAGCGTCCCAATGCAATGATGAAAGAACTGGAGTAATAAGAACATTTCTTTGTTCTAGAAAGCACTCTAGCAGCTGCAATTTGGACCAACTGAAGTTTGTTAATTGGGCCTACAGGGCAACCACCTAGTAACGCATTACAATAGTCTAACCGAAAGGTCATGAAAGCATGAATAAGCTTTTCTCACACTAGACATTGATACCATATGTCGAAGTTTGGAAACATTTTTAAGATGAAAAAATGCAAATTTACAGATGCTTGAAATCTGGCCTTCAAACGACAGGTTGCTATCAAAAATCACCCCAAAATTTTTGACTAAAGACAGTGTTCTAGGTTTTTGCATGTAAGGTTTTTGGGTCCAATAAGCAAGACCTCAGTTTTATCTGAATTTAGTAATAAGAAGTTTTTAGTCATACAACTTTTAATAGAGCAGATATAAAGTTGTGTATCATCGGCATAACAATGGAAACTAACTCCATGTTTTTAATGATATCACCTAGTGGTAGCATATATAATGTCAAGAGTAAGGAAGAAATGAGCCTTGTGGTACTCTACAGTGTACTTTTCAGTATGACGCCTCTTCATTAACTGATACAAATTGATAACATTCAGATAGATAAGACCTGAACCAGGCCAATGCAGTTTCAGTAATACCTACAAAATGTTCAAGCTTAGCAAGGAGAATATTAAGATTGATTGTATCAAATGCAGCACTAAGGTCTAATAACACTAAGAGAGAAATGCAACCACGATCGGACGTTGGAGCAGGTCATTTGTAACTCTTAGGAGTGCTGTTTCTGTGCTATGAAACGCTCTCAATCCAGATTGGAATTTCTCATAAATATTGTTTCTCTGTAGAAAGGAAGATAGTTGAGAAGATACGACTGTTTCTAGTATCTTTGATAGAAAAGGCAGGTTTGAAATGGGTCTATAATTTACTAATTCCTTGGGACCGAGCTGTGGTTTTTTTGCTAGGCCTCTTTACTTAAAGGCTTAATAACAGCTATAGTTTAAAAGTTTTAGGCACATATCCTAAAAGTAGGGATGAATTCAAATGCTAAGAACAGGTTCAAAAACTTAAAACAATTGTTATCTGAAGCACTGTTGTGACTGAAGCACGTGACCACCATGGCCGACATTGTGTGGCCAAGAGATCTGGTAACCTCTTTGGTGGGTGAGGTCTGAGGCCTGAAGTAACTCTCTTAAGTCATCAGGCCCACCGCCCCCACTTTGTGTGAGTCCTTCAGCAGGTCTGCTTGGTATGCTTGCATTAATGACATGGTATGCAAGCACCCCACAGACTGACCTGCTGCTGCATATGCCTTGCCAACATAAGCTGATGTTGTCTTCAATCGCTTAGATGGCAAGGTAGGGGTCTTTACAGAGGTTGGCCCAGGCAAAAATTGGCGAGCCAAATGTTCTTTGACTTGGGGCATCGTTCTGCACCCGTATTGATCTATCCCCAAAACAGAAGAGTAAATTGTCCCCTGGGGCCTAATAATACAGGCCTGAAAATGGTCTGTCCCAGGATTTGTGCAAATCCCGGCTAAACAAAAGACCCCTTCATGGAGGTCTATCTCTTGAGCACGCCACACCTCCTGCCTTTCTGCTTCCCAATTTATATAAAATTTTGCAGTAACATGACAAGACCTCCAGCATCTCCTCATATTCAGGGCATTGAGGTGTCAGATTCTCATCATTATGCCCTAAATGCATGCTCACTGTATCCCCTCCTCATAGGTGGATAAGTGCAACATGGGCTCTCTCTCATGAGATAAAGAGGCCGCAAAGCAGGCTTCAGATCCTTGAGAGGGAGCTCTGGATCTTGCTGGTGAAGGAGGAGAAAGGGCCAGCAGGTCTGTCTCAATCTCCTCTGCAAAATCCACCATCCCCACAACCTCAGTCGATGCTCTGCCTCAGCACGAGAGGGACCTGAGCCACGAGGAAAGGAAGCCACAGGGTTTTTCTCAACAACAAAAAAATGCCCGAAAGCTCCTTAATACTCTTCCTGGGAGAGAATCAGCCTATTCGAGGGCTGACTGACTGTCACATGACACCGCGACATCCCACCAATAAAGATTGGAGTGATTCAGGTGCTTCAGGACTTTTATAAATAGGAAGTGTTCCCATTGCGTCCATTTGGTACACAGCATAGAGTTACCTGAGAAGGAACTGGATATTGTAGCTTTTTGCTTTAAAATGATGTGTCAATCATCTTGCTTACAGAAAACAATATATTGATTAAAATTTTCTAAGACACTGAAACGTGATAGCATAAACAATCATTACTAATGCAGTGATTCACACCTGGAAAGGCCCGCATAATTAGCTGCATTATGGGCCATGTGACTGAGAGGACAGGAGGAGGACAAAATATGTTAATAAATTTTCTGCTTTTAGTTTGAGCTATCACATAAAATAACTTAAGATTCACTTGGGAGTGCAGTTAAACAGTTTACTGTTAAAAAAATGTGATTCCACGTGATTCCAAAACTGTTGTAATAAAAAAACGTTTATTTGGCATTAATCCAGCATTAAAATTAATTCTGAAGGATTCTGAGTTAACTAATGATGAAAACATTGATCAAAAGAATAAATAATATGTTAAACACAGAAAACAATTAGGCCTACTTTAAATCTAAATAATATTTCACAACTTTTACTTATAATTTATATTATATATTTGCAGCCTTAGGACTGGGACACACCAAGTGGATGCCAAACAACTAGCACCAACGTAATCCAACTGTGTTGTCGCCTCGCGATGGATTGCGTCTGGACCAAAAATCTATGCGTGAACTCGCCAAATGATGAAAGCCGACTAAAATGAGAGCCGCATTCTGTGTCTGCACAAGAAGATATGTCTTCTTGCTGCACGGAGGCCAGTAGTCTGTCTTTTTTTGTTCGCAAAGGGAAATTGAACTTTTTATGTACACAGGCAAAACGTAAACAAAGTAGCATTTAGTACCATTATCACGGTATTTATCACTTACCACGGAGGGATTCGCTCGTGCAAATATGTCTAGATAATCTAATAATTCATATCTGCAAATATTTGAGAAATCTAGCAAAATTATTGCAGGCCTCTTTGTGACCCTTTTTGGCGTTTGTCGACCCCAGGGAGTTAAGGTCATGCCATAGCATCTCAAATACTTTTTCACAAAGAGCAATGTAGTTTTGGATTTTTTCCCTTAATGATAAAAACCTTAATTTCAAAACTGCATGACGTGTTTACTTGTGCAATCTTTCACTAATATTTTAGTTTGTTTGATAATCTGAAACATTAAAGTGTGACAAATATAAAAAAGAAAGAAATCAGTAAGGGGAAAACACTTTTTCACACCACTTTATAATGTAGATTAAATTGACATTCTAAAAATTCAACTGATATAGGCACAACGTAGCGAGTACTTGTCTACAATAGTAATTTGCAGTAGTTGTATCAAGATCAGTTTAAAACTTTCTACTTTCTATGAGATCTATTGAAACATTGCTGATAGAATTTAATTTTTTTTACTTAACTCCAGTTGATTTTATATGTGATATGCAAATGAAAACACAAATAAAAACAAAAGACACTTTGCTTGTTGTTACTATCATTATGGGTTAGTCAACTGTCAAGTCCAACTAAATTTAATTTATACTGTTAAACTGCTATACTGGTGTTTTCACAGCTGCAGCTATTACAGCCAGACACATTTTAAAATATTTAGCCACTCAAGGGAGCGAGTTCATGTGAGAAAGTGACATTATTACATACACTTTATATAGGCTGTCTCTATTGACCTATCAATAAGCCCCGCCCCACCATAGTTACTGTTGCTAATTCAGACAAACAAAGTTGCTACCTATTACTGTGATAGCTGTCAGTGTGAAAACCATGTCCCAAGATGTTTTTAATACTTTTTGGACATAGAAAGACGAGTACTCGTAAACGAGCATTCATTCATTCATTCATTCATTTTCTTTTCGGCTTAGTCCCTTTATTCATCTGGGGTCGCCACAGCGGAATGAACCGCCAACTTATCCAGCATATGTTTTACGCAGCGGATGCCCTTCCAGCTGCAACCCATCACTGGGAAACATTCATACACACTCATTCACTACGGACAATTTTAGCTTACCCAATTCACCTATACCGCATGTCTTTGGACTTGTGGGGGAAACCGGAGCACCCGGAGGAAACCCACGCGAACACGGGGAGAACATGCAAACTCCACACAGAAATGCCAACTGACCCAGCCGAGGCTCGAACCAGCGACCTTCTTGCTGTGAGGCGAACGTGCTACCCACTGCGCCACCGCGTCGCCCAACGAGCATTCAAGTGGGACTTAAATATGCCATGGAGGGATATGTAAAATATTTTAAAATTAATATGATGGCTAGTGGCTATTAACTTCAGTTAATATTAGCATGAGCTAGCTAACATTAGTCAACCTTAACTTACAGAGGCAGAAGCTGTTACTACATAACTACTGCATTTAAATAATTATAAATGCCATTATCAGAGTTTAAAAAAAAACATGTTTGCAAGAACAAAAGTATACTGTTCATCTTCTTGACATTTAAGTTTTCTTGTTTAGGCTTAGATTTTAAAATAAATAAATAAACTCCATTGCCCATCCTCTCAGGATACCTGGGATTAGTAAAAAAAAACTCAGGAACATAATTTTACCAGTTTTTGTGCTTTCTCTTTTCATGCTTTCTCTATTCCAATGGCACAATTTGCCCCATGTTGTGTCAAGAGGTAGATTCATTTTTGGGATAAACTGTGAGTTTTATTTTTAAATTAAAAAACAACATAATTGGCCCATTTGTTAAGATCCACCCCGCTCGCTTCATCAGGCAATCTTGAAGAATGTCCCACAGGAATGACAGACGGAAATTTTGAAAAAGATTTCTGTAAACAAAGCCATTTTCAGTAGATGTACTCAAAAAATGTGCCCAAGAGAGAAAAGCGGATTGTATATTATCCTTATGTAAATTTCAATTAGTTGGTATAATGTAAATGTGATATTGGGAGTTTGTATAATAGACAAACTATAGACAGGAGTTTGTATAATAGATGTGATCATGAAAATGTATTTGGCTACAATTATTTTTCTTATTTTAAATATCTGAACTGTTTTGCTAAATACTGTTGTTATATTTATTAATAAAAAAATACCATGTTTGTAGGATTGAAGTCACCATAAATGTAGATATTACAATATGATTTTGTTTAATACATATATAACAAAGTATGTATAATACATATGCTTTTTTATTTTTTTATTTTTTTTTAAGTAAACATGTATTCCAATTTTGGTTCTTGCAACACATTTAAAAAAAACTTGAAACAGTAAAGCATTTACCACTTTGTAATGTTGCCATTCCTTTTCACAACACTAACGTTTAGGGACTAAAGTGATGAAGGGTTTCAGGTGTAATTTTGTCCCATTTTTCCTGCAAACAAGTCTTAAGGTGGATAAAAATATGGGGTCTTTGTTGTCACATTTTGCACTTAAAATGCACCACACATTCTCTATTAGAGACAGGTCGGTTCTGCAGGCAGGCCAGTCAAGTACTTCTATCCTCTTCCTCCGCAGACAGAATTTTGTAATGTGTGCAGAATTGTGGTTTTGTATTGTCTTGTTGAAATGTGCATGGGCGTCCCTGGAAAGTGCAGCATATTGTGCTCCAAAATGTCTATGTAGTTTTCAGCGTTAATGGTGCCATCACAAAAGTGGAAGTTGCCTTTGCCAAGGGCACTGACACAACCCCATACAGACAGACCCTGACTTTTGGACTTGTTGGTGGTAATAGTCTGGATGATCCTTTTCTTTTTTGGCCCGGAGCACACGGCGTCCGTTTCTCCCCCAAAAAATACCTGAAATACTGATTCATCTGACCACAGTACACATTTCTACTGTGTGATGCTCCATCCCAGATGCCTCCGAGCAAAGAGAAGTTGACGGTGCTTCTGGACACTGTTAACATAGGGCTTCTTTTTGGCACAGTTCAGTTTTAACTAACATTTGTGGATGTAACTACGTATTGTGGTACTTGACAAAGGTTTGCCAAAGTAGTCCTGAGTCCATGTGGTTATATCGCTTAGATGAATGACGATTCTTGATGCAGTGCCACATGAGGGATCGGAGATCATGGTTGTTCAGCTTAGGCTTGCGCCCTTGTCCTTTACGCACTGAAATTCTGTTGCATAACACTGTTGAAGGTGAAATATCCAAATGTCTCCCTATATTTCTTTGAGAAACATTGCTTGTAAACATTTCAATAATTTTCTCATGTATTTGTTGGCAAACTGGCAACCCTCAGCCCATCATTGCTCCTAAAGGACTAGACCTTTCATGGATGCTGCTTTTGTACCAAATCATAATTACAATCACCTGTTGACATCACCTGTTTTCAAATCACATCATTATTTAACCAATTTACCTGATTACTATCCCTAAACTGCTCCTGTCCCAACTTTTTGGGAATTTGTTGCAGGTCTGAATGACAGCAAAGAATGTGTATTTACGAATTAAATGAAGTTGACCAGACAAAACATAAAATATTTTGTGTTCATATTGTCTGCAATGAAATACAAGTCAAAGTAAATTTGGAAATCACTACTTTTTTTTTATTTGCGTTTTCCATACTGTCCCAACTTTTTCTGATTTGAGGTTGAATTTAAAAATATATATTTTACCATAGAAAACATTAAGATTTTATAACAGTATAAAATTGTGCATTGTTACATGTATATATGATTGTCTTTCCACTGGCACATACACAAATGAGACAAATGAAGTTTCCAAATGTTGTAGGTAAAGTTTTTTAAAGGGCACTTTCAAATCTATAGCAAATGATAATTTATGAACTATGAATTGAAGGTGGTACATTTATACATTGAAACATTTTCAAATGAATTGTGAGTGGAAAAATTTCTCTGTGCCTCTGAAATCCAAAAACAACTTTGAATTTTGTGCCGCAGATATTAAAAACAGACATTGACGTCTGCATGCTATATCAGTCTAGTATTGGCTATTAAATCATTTTAAAGTTTTTACAAACAGGAAATTATGCTCAATTTTTGTATAATGATATATTTGAAAAAAATCATGAGGCTGACATTTATTGTCATTAAATGTACAATTTTAGTCAATTATGTGTTTGAATTATAGGCAACTTAAATAGTGATTGTTGTTGTTTTTTATAGTGATTGTAAGAACAATAATATTTCAAGTAAGCAAGCACATTACTTCCTTACATTAATTTTATTTTTATTTTAAAGCTGGAGTAAAAAAAGACTTTGGATAGAAGCTAGCTCATATTTCCATATGAGTATGAACTTTCGGTGTTTACTAGTCTTGCCTTCAAGTAATTTTCCTTGACTAGGACGTAACTTAATTAAGAATCTCACTCTCCCTTGTTAGCTAGTTTTAGCCGGAATACTGCTGTAGATGTCACTGTTTACCTCAGTGTTGGCAGACGTCTGTCACATTAGACCATACATGACACACAAACGAGGGATATGGACACATTTGAGCTGCATGTTAAATGAAATATAAGTAAGTGCAGTATGAAACCACCAAAAATGCGTGGGGATGAAACGGAGGCTGTTAGTTACACAGAATTCCCCGTTAACAAAAACTTTGAATGGTCAGCTGCGCTTCCATTATAACAGTATTCAATTAAATTACTCGTTTGAGTCAAGACGTTTAGATATATCCTGTATAATATGAGGTAAACGTTTTCCATAACAATCACTAATGATTTGTGTAACGCCTTAGGGGGAAAAAACACCGCGCAGCATAGCCTACTTTACAACAAAACATATAACAAACTAGTTGCAGCCTGGACGCGCCGTAAACAAGCGACACAATTCTGCGAAAATAAGCAGGAAAACATATCCATTAAATAAATCTCGGTTGAACGTTTGGATGGTGATTGTGAAATCGATTGAGTGAGACACAGGGCAGTAGACTGGGAGAAACGGAGGTGGGCGGGTGTGCGCTCGAGTCACGATAAAAAGGCTTTGCTCTTGGGAAAAAACTCTTGATTCTTTCCTCAGCCTTCCGTTCTCCATCGTGCGGTATGAAGCGTCTACCTGGATACTTACCATCAATACGCAAATTTAGGTGACTTTCTTTCCCTCCCGACTTGGATTCTACTTTATGATGATTTTGGATATGTACCTTTGGGATGAAGAGAACCCTTTCCCTGCCCGCAGAAGTAAGATAAAATAGGGTTTCGCTGACATTGGAGTTACTCCTCTCGTTCCATATGAAGAAGTCAAACGTAAGTGAACGGCTTTTGCTTCAACGCAAGTATTTATTGTGAGTCACACGCGATTTGCATTTGTTTTTCGCTGTATTGTTCGTGCAGAAATGCACTGTTTGAAGACTGGAGGAAATGTAGGGTGTTTTATATTACAAAACAGTCAGAAAAGCGTTTCGCTTGTTGCATAGTTTGTCATTTTAGGGCACTTAATGCGCACGAATGCGAATTAAGTGTGCGGGTAGCCTATGTGGAAGTAGCAGCAGAATGGTTTATTTTTGTACAAAATTGACTTGTCGTTAAGCACCACAAACACGCTTTCATCCCGCACAGCACAGGCGAACGTCGTTATAACAATGTTTGTTTCCATTCCATCTTGTCAGAATCATTTTTAATCATTGTAGGCTACTGTGAATTTTCGTAAAAATTGAGCAAAAGTGTAAACGATCACTGCAACTTTCTAAAATAATTAATACAGGAATTATGCTCAATAAAGCTTTATTGTTGTTGTTGTTGTTGTTGAATAAAATGTTTTCACAATTGTATAGTTGTCAAATCAAATATTCGCCTTAAAATGTTCAGCGTTCATTTTCAGAATAGTATGTAGCTATGTGATAGTCAGTGGTTTATGAAAATTAAAACATGATAAACCATCGGAAGATATGAAGTCTTTGAAAAGGCAGATACGAGTATATAACACCGATATAAAACAACACGACCTCTGGACTTTTACGCAGCTGCGTAACACAAAAGAAAATCTACATGCAGCTATATTTTGTGAGGACAAGATTTCTTGATGCATTCCTCCCTGTCTTGGACATGTTGTACAACGGGAAATAAGCCAGTGGAAATGGTTTTCATTGACTGGGGGTGGGAGTATTTACTCAAAATCCATCAATAACTCTTCCCCTCTTTGCTTGTAAGTGAACGTGCACTTTCTTGCCGCTTGTTTTTTGTGTACTGTAAATTAAGATTCAGCTGAGGGGGAAAAGATGTCCTAAGATATTTTCACTCTTATTTGAAGAAGACTTAGTCTATGATGTATGAAGAGCAGATTCACCTTGCACCTTTTTTGCTCAATAGGGAATTTTTGTTTCTTAGGAGTGCGGCAGTTTTAGTATGATAAATTGACATGTGGCGCTTCAGGGTTTTACCGAGATGTACGATTTTTGAAGACTTCATTTCTCCTTTTGGTGTATTTATATTAGCCCTTTTATTGATATACAGTAAAGGAGAAACAGAACATGAAGGGAGTGAAAGGGAACACGGCCTAGGCTGGAATTGAACCCTGCTCTCCCATGGGCATGATAGATCAAAATGTTAGTGCATCCACACCGACAGCTAGGCTGCAATTTCAGCAAAGTAATTCACATTCAGTGTTTTTACTTAATAAGTGTTTTTAATCTCATTTCTTTCTCATTGCCATTTTCATTTTCATAACTACGCAAAGCCGAGGCTGGACTTGAACATTGGTCTCCCATGAGCATGTCACCTCAAAATGACCACCAGACTACCACTTCAGTAAAATAATTTATATTCCATGTCAGCAGTTTTGACCTACATTTACATTTTCACACAAAAAAAGTTAATCATTAGCACACACGCACACTATAAACACATGACAGTTTTGATTTCTGATCAGGACTGATTCATTTAAATTTGTGGTTATTGTGTATGTGGGATGCATTTTTTATACAACTCAGTGATCATTATTCTCTGGATGCAGTTAAGAGACCAAACCTAGTACGTTAATTATCAGTGAATTAATTGTAGTTTCTTGCCATCAATCGTGACATTCATCCACCCCTTTACCAAAGCTGATGCTCAATTATGTGAAACATCTTGCATGAAAGCAAACACCTTCGACCGTATGCCAAGCCCAAAGGCAAAAATAGGTTAGTGACAGTTTGCAATGTGACTATGAGGAAGTTTGCTATGGATGGAAAACTGAGCAAGTAGGTGAAAAATTGGTTATTTTGCAATAATGAATTTCCTCTTCATAAGTAACTTACACCAGATTTCTGTCTGGTATGTTCTCAACACATATCCACATGAAGAGCTTCTTCCTGGAAAACTCAATTTGTGGAAATGTTGTGAAACGTGCAGCTAACTTTTTCTTTACGGACTTTAAATATGATTTGCACATTTAACTTTTAAATTTGGACATGGAAATGTGAAAATTTATATTTTCACTTCAACTGTTACACGACACATGAAATGAGTTGCAGTTTGCTGACATAACTTATGTTGTATAGACCACAACAGTAATCCCATTCACAACATTCAAAACTGGTTTTAATGATAACAAATCTTTCAATACAGCTAGCATGAACCACAATATCAAGCAATGGTATATGCTTGTGTATGAGTCATAAGTACATTTTTAAACTTAAAAAATAAATCCCACTTTTTCTAGGGAAGGTCTTGTTGCTGTCTAGGTAATAACCCAACTTGAATGAACACAGCATTACTTCATTATATAAAACTGTAATGCGTTCTGATAAGAAACATTATATGAAACATATTTGTTATGTAATTTAGTAAAATATCAAATAAGAAGATATATGAGAAAATATCTGAACCAAAGTCACCAAAAAGTTGTTTGTATAAAGCAAGAACCTACAAACTTTTATTATTATTATTATTATTATTATTATCTAAACCAACAGCACTATTACAAAAGACAGCAATGATAAATAATGTTATACTGATCTGCAAATCTTGAGTTTGTAGTGGATTGGTGCTGGATTCCGTGGCATACGTCTGTTATTTTTTCCTGTTTGGACTGAAAATGAATGATAGTGTGTTGTTGTGTCTACAGTTGAGAAACTTTATGATCCGTAAATCTGATTTTATCATATCAGATAATTCAACTTGTGCTGTAAAGATGAGTGGCAAAGGGAACAATGAGCAGAAGTCCACTAAATCCATTACCCAGTAATCTAAACACACGGGTTGAGTCAATGTTAGTACATTAATAAGTTATTACATAAATATGTGGTTTGAAATAAATCTAACATGGCTCTATGGAGATAAAGTACAGGAAATGCCAAGAATAAGGAAGAAAAAATTGTGTTGAGGGTTTAACCTTAATATCGTCAACGTCAAGTTCCATTAAGCCCTTTCACTTTGTTTCCATATCCTTTTAGTACTTACATGGCATTTGACATTCACCTGGCTTCGGCAGTGGCTAAGCCCAGTCCAAATAAAAAGGTTTTCAATAGCGGATGGCCATTTACAATAAAGTCTGAAACCTTATCCGTGTTTTGAAACCGCTTAATTGCATAATGCTCTCAGCGAATGATAGAAATGAAATCACTTATCAAAATAAATCTCTTGCTTTCATTGGCACACTTTGCATGTCCAAAAAATTAAATGTATAATATGATCCCCATTAGTTCTCTATTTCTGTATTAAATGTTCCATTTTGGCTGTTGTTTTACAGCACTTACTCCAGGTAGCTTTTCAGAGCCTGGCTCAATTAACGATTAGAAATGAGTCATTCTGTGATAATATTGCTGTATTTTTTTGGTCTCCCAGTGCTGATTTTCTCAGCATGCTCCTCAAACATTGGGTGGGTTCCATTAGCATAACTACTTTTCTTGGTTTGTTCCTGAATGAGGCCTCCCTCCAAGGACGGCTATTGCCCAGTCTATTATTTCTGTTTCCACCCAGTCCCTTTAAATTAGCTATCAAATAGCCAGATCACATTTCATTGGACTCCTGTGGCCTGTTGCCCTCTATTTAAACACTCATCAGAGGACATCGCGGTGCAATTGGTGTTGTTCCAGCTAGTTTGAATGCACTACATCTTTTCCCATTGTTTCATTTTGTCTGAGATGTGTAGGGAAACCCAATTGCTTTGACGTTACTGGCTAAACCCATTAAAGAAATAATCAATACAAGCCACAGAAATGTAGAGTCATGGTTGGTGAGGAATAATTTGACATTCTTCTGTCTAGGCAACATGAGAAAGCGTATATATTCTTTGGGACATGTGATAGCATCTTTAGCTAGTGTTTATTTGGTTAGCCAGAGGTTTGTAAAGTGCACCTGAATGGACAGGAGCAGACTGAGTGCAATTAGCAGAGGCAAATTCGATTTGAGTAGTTTTTGAGTGGATACTGGTCGCTGGCTATTCAACAGAGGCTGAAACGATTATGCTAGTTTTCCGGATGCTGATGTTTGTCCTCTTATTTCTTTGGCCTGTGAAAGTAGATCACATGGCTTCACAAAGCTGCCTTCCGCACACATTTTTAATCAAAACTAAGAGACTGTGTTGTTTATCTCACGTTAAGCCTTTTCCTTGTAGTATGAAGCGTTAGTATGTGTCTCACTGCAAATATGTGGCTAGCTAACATTAGAGGGATTCTGCCTGTCTAATCCAGGCACTGTATTAGTGGGATTCTGCCTGTATTTGAAGTGTTAGACTTATGTAGGCCATGAAATGTGTAAGTAATAACTGTGAAAAGATGGAATGGAGATCAATGGTGACTAGACTTTTTTTTTTTTATGGCACCATGTGCTACACTACTCTGGGATCTGTTCTTGTTAATAAGATTATGTAGTGAATGGTACATTGTTCACAGTGAGCATGTATGTCTTTTTAGGGAGCTTGCAAAGTTAATAAAAGCTAGTGATCAAAGTGTCTGGTCAGCATGACTCTGGTGATTATCTTATTCTCTAGCCAAGCAAGTTACTTGTTAACGTGATGTTCAAAAGGAAGAGTTGAGTTGTTGTTGTCTATTTTTCTTTCTGCTGGCTCATGGTCAGCCGTAATGAGATATTGTTCTGCTTTACATCTCCTTTGTCTGGCTAAATGAAAGTGACCTCCCTCATTTGGTTTTGTTGTATCAAGCTAACACTTTCAAGATTTCTTTGTATTTATAATTCAGTGTCTGGACTATGTCTTTTGAAAGCCTGCTTTTTGAAGTGTGAAAGTTGCAATTGTGAGATATAAAGTCACGTTGTGGGGTATAAAGTTAAAATAATGAGGAAAATGTTTGCAATTGCCCTACATACAGTCACACTCAAAATGTGACTATATGCCAGTGTGACTTTACATCCTGCAGTATGACTCTGTATGTCACAGTTGCAACATTTTCCCCTCATAATTGCAATTTTGTATCTCACAATGTGACTTTATCTTCTCTATATATCACATTTCAGCTTTGGCTTTGTATATCACGTTTCAGTATAATTTCATCTTTAGTCCTTTAATGCAACTTTATATCTCACAAAGTGACTTTACAGTTATGAGAAGCAGCTGTGAGGTAAAAAAGTCAGGTTGCATGATAGTGCAGTTATGCAGTTATGAGGAAGAAACTTACAGTTGCTCTAAATAGTCAAATGTCAACAACAAAAATGCAAACAACAACAACAAAAATGCAAAGCATTTGCAAGATATAACGTGATGATTCTAGACATAAAGTCGACATCAGGAGGAAAAAGTTTGAGATAAAGAGAGATAGTCAGTTATGAGAGACAAAGTATCATTTGTGAAATATCACAAAGTCACATTACAGGGTATAAATTGAAAACAATGAGATAAATGAAGTCATTGCAGGACGTGAACTCAAAATTTCTAAAGTTTCAATAAATAAGATCAAATTGTGAGAAAGTCAGATTACAGCATATAAAGCAAGGAAAAACATTGAATTCACAATATATAGGGTGACATTGCGACTGTCACATTGTGACAGTTACAAGAGAGAAAGTTGCAGTTATGACATAACAAAAATTGAAATGACTACAAAGTAACATTGTGAGATATAAAATCCCAATAGCAAACAACAAAGTTGCAATTGTTAGAAATAAAATTGCAATTTTGAGGTCAAATACAAATGCAACAAATAGAATAACACTGTGAGATGTGACGTCACAATTATGAGAAAAAGTTGTAAGTATGAAATATAAACTTAAGTTGCAGGAAATAAATCACAATTACAAGGAACTGCATCAGTGATACAAAATGTTGTTAGATATAACGTCAGAATTTTAAGGAACGAAGTGGCAAATGCAATACATAGGGTTTCATTGTGAGATATAAACACAATAATAAGAAACAAGGTTGCACTTGTAAGATCTCGGATCAAACTGCAGGATATAAAAATTGAATTATGAGATTATTATCATCATTCTTTCTCATAATTGTGACTTCATACCTCACAATGTTTGAGGAAGAAAGTGCCAAAAGTCCCAATGGTGAGATATACAGTCATGCCGCTGCATATTAAGTTGAAATTTCAACCAAAAAGGTTCCAATTGGATATTTAGTGTGAAGTTGTGAGACAAAGTCACTATAACAAAAAAAAGTGATATTGCGAGATATAAAGTAAAACTGCAGAAATAAAACTGCATTCATGAAAATTTTTTATAAATTGTCACATTGTGACAAATAACATCATAATTATTAAGAATTATTATTATTAAAAAGTTGCAAATGTGAAATAGAAAGTCATGTTGCAGGACATCACAATTCTATGACCAACATTTTAAATTTTGCTAAATTTAGTAGCATCATGGCATAGAAAGTCGATTATGAACAAAGTTGCAATTTTGAAATAAAGTTAGAATTCTAGGACCAAATTGCAATTGTGGGAAAATGTTTTGTTGTTGTTTTTACTTAAGCAGAAAATGCTATTTAGAAACCATGAATAAATAAAATAATTTGTGTCTACACTGGGCGATTTTTAATTCATATAGTTCGGGAAATGTTACCTGAACAATGCTATATTCTAACATTGTGTTCACCATTATAGATATACTCTACAATTGGGCATTTAGAAGATGCCTACCCTTTTACACACCTATAATGCCACCTACATAGGCAGCCTGTGCCAGTGGTTTTCTTGTTCAGTTGTTTTTGTCGCGGTTGGCTTTGCTTACACTCTGCTGATTTATTTCAGCACAAGTGAGATGGAATTGTTCACGTTCAAATAGGAGACAGATGAGCGATTGTTGTTGTATCCAAAGCGCTTGCTGAAATCATAGTTCTTGGCTGTGAAGGCACTTTAAAGCCTTGGAGGAAGTCAAATAAGGGACAATATAACCAATAAAACATCTGGGCTTCCATGTGATGTTTCAGTCACCAAATTTTTAACAACTCCTCATCTGGTTTCCTGACACGCAAGAGCTCTTTACAGTCTCCAGTGATGTTGTCTGATAAACTTATTGGAGATAAACCGCTTGTTTGAGTGTATACTCAATTCCAGATGCCATCATGTGTGCTAGCTTTGTTTAGTTTGAATCGCATACTGCAGTCCATTAATTCGAAGCCTTTACATATGGCCCTTGTTTATGGTCGTATTTATGGTATGGTGCAAATAAACAAGCCAGGAGGAGATGGTTAGAAATGGGATACATTTTTTGTTTTTAAATGGAAACTGGTGACCGTGGAAAGGAAGTATGAAAGTATGTCAGTTGAATGTGACTTTGACTTGAAAATTATTGATGCCGTAATGTAATCAAGGATGAGGCATGGTTGTTCCTTATGGCTGTAGGTAGGATCTATTTCCTGTCAACAGCTGATTCCTGAAAGCACATGGTTTTTCAGAAAAAAAAGTGCTAGCATGAAATTGGAGAAGGCTCCAACTGTCTGGCGTCCAGTGACTTAGTCTGGTTAATGTGGATTTTTGCATCATTTTGGTTTTTTTAAAAAAGTATTTTAATGAGTATGCTGTGCATTTGTATTCATATTCAAACATCAAAACAGGGTTTTTGGTGTTTGTCTAGAGTTGTCTTACTGTTTTCTTGAATGTCCTGCCACAAGCTTGAACAAGTTTACAACCCATTTTACTTCAGTAATTTGACATTTATGTCAGTGTTGAATTAGGATGTCCGATAATGAAAAAATCTAAATGTGGGTATTTCATTTTGCATTATTTTGAGCAATTATAAGTGGACATAGTTTGGTAAACGTCTAAAACAGAATGATGTTTTGCTAAATGATTCAATTACAGCTAAATGCAATGCTACTTTTGCAAAACAACATTTAAATAGAAAGCTAGTTTGTTTTAAAAAAAGAACTGTAAAATAGACTGTTAGTTTGAAAACAACAGCTAAATTGGTTAACGTTATTGAATAGCCCGCACAGCCTGAGTGACGTTAACAGAAAAGCAAAGTTGCTTCAGAGGACAGTTATTACATTTTGATGTAAAATTGAATTTGGAATAGAATACCAAAGTGAATCTTTTAAGATAAGGCTAGGGACATACATTGAGAAGTAAACAGTTTACATTGTACTCTAGCTGTTGAAGCATTTTCAATGTAAATCTGATCCAAGTCCAAAACCAGGCTAATTTGGGAAAATATGTAATTGCCGAGCATCAATTTTGTAAATGCGCAATTACATACTCTACACATGTCTTCGTTCCCCTCTGTCTCTCTCAGAGCAAAGCTGAAACTCTTTCCATCGCTGGCCCGCTTCTCCCGACAAGGCTCATACATTGTTTGTCTGGGATCACCGTTGTAATCAGGGTTAAGAGCAAATCTGCCTCATGTTATGCAACAAGCTCAAATCGCAGGTCTGGGAAGAATGGAGCAAAAGCTTTAAGCCACCATGGGACAACCCGCTTTAATGCGGCCGAGGAGAGAGGGAGTTTTCTAGACAAAAACGCTTATTTATGATATTTAACCTGACCTGGTTGTTCTCAAAATAGCAATGAAAATATTTGCGCTTTGGCTTAAGAGTCCTATAAACAGTGAGATTACAAATGAGGACACACCATGATCCAGATCTGTGCTAATAAATGATTTGAAATATGATGGCCTGAAGTTGTACCTCTTGTTTTTCAGATTTGGATATGCACCTGTGTCCATTTATTGCTGTACATCACAGTTGCTGCCTATTCCATTGAAATAGGAAATCCCATTACAGATGACATCAAGAAAATTTCTTTGTTGGTAAGAGCTCCGCAAATTTGGTCTGTTGTAGTTCACTGAATTTTGACTTTCTAACACCATTTTGAGTTGTGAAATTGCAATTGCGAGAAATCTGAGAAAAAGGAACAGAATTGTGATCTTGTATTTTGCAGTTTTGCGTTTAAACTCACATTTGCAACTTTATAGATCTCAGAAATAACATCTCACAATTCTGAAAATAAGAGGTGTTCATTTACAATTCTGAGGAAGTCAAACGTTGCCAGAATTCAACTCAAAATGATAAATCAATATAAACTTAAAATGTGGACTTTTTCCCTTGCAATTCTGAGTTTACATAGTTCAGTTCCTCATTTAAAAAAAAGAAAAGAAAACCCTGTTCTAGAAATAGGCTTTTCTACATTCTTATCTTCATAGTGCCTTGAGGTTTCTTTTTCCTGGCTATTTCTTTGCAAGACAACAGCGAAGGCTGATTTATCAATACTCAAGGGAAAGGGGCTGAAATTTATTTCACGTGTGTTGGAATAAAAGCCGCAGACATATGGCCGAAAGTATGATAATAGAGTTATATACAAATGCTTTTCTTCAGACATGCTCTTTAGACTCGTCACAAGTAATCTGCTTGAATAGAGTTTATCACTTTGTTTTGACGTGTGTGTTGTTTAATGGTATTTGCTTTCCTTAAGGAAATTTTTTTGAATAATTTTGCCAAATCACTGTGCCTGACTTTTGACGAAAGCCTGATAAGCAGTGATGTAAATCTTTTTAAGTAAATATGTTACATATGTTTGTGGCTTTCGTAGCTATACATAAGAAAAGCAAATTATTTCCATGTTTACACTGTGGTAACATTTGTGCTTTTTTTTTTTTTTTTTTTGATGTTCGAATGATCGTGCGGTTCAGTCTTTGGCTCTCAGGACTGGCTTTTTTATGATTTTCTTTTTTGTGTCTCTCCGATTAGAAACAGAATATTCCAAAAGACTACAAGATTACAGTACGTTATATACCTAAAGAAGTGGTGAGTGTTATTATCCAGAGTTATTATTCAGATAATTGCTAACATGTTGATAACGCAGTAATGGCTTTATTTCTTCCTTCAAGAGTGGCATGTGCTGGGTGAAGCTAAATGTATTTCACTTGGAGGTGAGCTTAAAAGGCCTGGCACAGAAGTTTGGGAACATATCCTCCAATAAAGATAATATAGGCACTTTCGTCCAAATACTGCAAGAAATGCGGTATCACATTGGACTTGGTTTGGTAAGTTGAGGGAGAACAATTCAACTTGTACAATATTGCATTCAGAAATCTTCTCTTGTGTTTGATTATTTTGATTAGTTTTTTTCAAGAATGATTATTTTAAAGTTTTAAAATGTGCAGCGTTTGTGAAAAAAAGTTTTTTGTTTTTTTTCGAAATTAGTTTGAAATCAGTAGTGTGAAATAAAACCTTTATTTATTAAAAGAAAACATATGATTGTTTATTAGTTATTATTTTGAAGTAAAACAGTCAACGGTATTTGTAGAATTTTTTTCTTTCTTTTCTTTTTCATAGTTTATATAATTTTTATAAAAAATAAACTTTTTAATAAAGTTTTTATTAACATATTTGCTTTTTTGTTATTATAAATATTCAATATCGAAAGTATATCAATATTTTTTTCCTGGTATTATTTTGAAGTAAAATAAAAATTAGCAAAATCAGATTTATTGTAGTTTTACAATTATTTTTCATTATTTAAATGGAACATCTATGTCAAATAAATAAACTAGTATCTTGACAACATTGCAAAAAATGAGCCACTTGTAAATCATCAGAAATTTTTTTTTCCTTTACCTTCAGGAGGACTCAATGCTAGACTTTGAGTGTCACTACGTAGAGAAGATGTGGCTTACGGCGAAGTATTTTGAATTTTTGGAGGACTTTTTCAACACTGCCAATTCATCAAGAGATGCCGAGGACTGCGAGCCACCGCCATGTCCCACATCCACAAAAACACCAATAACGACAACTACGACAGCGTCGACGACATCAGTGCAACATAGTACAAATGGTGAGTCTTAAAGCGATAGTTCACAGAAAAATATACTTACTCTCAGGCCTTCAAAGATGTGACTTTTTTTCAAATAAGAATAACAATAAAGAAATTGTTTCATAAAATGGTAGTCAACGGCAACATGATTACTTTACATTTTCTCTCCATAAGACCTCAATATATAGCTATGAAGTGCTCTTATCTGATGACTTGCATTTTATCACCAGGGACCACAGCAAAAAAAAAATGCCTTTAATGTTCCACCAAAGGAGAAAAGTCACGTACATCTTGAATGGTCTGAGGCTGAGTAAATTGACAGCACATTTCATGTCTGGGTGAACTATCCTTCTAAAGGCCTCTGTTGGAAGGCATGGTCTGCACATTGCAGAGTGTTGCCTGTGACGTGTGTAATGAAGCTATTGAGAAACCGCAGAATGTAGTTTGTGGAAGGCCGCCCATTTGCAACTGAGGTTTTCGATGTTAACACCCGCTTTTAAATCATATCTCTTGTGGCAGCTTTGGTTGCAATTTTGCGCATGTTTTGTATGCATGTGTGGGTGTGTGTGTGTGGGTTCCACGCCTTTTCAAACGAAGCCGCTGGACAAAACAAGAGAGGCAACATGTTTTTGTCAACTCTATTATGACAGAGTCTCAGCTGAGTTTCAAAACCCAGAGATGCTCCCTAGTGAGCGGCTTGAAAGGGAGGACAGAATCGAAGTCCAATTGTCACCATGTTGATTACAGAGCAATCTTCAGATCTTCCCAAGCGCAAGCTCTTTCTTTTTAAAAGCGGACAGATCAGATCTTTCATGGGGACAGGGAGAAAAGGAGATTGTGTCCGACTTTTTAAGCGTCTAACAATGAACGGTTTCTATCTGAGACTTTTAATGCTTCTCTGTTTCTGGCTTTCTCTAGAGAAACTAAACAGTTTGCCTGATGGCCCTGAAAAAGGTAAGATATCACATAAATGTCTTCAATCATCACTATTGTACATGTCCAAGGGATAGCCGATCCAAAAAGAAGAAGAAAAAAAAAAAGATAATTTACTCACATATCTTTCCTGGAACACAAGAAAAAGACACTGCTGTTTTCCATACAATTAAATTGAAGAGGGAATAAGGCCACCAAGCTTCAAAAATCCAGTAGGTTTGTGCAACTAACAGATGGAAATTCAAGGCCCGTGTTGATAGAAAATAGGTTTTAGGTTAAGACATTTCATGCCAGGTTAGGAGACGAGTATTATCTGTGCTTGTTTTGACATTTTTGATGCTTGACAGCCTCAATTTCCATTCATGTTCATTATAAGAAATTTTTTTTTTAATTATAAGAAAATAAATTTTTTGTGTTCCATTAAGAAATCAAGCAGTAAGAAGTTAAACAGATGATGACAGATCATTTTCACTCCTATAACATGTATCTGAAGAAGACTATACAAACACTAGAGGAAAACAAGAATGACATTCAGAGTTTTTGTATTTTATTTATTTTTGGTGATCTACTCCTTCTGCATTTAT
>CAIGQV010018127.1:7172064-7193209 GCA_903798115.1 Danio jaintianensis | reverse complement strand
TATATATATATATATATATATATATATATAATGGATAAAATATATTGCACTTTCATTCATTTTGAGGGGCATTTTTTTGTCTTTTAACCTGAAGCATGCGAGTATGCAGCATTAACTGTGAAAGAGATGAGCAATATCACACTCATAGCAGTGCGATGTGGCTGTATATCGGCACTGGTGGAAGGCGTGCGTTGGCAAGAGGCCACAGGCCGAGTGCCTTAGGGTCCCACCAATGATGATATACAGCCACATCACAGTGCTACGAGTGTGATATTGCATTTATACAACAGTTCGACGGCATAATCGTGTATATAAAAAATAAAATCAAACACGGAGAGTCTAAAAACCCTTTTGCAAGAGGAACTACTTTCTTCCGCCATTCCTTCACATCTGCAGCTGACGTCAGAAAAGCAGAAACGGTTGCTCATTCACCAACGTCACTTTAGAGCTAGTATTTGAATGATTCTCTAGCGTAATGTCTAAAGTAATGACAAAACAGGTGATTTTGCTCACATTTTAAGATTATAAGGCTGAACGGCATGAAATGCTATCTCAGTCTACAGAGATATCTCCCAGTATTTCTCTGTTGCAATCGGGAGATCACAATATTACTAGGGTATAAATACAACATACAAAAGAGAGAGATCGACTTAGAAAGTCATTTACCTGTTTAATAATGATTTGACCAGCTGTAGTTTGAAATTACGCTGTTTTTCTCTTAGGGCTTATTATGAGGTCTCTGTCGCTATCTTGTGGATGAACATCGTCAACCGTCTTTGCTCAAAGACAGGCTAATGGCCGCTGATGCGCTGTCTCTCTGAAATTATAAATATTTTAAAATAGGCACTATCCTTATAAATAAACTGCATAGTTGCAATCTAAACAACTACATTCTCAATTAAAAAAGCCCCAAAAGTAAATTATGTTGCCCAATAGCAGCAATATTTGTCAAACTGTAGAGTGTCCTCTGCTTGTCGCTGTATGTAGGCGGAGTAATACACAAGGGCGAAGGGTTAAGAGGCTGGACGAGTGCTGTTACTGGCGGAATATCACACGGCTATCAGCCAATCAGATTCAAGAACCAGACAGAACTGTTGTATAAATATATATTTATATATATATCTTGTCACGGTTCGGTATGTGTGTGTATCAAACAGTCCATGCGTTTTTGTTTTGTTTTTGTGTCAAGTGTTTGGAGTGTTTTGGTATCAGACTGGAATATGTGATTCAGTATATATACCTGATGCCGGCTGATGCTCTCTCTCTTTCTCTCTCTCTACTGTTCCATCACGGTTTAACTTTGTTCATTTCTCCAGAGTTTGCAGCATTTCTTTCACAGTTAATACTGCATACTCACATGCTTCAGGTTATATCAGTTTAAAGATTCCAGTGCAAGACACAGCAGAAACTCAATACTCGCACTCGTGTGCATTTCTTTCTCTGCTCACAAATGCTTTTTTTAATTCAACATGTTACATGACAGAAGCCAAAATTAATGCACTGTCATTACCATTAGTCAACAGCAAAAGGCAAAATTAAAACCTTAAGACTGAAATTATAATACATGGCTTTGAGAATAACTTTTTTAAATACTGTAAACATTAGATTATAAGGCTGTTTATTTCATGGTGATGTGTGGTATTTCTGAATGGTATTTAAGTGTTACAATAAGGAATTTTTTTAACATTGTAAAAATCAAACCGAAAACTGTGACAACAGAACCATGATATGAACAGAACTGCCAATCTTGTGAATGGAATTATAAAAATAAAATGGAATTTAAAAAATCTTATATATATATATATAAGATTTTTTAAATTCCATTTTATTTTTATAATTCCATATATATATAAGATTTTTTTCAAGGGGAAAAGTTATTTCTTTTATTTGTTTGCAATCTATTCCATTAATGTTCCACGGTCCAGCTCTGCAGGTTTAGTGCTCATCTGATATATTCAGAGTGCTGTCTGTTTAATCACTGTTAAACAGGTGTATCTTTGCAAACTAACAAAACCAGTCTTGTTTATCTGCAGGGGCATTTCTTTCAAAAGTTTTGGAGAGCAATCTCATGTGGCTCCTTACCATCCCGTTTGCAATCACAGCGGTGGTTTTGTTGGTCTGGAAGGTACGTACTATAGAATAACACCTTTAAGATAACACCGTTTTCATTTTCAGTTCTAATATATGCTTTTATGATGCAGATTAAGTCCAGAAGAAACACCCCCCAAACTGACCGGAGTCCAGAAGAAGGTCCCGCTCTTTTCTCAGGAGAGGAAGCCAATATACCGCCATTAGATGAGGGGATATCTGAAAAGTAATGTCAACTTTTTATGCAATTGTTAAATCTTCATAAATGTGCTATTTTTTATACATCAGTGTTGGGTAGATTCCATACAAATTGTAATCTGTTACTTATTACCAGGGATGTACAAAATTAGTTGGTTAAATGATGCTGCTCCTACTAGCTGACGTTAAAATACTAGATATCACTGCCGAATAACAATGACATTAATACATTGATATCAATACTTTTTTTGTTTTTATTGATGTTATTTCCCCAATAAGAAAGTAAATTGTGGCAGCTAAATTCTGAATTATTTATGTAATTAATTATTCATGCTAGAGGGAGGACAAGATGGGCAGTTTTAACAGTGAATTGTAACCGTTAACATTGAAACCTCTGAATTGTAATTTGTTAATAATTTTGTGAAAAGTAAGATTTAGATGTTTTCTAAATTAGTTTGCCTTTTGTTTTTGTAATCAGGCTTAGGAAAAATCATAATGAATTGTATTTATTGAATATATTGATTATTAGTTTAATTATCAGTATTGTTATCTGTATTAATGCGTCTCTACAATTGAGCTTATAGTCTTGTTATGCTTCAATGCTCGTAGGAGACACTCTTTCCTCTCCATGTGCACCAGACACCTTCACATTCCTTATTTCTGGAAAATCATTGTGCAATTCTGAGTGTGCTTCACTCAGGCCACCTGTAGGGAACACACTTTCCTCTCTCTATTCACCAGACACCTTCCTACAAACACTCTGTTACAAGTACTCAATAAAAACATAAGGAATAAATAAAAACTGCTAAACTTAGACTTGCCAATCTGGTGATTTGAAGTGCTTCTTTTATCCCAATTTTTATGTCGCTTTGGATAAAAGCGTCTGCTAAATAAATAAAGGCAAATGTGTACTGGTGAAAGGAAAGGGGAAACATTGCAAATAAAACATACTCGATATAAATAGGCTAACAAATATTTAATATATAACTTTAAAGGTGTAGTTACAGGTACACATCCAGTTTTGTCATCTGTAATATGATTTTTTTTTGTTATAATACTTTATTAAGCAGAAACTTGAATGACAGTAAGTACAAGACATGCAAACTGAATAGTATAATCTGCTGGTTTTGAACATATTGTAATAATGAATTATTACATTTAATAATGTAATGGGGGGGCAGGTTGTGGTTTATATCTAAAAAGAAGGTAAGGTTTCGACAAAAGAAATCTCAGGGTTCCACATTTTATAAAATAAACTGACAGAGTCCCTAATAGAGTGTTTAATTTTTTACAAATGCAAAAAAGACATTAGGTCTTTCAGCCAGGACAGATTTGCAGGGGCACATGGGGATTTCCAATTTAGCAATATTTGCCTTCTGGCTAGAAATGAGGCGAAAGCGATAATATCGATATGGCACATATTATATAAAGCGTCATTAGGGGGTAAACTGAAAATTGCTATTATTGGGCAGGGTTTCACAGAAATATTAAGAGCCCTTGACAGTATGTCAAAGAAAGAAGACCAAAATGAATTCAGTTTAGGGCAGGTGTAAAATGTGTGTGTGTGTGGTCTGCCTTGGACAAAGAGCATCTATTACATCTGTCATCAGCTGTTAAAGAAAGTTGTTTTAATTTTGCTTTGGTGTAATGGATTCTATGAACAATTTTAAACTGAACAAGGTTTATGTAATATGATTTTTAATAACATTTATTGTCAAATGCTATATATAAACAAATACATTTATGCTTTAAAAGAATCACAATCAATAGCACTATTTTAATTGTTTTATAAAATCAAACTTAAAAAAAAAAACATTATATTTTGATCAAATAGATTTTTTGACATTTCTTTGGTTAATTGTATATACCAAGTTGTTTCTTGTATGCCAACTTCCTGTGTTTCTTTTCCAGAAACAGATTAAATATTATCATGGCAGTGTAAATCCAGCCCCAGGTTAACCAACGCAGGTAAATAATGATTTTATATATTCTTAAAATAGATGAAGTGTTTACATTTTGCCATAATTTGGTTTCTCATTGATGGCATTTCAGTCACTCCTTCAGATGGCCCAACCTACAGGAACAAACAAAGCACCACCTAGCAGTGAAGGATGCATGACTGGCCTGAAATGCAACGAACTGCTCTTTGAGAACTGATGCCCTCTTTTATCAACCACTGCTGAACCCTTTGGGGTAAAACGGTTGCTCCTTCTGAGAACTTCATGCTCTTTAAAGCTTCCTTCTCCTCGAAAAAGAGACTGTGCAGGAGGAATTCGACGAAAAGCAGAACAAAAGCAACATGCAATTGGATTCACCTAGAGATGTCAAATAGCCAAGTGCATTTTCTTTTCGAGCGCAGAAGCCGCAGTTCAGAAGGAGGGCAGCCATTTTTGTTGCTTGGGAGCAGATGGCTGACTAAAAGGAGTTTAAGCAGAAGTGACTACCTCCAGCTGCTCTGGTTCATCTCCTTCTTTCTCTCTTTGCTTCGTTTTTTTTTTTTTCTTCTTCTTTTGGACTGGCTGTCCAGATAGACACCTTTCCATTTTTAATTTTTTTTTTTGGAGTGCTTGAATCAGTAAAGTCGTTCTCAGATTGTATCATCTCTGATTTGTGAATTGTTTTTATTGTCACTATAGACTGGTGGTGTGGACTTAATTTATTTATTTTCTGAATATGACATGACACCTGCATGGCATCAGTTATCAACTGAGATGATGAATATGCGATCATCTCAACCTTAAGACATATCCCGCAATCCTTAATCGCTTGTGTATTTCCACAATACATCCATACATAAATTCATACTAACCGCAAACTTGTAAGTACCATTATAGCTCCTCAGCTGATTTGTTTTTAATGCTATATATATATATATATATATATATATATATATATCGATTATGAACGTTTTTCAGTCCACCCGTGATGAATGCAGTTAGTTTGGAGTTATGGCTTTTTATAAAGTCTGTTTCAGTGTTTTTTGAAGTTATGTAGTATAAGAAAACCTCTGGTGGCTGCTAATTTTATAGACGACTCATTTTGTCAATGGTCATGAGAGTTTTATAGCTTGTAGATATTAATAAAAAAGATTTTTCTGCCATACTAGAGCGAACTGCAACAGTCAAATGGGTCACAATCAGCTCAAGTTGTATTATGACAAACAAAACGGTACATCGCACACACACACAAACTACTTACTCAAATATTTCATCCTTTGACGCTGTCGGAAGATCACGTTAACCATAATAGAAAACATACATGTATGCTTCTTCTACTCGTATTTTTGTGCCTTTTCATAGCATGGCTCTCCCTGTAAAGATTCTTTTTGGATAACCAGCCATATATTTATTACCGAAAAAAAAAAAAAAAAAGATATAATGTTATTGCACTAGTTATATTCAACAAAATTCCTTTAGGACATTTCAGATGAGTTTCCAAGAAAAGCGTAACACGATCCGGTTCCGGTCTCATGCTGAGTACGAATCAATTTATGCATGTTTCACATCTGACGTCTTACATGGTTTGTGCTTAATCTGTACATACTGATTTATGATAGCTACGACTCACATAGACAAGTGCTAATGACTTAATTTTGTACCCTGCTTTCTCCAACTGGTTGTAATGATCTATATCCTGTCTTGTGGGGAATAACCTGTTGTTTGCCCAGTCTTTGTTTTCTTAGTGAGAAACACAATGGTTTCATACAGTATGTAATGTGAAGTTGACATTTGGCGAATCATATCTTGTCCTGGTTACGGTGGATGTTTACATAAAAATCCGTATTAACATTGGCAGCAAGTTGAACGTCCCTCATTGTAGTGTTGTAATGACTTTCAAGCAGTCAGTCTGACAGTTTTGAAACACTCGATGGGTCGTGTTAGTGTAAGTATTTGATTTTCCATCCCAGATTTCCTCTAAACAGCTTTAGTGTAGTTCAGGGCAGTGCTGGTTATGTTACAGCATAAGGTTACAGATGATAAACATGCTAAATTCATTTTTCTGCTCGAATTGATTCGGGAAAATTCGCTGAATTGGAGACATTCTGTGGTTCTCAGTCTGTGATTCTTAAAGTTTCCTTTGGCATCGTTGACAAGGTTTCATGTAAAGAGTCAAAAAGCAACATCAACACCATGACAGAACTTCAAAAGTGGAGACATTGCTACATGTTGTAGGGATTTTGTGAGTGAAAGTGTGCCCCTAAAACACAGAGTGTAGACAATACAAGTCTGTGAAATTTTCTCCACTGCCCTGAAACTACTTGTTAGAAGCTCCATTTTGCAATGCTGAGATCAGAGGGACGTACAAGGGAATGGCAGATTTCAGATTTGGCACGTCCCAACAGCCGTAATTGAATCCTGCATTATATTTGTAAGACTGCAGAACACAGCTAGTCAGGAAGCCAGTCAGGGTGCCAAAAGTAAACAAGGAATTGTGGCCCAGTCATTGTCTGGGTGACAGTCTACTGTATTCTGTATTTTATATGAATATATGCAAATATATGTATGAGATGTGAATAAAGTACATTTATCCACCATTGCTCAGGCGTGGATGGGCTTACTTCTCATTACGACTAATAAAACCTTGGCAAGTACTGTCTGCTTTTTTATGTTTAGGCTTCATTTTAAAATGGATTAACGAATTAAAATGGATTTGAAGCATTTAAATGTTATTTTTTACTCAAGGATGCAGAGTTCTGGAGTAGTAATCAGTCATTCTTTTGAGTCGGATTACCAAATTAAACCAATAATTTTTTATTTATTTTTTTTACTTCATAAGTGAATAATGACAAAAGTTTCATAAACAAACCTATTGTATGACTAAAAGAATATGGGTTTTGATTTGTATTGGCCACTATTATGATGCTTTGATTGCTTATCTGACATTACACTTTTAAAAATAAAAAATCTCAAATAGAAGATTTTTTTTCCCAGAGAACGTTTTTGCTTTACTGTGAAGAACATTGTAAGAATCTTTCCATAATGAAGAACCTTTGTGAAATAGAAAGATTCCAAAGATTCTAGCACAGATGCCAATTACGGAACTATTTTTATGAATGTGAAAAAAGTGACTGGGATTTTAATAATAAAAAGTTTCCTTTTGCATCTCACGGAAGAAAAGAAAGCAAAACGTGTGGGTTTGCGATGACATGAGGGTCAGGAAATAAAAACAATGTTGAGAAAACTGTCCCTGTAAGACTGTGTGAACTTGTTCATTGTCTTTTAATCTTTTCGACAGCTTTCTTTTCTGTTTACAAGGAAGTAACATTGTCACCTACTGAGTAATCTGATTTGGGATTCAAATTTCGTTTGTATTAAGTACATTTTGCATAAACATATGTTTAAAAAAAAAAATTAAGTAGTTTTAATTTGCAAATGGTCCTATTGTAGGACATTAGGCTTCTCCAAATTTGAACTCTGATGAAATCCACTAAAAGTAAGCTTACATTTCCTGTTTCCTGCCTTCATGTGTAAATGAATGGAAGCCAAATGCCCCTTAAAACAAAGGATTGTGTCATAGCTTACTCACAAACCAGCATCCTCTGTACAGTGGTACACCAAAGCAAAGGAGGGCGTCAATCCCAGTACTTTAAACTGCATGGACAAAAACGGCAAACATGCAGGTTAAGAATGACATAGTGGTGAATAAATGACAACAGAAGTGCTATAACTCTTGGAGCTTTTTAATGCCCCAGTTTGTTAGAGGGCCCAACTTCAAGCCTGCTGAGTGAAAATGCAGTGTGTTTAAGGTGACCGATACACCTTCAAAGGAGTTGCTGTAAAAGTTAAGCAAGGCTAACAAGAAAGACGCAGCAATTAAGCTGTTTTACCACCAGCCATTCCACTTGCTGCAGTTATCATAAACCTGCTGCACACAAACTTTCCAGCCCCCTGTAAACACCCCTGTAGGATAATGTTTAATTGTAAACCCAGTAACTTCACTCACTCCGGAGGTTTACAGCCTTTGGAGTTTTAAGGAAACAACTGGCAGTTGTTTTATAAGAAACGGCGACAAAAACAGTCATTTCATCTTCTTTATTTGTGCAAGTAAAGGATATAGGAACAGTCGTTTCTCCCTCTCGTGCATGTGTGGGCAGTGGCTTCCCGCTGCGCAAATACGCAAGCACTCGAGCGCACTACAGTAAACTCTGCTGTCTCTCGAATCTTGAACCCAGATTGGAGAATGCATAATACAGATAAAAATGGAAGGGATTTTGCATAACAGTCTACGCCTCGGTCTCCTCTGCCCTGCTCGGCGACCGCATTAGCGTGGGCTGGTACACTGGTTGAGAGCCCAGGCAGATGACACTAAAGGCCTGTCCCCCTGAATGCCAGCCTCTCCTGTGACAGTACGTACATTAACAAAAAAGAGCTTTTGAATGTGTGACAAAGGTCTTTATGAATTTAAATTGTGTGCGTTTTTTCTCGGCGGTGGGAATCGGCACAGGACCTTAGTCACAGGTCATGTGGTTTAGGGTTACTAAAAGCCTCTACCAATAGAGTTGTGTTGCGCGCTTTTTGCCCTTTTACAAAGCCCTTTCTGCAGCGGCGAGAGAAAGCGCTCACCCCCAGGTGGGGAGCGGAGACGGACGAGTCGAGTCCCTGGAGGCCGTAACCGGAGGCTTATCAGAGCCCGACGCTGTTCTGTAATACTCCTGTGAAAGGCCTTCTCCGCCGCCTCCCAATAGTTGCAGTTCTGGGCAGAAGGCTGTAATGGAGATCTCCATGGCCCCTCGGTAAGCAACCAAGGAGCGAAAGGGGGGTCTGTCTCGGGACGAGGGAGAGATGGCACTGCGGCGTAGGTGTGACAGAAGAGATGAGAGGTCTAATGAGTCAGAGGGGAAAGGCTTGGGTTCTCCTCAGGGGTCTCCTGCCACGGAACGTCAGCTCACGGGGCACAGGTAGACACGCCCGGCATTCGAACGCCACCGCGTTTCTCACGGGCTCCCCGAGGAACGCTTGTGTCGTGGCTCAAAAGGACTGGATAAAGAGCGGCAAGGTTTACACCAGTTCAATGACATTCAGATTAAAAACCGAGGCCTCTGCGATTCAGCTGGGATGAGTAACCTGAGATTTGCTGATATGGCTAAGGCCAGGGTAAAGATAAATGCAGCGCTGCTGTGCAACTGTGAGTCATGCTGATGGCGATGAGTTTCTCGCTGCTTCTTGGCTGCTATTCCGATTGTCCTAAAAGTTGTTTTGCCAGTACTTCTGCCAGCTGATGTGGCCTGAGAGGCTTACCAAAAAGAAGCTCAAGTGAAACTCGAAAGGGCTGCTGAAACTGCCTTGGGAGGACAAGTTAAGATGATGCACTGACATAGTTATTACACAAAAGGTTGAATCTATTCAATAGTTCAATATAGCATGATAATGAACATGCACATCATGGGCACTTCAAAATTCTTTCAATAATGATTTATTATTTAAACTTTTAGAGTGCTTTTTAACAACATTCTATTTGTAGTGGTGTTCATAACAGCGTTGAATGCTTGGAGATTTAATTGATTGACTTAATTGTTCAAACATGAACATTTTCACTTGTTATTCTGGCCTACATGCTGAAGTATTGATTGAAAGTTCTGTGATTATTTATAGAGTTATTTTTTGTTAACTCTACAATAAAGCTCCAATAGTTAACATTAGTTAATTTAACTAAACTCACGATGAAAACAACAGTTTTATTAATTTTAGGTGATGTTATTTTCTTAGTTAATGCGTCAAAATCATAGTGTAATCTCATTATAATCATTATAATTATTCATTAATGAAAAATATTCAGTAGTATTTTTTTCAACTGATATTAATATAGTAAATAATAAATCTGCCTTTTTTTGTCACTGTTGATTTTTATCGATTATCTAACATTTACTAATGTGGCTAAGTGTTACCTATTGTACTTTATAATCGCTTTGCAGTTTAATTTAGTCAAAACATTTCTTTAACAATGCAATATTAGTATATTATAGTATTTTTGTCATTATATTGGTTAAAGTAACTTTTTTGCAGTTTAGGTCAATATCATGATAATACTGTATACACGATAAAAGCCTCGGCAAATTATTGCAACAAGAAAAATTGATACAGCCTTCATAAGCCTAACTGAATCATTTTGGTTGTTGTAAAATCATCTAGCAGTCACTTTTAAAACATATATTTGTCTCTCTAAATTGGAATAATGTACAGTGCAATTCAAAAATGATTTAAAATATTGCAGATCCGTGTCATTCATTTTCTCAAAAGTCAATCACTTCACTGTGAGGTTTAAATATTACAAATAATACAATATTCATTATAAAACCCCACACATCTTCTGATTTCCAGGAGGGCCAAGGGTGTGTATAAGAAGGTGTTCCCCTTTATCCATGATGTGCACTGTTGGGTGTTCATATTGTTTGCTGCCATTTTAAATGCTGATTCTTTTCACACTATTCCACTGAATCATAACAAAAAGAGTAACTTGATAACATTGAGGGTTTGGCTGTCTGGTTAAAACATATTCTTGGTACAAAGACATTTTTTCCCCTAAAGATTGTTATGACTGCATGAAAGGCATCTATGCATCTATAATGCATACATGATGCCATGTGGGATACAGGAGAGTCCAGTACTGTAAGTGAACAATATAGACTATTGTGGTTGATTTTTCTTGATTATTTGAAATTAATAAATGGCATTTGAAATGCATCCATTAAATTATAAATATATATATATATATATATATATATATATATATATATATATATATATAGAGAGAGAGAGAGAGAGAGAGAGAGAGAGAGAGAGAGAGCGAGAGCGAGAGAGAGAGAGAGAGAGCACACAAGTGAAAACAGGCTTTGAGAAATTTTAGCTTCTCTTTTGCAAACAATTAGTGATAATTGTTTTTACCACTATGAGTATTTATCCACTTTACAACAAAGGTAAAACAACAGATGTTACCACATGAGGCTTTTAAGGTGTTACACTGAGTTCTTGCTGTCAAGTAAATTACAACACCACCAGATAGCAAATAAATCCTTATATGGTTTTATTTACGTCTGGACTCATCCACTTTACCACTAAGAAAGTACATTTATGTGCTGGCTGTCCTTTTCAATATGATGTACGTGAGAACATTTGCTACACACAAGGACGCATTTTCTGAGCATGCTCTGTACTGTAGAGCGACAGCAAGAGAGCGAGTTAGCAAACACATTCTTATGTGGACATCATTAGAGCAGGTTTTATGCAAATTGCTAATTGTTATAGTCAATTTACATTTATGCTCCGGGGATAGGCCTATGTTAAATTTACAAGAAAGGTAATAACAAATTTAGGCTCTGACTCATGTTTTAAATGCGGTGTAAACTGTAGGCCATGTGAGATAATTTTCAGAAAAAGCAGATGTTACCACAGATGTTATCCTTTTTCAAAGAATACACCTTCCTACTCCCCATGACGCTTGCAAATTTGTTAGAATAATTTGTAAACAAACCGTAAAGAGTTTTTTTTTTAAATATGGTCCAGTCATCGAACAAAGGAAACTTCATTAAAATTAACAAGTTACTTTTGAGCCAAGTATTGTAGACTTGATGAATTTACTGTAAGGTTACAGAATCAGAGAACAGAATCTCAAGGAACAGTAAATGGAAAACAGCCTTTTGGTACAGATATTTTGTCGTAACTTTATCATGTTACTACCAAGCATTATTTTCACTGTAATGTTACATAAAAAGCACAAAGAAAAACATACCTGTCATTCCATTTTTTATGTATTATATTTTTTCAACGGAAGTTGTGCACACCACCACAAACTGCCATCCATATAAAATAAAAATATAAAAACGGTTAAATCTTACTGCGCATGCTCCGTGGAGTGAGCACGCGAGGGAGAACCAAGAACGCAAACGAGCAAACAAAGCCTTATATGGACACTGTTTAAGCGCGATTTATGCTAATTACTAGCGGTTTAGTCGACATACAAACCGGAGAAGAAGGTAAGAACAAACTTATGTGCTTGGTTAACTGAGAACACATTTTTCACATTTGAACTCATGAACCAATTTTTTAGTTCTATGAGAGTACAAAAGAGAGTACTATGTGAAGTTTCACATGTAAACAAAAAGTGCCTTGCACGAAAGGTGACCATGCGTTTTGTTACACTAAACGTGTAATAATTATGTTTTTGACTCAATACCATTTGTGTGGCCACTGTTTTACTACAAATACAAATCCGTTTGCAAAACCATGGATTATTTGTGGTTACTGTGGTTTAACAACAAAACCTTGTGCTTATTAGTAGTAAAACCATGTTTCATTTTTGTAAGGGGAATTTTGAATTCACCACATGTGTCATTTTTATTTAATCATAATGTCATGTTTGTCTTAAGACAGTGAACAATAAGTATTAGGTCTTATGTGCATCCAGTTAAGATCAACATGACTGCTTTTTATTCTTAGTGGTACTTAATGAAAGAGCATTCATTAGTTACTCTAAGAAAAATATGTTAAAGTTCACTTTTCCATCATTTCCAAACATTTCCATCATTACCTCTTGGTTAGCCGCCAAAATACTGTACATACAATTCTATAGAACATCCTCAGTCAACATGACACATAGAGTGGATGATAAATTAAGCATAGGACTAAAGGTTAAGTGTTTTATTAAATATGGCGAAACCCACTGAACAAGGCTCTCTAAAAGTTTATCCAAACACAGAAACCTGCCAGACTGTCGCAATGAAGAATGATTAGTATTGAAAGTGGAACATTTATCTCGCATATGAAGAAGCAACAGTTGATTAATGAAAAGCATGGCAAAATGGACATTAGCGCATGGCTTTACCAAGATGCTTTCTTTAGAAATTAACTCCTTTATCTGAATTCAGTAGGTATATATAAGCATCTAATGTAAGCAGGTCAAGGTTTTTGTTAGTACTACTATGAATTATTGCAGTGTTACTGCAGACGTTATGTAAATTCATGTCATGCAGTATTGGAGTTGGTTTTTGCTAATGTTTTAGACAATATTGCCTAATGACTTTGGTCTTGTTTACACCTGGTTAGTGTTTTTGTTGATCTGATCTTAAACGAACCATGCTAAATGCAAACAGTCTTAATACGGTTTGAGGTTATCCACTTTTGTCCACTTCCAAAGGCTGTTGAAAACACATTGCTTTTGTAGTGTAGATGCTCACATGGTCAAAATCGCTTGACCAGTTACATAAGACTGTCTCCTCTCAGCCTACTGACCTAATTCTTGAGATCACGAGATTTGCTGTTGAAGTGTGCTAGCCAGACAAGTTGTAAACTTTGCCGTGTAAAATTGTACATTCAAATCAAATGACTATCTTTATGAATGCATCAATGAATAATTTTCTCAAATTATTAATTTAAAAACAAATTTGAGAAAGAAACTCTGCAGTTTTGCTCTAAGAATCACAAATGTTCTGCTCTGGCTCTGTGTTATATATTCTCTGCTCTATGTATATATATATATTTATTATTATTTATTATTATTATTATTATTTTTTTTTTTTTATAAAAAAAAAAATAAAATAAAAAAATAAACAGTTTATTACTTGCACAAGTAATGAATTTTTATATGTCTATCTTGTACATAATTCAAATTTGAGCTCCAAAATGATATATAGTGAGGATGTGTTGCAGGGCAATATTTTTGGCACGCCCTGAAAGGATGTTTTGCAGGATGTTACTGCATATTGCACCTCCTGAAGTTCACGTGACATTAGCAATCGATTTGAAAAATTTATGTCAGTTTTGCAACCATATTCATATTCATAAATACTACTCACTTGCTCTTGTGATATAATTTTATACAACATCATAAAAAGCAAGATCTTACAGAACATCCTGGTTACGTACATAACCCACGTTCCCCAAATAGGGAACGGAGACGTGCATCTGTTAACAGACTACGGGAGTACGTCAGACGACCAATCACTCTGAAGACTAAGAAAAAGGGCCAGTGAATTCCAAAATGAATTGGCAGAGCTCAGCTCCACAGCTGACAGTGATTAGCCATTAGTGCTATAAGCTGCCAGCTGAGAAGCGAGCACTAGAATTTGCCTGCTGAAGAGCCGATCACTCAGCTAACAGCTGAAGACTCAGCTGCTGTGGCAGTGGAGACGCACATCTCCGTTCCCTATTCGGGGAACGTGGGTTACGTATGTAACCAGGATGTTCCCCTTCATATGGAAACTCCAACGTGCGTCTGTTAACAGACTACGGGAGAGTGTATGGAAAACGCCACAGCAGCTAAGCCCGTCACGCTCCTGATGTGAAGTTTGCCAAGCATAGCGTGAGCGCACAAGCATCACCAAGAGCGCAACCTTCCAACGTCCCCTAGGCCCTTTAATTACCATTACATGGGAATAATTAGAAAATTTAGATCGGGGCTTGTAATGTGCTTTTACCTAGCTAATATAGACTAGGGATTTTAGAATAGGACAGTACGTTGGGAAAGCGTGCCGGTCCCTGAAGGTGGAGGACGCTGCGGAGGCCACCTGCTACCCAAGAGGGGAGACTTGATGGCAATAAGAACATATGGACTAGCCCTATGGAGGGGGAGTGCTACATATGATAAGCTGGTTAGCGGGTAGGGAAGACACAGGTCCGCCTGGTTAGGGGGAACACTCCGTAGCTGAACAAGCATATGGGATCGCCATCGGGGACAGCGCATAGCTGGCACCGAACCTCAGCATGTGGGTAGACCAAGAGTGGGCTTACCAGACATCACACTGAGCCAGGCACCCGGCTCCTCCGCTAAGTCGGGTTCTGGGGGCCTCGGAGGAATTCTCTAGGGTTCACCAAGCGGGAAACTTACTAGCAGAATAGAAAAAGCGCACGTATCTCCGGGTTAGGGAGCATGGCGCTCTTGACACCGAGCTTAATTTCGTCCCGATTGACCGGAGTAACCCAGTAATCGGGAGGAAACCGACTCCACTCCAGAATTATAAAATCTCATGAATGTGTTAGGTGTCGCCCAGCCCGCAGCTCTGCATAATCTGTAATGAGGCTCTGCGTACTCACGCCAAAAACTCGCTGTACTCATGGTTTTTTTTTTTTTTTTTTTTTCAAAGTGTGCTCTCTCTGCCAGGGGACACAGCTCGCCCTGACACGTGAAGCGAGGGCGATGGCATAACTATAAAATGGACCAACCTCTGCTTTGATACGGCACTTCCCTTCTGCCGATCATAACAGAAAAGAGCTGCTTAAAGACGTATGCTCTACGTGTCACATTAAGCGCAGTGTGCGGACTTAGCAATAAAAGGGCTGGGTCTGCCTCCTCCGCAGACAGCGCTTGCAGACTCACTAGCACTTTTAATATTAAAAGGGGTTGTAGGAACCTTGGCACAAGCTGAACCGGGTTCTCAGGTAAACCACCGCGACCAGCAGAGCTGCCTTCATGGACAGAAAACTTATAGATACAGAGTCGAGTGGCTCAACGGACCTAACCATAACCGCTGGGGCAAGAGAGGGGGGCAGGGATGGAATTAACCATCTCGCGCCATGCGCCTCTGAGGAACCGGCTGATGAGGTTATGCTTTCCCAGCGAGCTACAATCCGCCGCCCCACAAAGAGCGGGGATGGCAGCATGCCAAACTTTCAGTGTGGAGGGTGACAGCCTGCGCTCCAGTTATCCTGAAGGAAGAAAACACAACACTAATCTGGCATGTCCGGGGTTCTTCTCAGAGAGAAGAGCTCCACACAACGAATAGACTCCACTACAGGACATAGGCTTGCCTATACAGGGTGCTCTAGCCTGAGTGACGGTGTTAACCATCTACTGATAGGTCACCTAAGTCCACCGCACTCTGTCTAGAAACCCTCCATGGGGGTTCCAGAACGCTGTGCGGGTGCCAGAGGGTGCCCGTCCCAGAAAAAGGAGTGCTTCTTCTGGGGAATTCGTCAGGGAGGGCCATCACGAGGAGGGTGAGTCCGGAAACTCGGGTCCGGTTGGGGCAAGGAGGCGCAAGGAGTGAGACCTGCTCCTCGTCCCCCTGACCTTGCACAGAGTCTGTGCGCCCAGGCTCACTGGGGAAAAACACATATTGCGTAAACCCGTGGCCAGCTGAGAGCCAGCGCATCCGTGCAGAGCAGGGAAAGCAGTGGGCGAAGGGCCGCTCGGGAGAAGCAGCAGGATGACCTGGGCTTCTCTGAAGCGTGCCCATAACAGCTGGACTGTGTCGGGGTGGAGTCTCCATTCTCCCAGAAACGTAACTGTCGTGAGAGCATGTAAGCTGGCACGGTAGAGCTCGTATGGGATATGAACGGCGCGCAGCTATTAAGCCGCATGACTCCGGAGGAGCAGATGGCGAGCGAGCTGAGACATGCGGTTGATGTGCGCTATCGCAGCCGTGCTGGCTATCCTAACCAACACGTGTGTCCCCTCCCCTAGGAACTGGCAGAGAGCGAGAAACACTGCCAACAACTCCAGGCAATTGAATGCCAACACAACCAAAGTCCAATTTTATGAACCTGCAGCTGCATGCTCGATACACACAGCCCACCAGCCCGTACTGGAAGCATCCGTCAGAATGACAGCATGACTGGACACTTGTTCTAAGGGCACCCAGACCTGTAGAAGGCAAGGTCCATCCAGGGACTGAAGGTGCGGAGACACATCGTGGTGATGGACACCCGGTGCGTCTCCGCGCGCCATGCCCATCTGGGGACCCGATCGCAAAGCCAGCACTGAAGTGGTCTCATATGAACAATTGAGCGACGTGATAGCGGCTACAAATGCCATATGCCCCAGGAGCCTCTGAAAAACTTCAGTGAGACCACTATAACTGCCAAATTAAACGGACAGGGCAGCACTAGCGCGGCGCGCTAAAAGCTCACCATGATGGAGACCGGGTGCAGCTCCAACCCAAGATGAGAGAAGCTCTGCCCGGGGGAGAGCTTGCTCATTCTTGGTTGACCCGAAACCCCAACAGGCCGAGGTGCACCAGATCCCTATGCATAATCGACTAATTCAAAGGTCTGAAAAAAAAAAATGAACCCAGTCAATGAATAATCAAAAATGCCGATGCGCGTGTGCCAAAGAGGCACATGGCATCCTCCACGCATGGAACAGGGAGAGCCCGAAGGGGAGGACCATTTACTGCCATGCTCGGCCCCCGTCGCACACCGGTAAAAACATGGTTATAAGGAGGGAGAGAGCGAGACATGGAGTGAGCGTCCTTCAGGTCTATAGCTGCAACCAATCCTGCGGACGGGCGCACTGGGGGATGCGTTTCTGCATGAGCATCTTGATCGGCATCCTGAACAGATGGCAGATCAAAACGCGCAGATAGGATTGGTATAACCCACCGCTCTCTGGGTATGATGAAGTGGGGGCGTAAAGCCACTCTTCATCTCAGCTGGAGGGACCGGCTCGATTGTATCCTTCGCCAGGAGGATAACAATCTTCTCATGTGAGACAGGGGTGGCATAACGATGAGCGCTTAAATGCACACCCGTGAACTCGGGAGACCAACAGCGAATTAAATCGCATAGCTGAGTCTGACCGTCCGTGTGAGCTACTACGACGGGCTGAGCAGCGCTAACCAGGCTGACAGAGTCCGAACGAGCAGCATCACCGGAACGATCACTGACGTTCCTGCGAGGGGCAGCTTCGGGATGGGGAGTGCTCACCCCAGGAAGCGAAGCGTCCCGAGGAAGAACTGAAAATAAGAGATTGACTCTTACCTTCCTCCCTGGATCCCGCGGAAAGGCTGAGGTGCGAGAAAGGAGCTCATCCTCTGGCGCCCTCAAAGCCTGTGACGAAGTGCACCAAAGCTGAGAGCTGGAGGGCAGCGCGTCCCATGCTAGCAGCAATTGGGCTTCCACACCCAGAGGGAGGAAAAGCCGCTCTTTTCGGATTGCTACATTCATTCTTGGGGGAGCCCCGGCCCTCCACTGGGGAAAGAACGGTTCTCCTCCTCTCCAAGCTGCCCATCTTAGGTTCGCTTCGCGGTCCGATTACCAGACTTTACGGCGACCTATGACGGGAGCGTCAACTTCCTGCGGGGGGGCTCGGCGCGTTCACTAGCCAGTGGAATGGGCTGTGACGGCGGAGCATTTTGGAGCCGGGGGAAGAGTGCTCTCGGCAAGGAACAGCCAGCGCGGACGGGTCCGGTGGGGGAGCAGTTTTCCGAGCCCACCATGAGATGACCTGCTCCATCGCGCACGGCTGATCTCTCACCACCGAGGACTCCTGGATAAAGTCCCCAACGGTGTCGCCGAGTAGGCCTGCCTGGGATATGGGCACACCAAGAAAGCGTACTTTGTCGGCGCGGTGCATATCTGCCAGGGTAAGCCAAGGGTGGCATTTAGCTTCGTACCCACTGGCCGCCTGGAAGATTCACCTTACATCAGCCCGCACACCACACCTCTAGTCGGTCCGGCGGTGAGACTGGGGGACAAGCCGTCTCCAGCCACACCGCCGAAGCAGCTCAGGAAGAGCAGCCGTCATGTCTGACTCAAGAACCATGACTACGCATCGCACCCGTAGGATGGTAGCGAGCCCGGTCTGTCAACAGAGCATGACAGCTCGCCCTCCGATGTCGCGATGGGTGTTTGATCTCCGGTGTCATCAAGCGGAGGTGCGGGCATCCCGGGGGATTAGCCGCAATCTCAGCTGTGCAACAGCCATGCCCTCACAGCGAGAGCATGAGCTGTCCGCGAGCACCGCACCGACATGCTGGACCCCCAGACCTGTGATGCGATACCCGTGCCCATCATCCGGAGATAGGAACCACCGCATGCAGAAACGCACAGTCAGAACAGCGTCTTGAAAAAGACGTGTTGATTGACTGTGTTGCTCTCTTAGGGAATCTGCTCTTTTAATGGAAACTGTTCTTTTGTGCACACCAGCGAAACGTCCAGGGGACAGGAAGCCCAGATCGACCGCCGCTGTCGCGTCATCTCCCGCACTGGTGAGTAAACTGGTTTCAGTCTTGAAATCAGGTTGGCAGATAGAGTGTCTTCAGTCTCGTGAGAGGCTCTGAAAGCTAAATTCTAGTGCTCGCTTCTCAGCTGGCAGCTTATATAGCACTAATGGCTATTCACTGTCAGCTGTGGAGCTGAGCTTTGCCAATTTATTTTGGCATTCATTGGCCCTTTTTCTTAGTCTTCAGAGTGATTGGTCGTCTGACGTACTCCCGTAGTCTGTTAACAGACGCACGTTGGAGTTCCCATATGAAGGGGAAGCACATTTTTGCATTCATACCTTTTGTGAATTTTGCTGCCATTTCTTTTAAATTGAAGTGACAGTTTTGTCACAATCCCCCGTTCATTTCAGACCCAGAACAACGGTTGTGATCTTCACTGGTCTTGAAATAAAGTCATTTAAAGTCAGACCACACTCAAGTACTAAAGCACTAAAGCATTTGTTTTTCCAACAAACATCCGCTATATGCTCTCTACTAAATTTAACAGTCAGTCATTTGCTCAATGAGCACCATAAATACATAAGAAGTTTTCCACCAAAAGCACATATTTGAAGAATGAGGTATCTATTAATTAAACTTAAAAAGCAGCAGTTAATTGGCCTATTCCCTTCATAGAGAAAAATCATTAAATGGATTGTGAAACAAAGCACCAAAACACCAAGGCAAATTGTTTCCTAACTAGAGAACAAAGCTATCCACATGTGCTTCTAATCTCTTTTGAGTAGTTTCTGGGGTGTGGATTTGGCAAAGTGGACATTTAATGCCAGCACAAATTTGTGATAGGAATTCTGTACATAACCCCTGAGAAAAATGATTTCTAATTCAATTTAATATCTCAGCGGCTTACCAACTCATTCCTGTGCCCAATATTCCTTGATAAAAAAGGGAAAACAGCTCTGAGCAAATGCTTGCAAAAAAGGCATGCCGACAAAGTTCTCAGAGGCTTTTGCATTATTTGTGTGAAACGGAATTATTTCTTGGCAAGAAAAACATTTACAAAGTGGTAGTGCACTCTTGATTGACATTTAGTGTTTTTTTTTAAATCCTTTGCTTTCTACCGCACCCTAACACATATCTTGCAAGTATTATTTTCCTGTCTTCTTCACACATATCTGACAACTATTTGCCATAAGCAGGTATGAATTAAATTATGCCTTTTATCAAAGTTCCTCTAAGAGTTGACAGATCTATTAAACCACTCTTTTACAAATGCATGAATGTTCAATAGTGTCAGTGGGAGCAATATTGCTGTGTAGCTTTTATGTTTTTTTGTGCAATTTTGAACTTTAATTGACTTGTTTTCAAGGAAAGCCTGCTGTTTCCTGTGACTGTCACACCAGGATATGAGGATATCATATAAAACGTGAGTTTATGATTAGAAAATGGAAGCATTTTATGTGTTATTGTTTTGTATTATATTAAGCTCAGAAAATTGTATAATAAATCTGCTACAAGTAAAACTAAGTTTTAGTCATTGTTTTTATAATATTTACAATAGTATGCACATTTTGAGTTTAAATTAAGCATTTTTGTTTTAAGAAACAGTAACTACAACTTTGTGGATCTGTGCATTAAAACCACCCTTTTCCAGTGTTGCCAAATACCTTTCTAAAAGTTCTAAAATGTCTTTAAATGCCTGATGATGTCATGTGCTAAAAAGCATGCTCATTATGTCACATTAACCCTTTACATTTGTTTACTATTTTACTATTTACTTTACTGTTGCTTATGACAGCATTTTCCTAATTTTCTACAGGCAAATTCTCAAAACAACTGTTCTCATTAATTTATATATGCAGTCACTTACAATCTGCTGCTCTGCACTGCTGCAATCCAGGTTTATAAACAAACTCACCATACATATTTTAAAAACAACGGCTTTGCTGTAATTTTAGTTATGTATATAGTTTAGTTTTTATACACACA
>CAIGQV010018127.1:7133381-7169210 GCA_903798115.1 Danio jaintianensis | reverse complement strand
TGAGCATTAGGAGGGATACGAGATCAGGTGTTTCTCGAGAGCCCCCCAAAGAGCTATTGACTCGGGACAGCAGCCGTGTATTCGGAGAATGCCCCCCAAAAGGCTGAAAGAGGTATTATATCCGGCTGCTGGATATAGTGGCTGGGAAGGAGGAAGAAGAAGAGAGATGCAAGTCCCCGGGGGCAGGAAATATAAATGTATATAAGAATATATAGATATACATATATATATGATGGGTTAACCTAATACCTAGGGGGGGGGGCGGTGACGTGACTCGAAGCTCGAAGTCACAGCTCGGGAAGTTGAGCTATAAAAGGCTGTCTTTGGCAGGAGTCGGGATTTTTAGGGTGAAAGGGTGGGTGTGCCATGCCGGAGTAGGTGCTCGAGGACTGCCCCTGCGGGGGCTAGAGCTTGGGAGTGACAGCAAAAGATATGTGCCCACATACTGGTTGTATTTGGACGTACATAAACAAATGATCGATAAATCCGCACGTGCGCGAGTATGGTGATATGTCTGCGCATACGAACCATCAATCAAATGCATGAAGCTAAGGCCGGGGGGGGTGGTGACGTGACTCGAGCTCGAAGTCACAGCTCGGGAAGTTGAGCTATAGAAGGCTGGCTCTAGCGGGAGTCTGGGAAAAGGGATTGGGCGGTGGAGACTCCTTTTAGAGGGTGACGAGGGAAGCTTGGGGAGGCAGCGTGGTGCCAACATGCGTCCGCGAAATTGAGTATGTGCGGACGCATATCTACATCATACGCCCGCTCTCGCGCGCGCAGGCATGCAACGCTGGAGCTGGGGAAGGGGCAGTGACGTGACTCGAAGCTCGAAGTCACAGCTCGGGTAAGATGAGCTATAAAAGGCTGCTCTGGCAGGAGTCGGGGAGGGAGGGAGGGTATGGAGACTCCTGAGAGCGGTGGGAAGGCTAGGCAGGGAAGCGGGGGACTGCTGAAGTTATGATAGGAAGAAACAAAGCTGGGATAATGCTGGAATATGTTTCATCTGGAAACGGTCTTTTGGCTGCCTTGAGGTGGCTTTGGCTGAGGCGAATAGAAGTCAGCAAGAGGTTCTGGCTGCTGCCTTGCTGATTTGGTGGCAGGATGAGTTGGAGTTGGTCTATGGCTGGTGTTCCTGGGAGAGCGGAGCTCTCGTTAGCATCGGTGTTGTTGTTGTTATTGCTGCTGCTGTTGTTGTAGTTGCTGCTGGACAGTAGATGCTTTTCCATGTTGAGTGGAGTAGCGGGGCTGTTGCTGTCTGCAGTGGTCTTCCGAAAATGAAGATAGGGAATAAAATTTAGGCAGGGTATTTATAGTGATTCGTAATGATCTGATAGGTTAGCTAATGATTAGTGATAGGTATCAGCTGTAGTCGTTCATATCACGTGCTCCTCTCGAAATTAGTTTGTGAAACTTCACTTTGACACATATTTTGGTAAAAAGGCTGTTTTTTCCCCGATGACTTCCATTATAATGACATTTATTGATTGCAAAGCCATGACACCATATAATCATGCAGTCCTGTTGGGAAGAGGTAAAATTAGCAATTTAGCAAAAAAGTTTCTGGCTTTTTATATGGAGTATAGTGTGTGTATGTGTGTGAGAGTTTAAGAGAGACCTTGCACACCTTGTCTGAGAAAGTCAAAATAAGCAGCTCAGCTCTCAGAACACAGTACACATAGTAAGTGTATTTATGCACGCACACTATAATTTGTTGTTTAACTCCATAGAACTCCATTTAAAAGCCAGAAACTTTTTTTCACAGGCCTATCTAAAGGGTTAATGGTGCCGACTGATGATCAACAGTAAAAATGAAAACCACCAACAATCAAGAATGCATGATTATATGGTTTCATGGCTTTGCAATCAAAAAATTTGCTTATAATTGAAGTTAATGGGGCAAAAACAGTCACTAAAATAACAAAAGGCTAGTACATTTGAACAATACACAAGGGTTAAGTTAAAAGATTAAAAGATTAAAAGAAAGTCTTCCTGTGGGTGGCCGTTGTGTCAGCACCGGCAGCGGACATGCCCCCAGTGTTTGAGAGCACAGTCCTACCTGTTTTTCAAAGATTTTGATAACTTATTTTAGTTACTGGGTTACTTTTTTCATTCAAATTCGATTATGGGGTTAACACATTTTTCTGTTGTGTGACAAAATTAGACCACATATTTTAACATCACTTTACAGAGACTTTAGAGTGGTTTATCTTTATATTGAACAACATATTCAAATTCCCAAATATATGTGAATATAAAATAATGAATAGACAAACAACAAATGTACATCATAAATTGCAGATTCATAATAAAACTAAACTAAATAACAGCAAAACAGACTGTATTCTTAGCAGCTTTAAATGTCAGCAATTATTAGGCAGATAATTGACCACATTTGCATTATTGCTTTCTTTGCAAAAAATGAAACCTCTCCTGACCTACTGCATGCCCTGCCCTTTCACAAGATCATTTGTGTACACAATCACATTTCACTATAAATATTTTATTTTAAAAGAATAATTATAAGCCTGATGTCTTACCTTCAAAGTCACAGTCTATCATGCAATAACTTGCCATGTCTGTGCTTTTTCACAAAAGATACGATTGCTAAGAAATATCTTTGAACACATTTAATGTAGAGTAGCTGATATCCATTATTTCCCCTTCAATTCATCACATCTATGGCTACAGCTGTTTTCAGTAATGCGATTGTTGTTCCGTCTCTCTTTTTATTTTCAGACTGTGAAACAAACAACAGCCCAGTTCATTGCTGAAATCTTGTGAACAAACTAAAGCCTGATTTGTTCTTCTGTGTCGAGTGATCTGGCAAAAATACTTGTGAAACGTTAGTTGGCAGTGGGGTTTCAATGCTACACTTTGTTCTTTGCCGCTGTTTTGCCTTTGCTGTTGAAGTAGTTTAAACTTGCACTCATTCAAAGAAGAAAGAGGTGGGAACGGGTAAACGTTCAACAAGTTTAATCATAGAATAAACAAAACCAAAAAAGTATCCATCTGTAGCTCCTCTGCGGGACTCAACACTTGTTAAAGTCTTGTGTCATCTGCCTCACTCCGCTTACACAGCTCTCGGCCCCGCCCACACTCGTCACCGCTACCAAGCCAACCAATCACAGATCTTCCGCTCTGCATTGCAATGTGTAATATCTTTGAGAGGTGCACGTCTAGGTCTGCGTCAGGCTGTGGCGAAGGGTATGCCGTGCACACTCCACACAAAAGTATAAACTGGACTGAAGTAAAAACGATTCACAGCTCATGTGCGAACTGCTCAAACTGGGATGAGCTTAAGCAGGTTTAACAATAATTACATACTATAGTATTAGGCCCACATGGAATCTGCACCCACAGAAATCCACAGATTTTTTTGCCCATAATTGAGTCTATTTATTTACTTATGTTAATCTGTTAAAATATCTATTAGTTTTTATATTAATTTCGGTAATTTTATTGAATAATATGTTTATGTGATTTATGTACAATAAAGTTTGTAAAGTAATATTTTCTGTATTTTAATATATATTATTTGAAAGACTAACTTTGTTTACTAAACAAGTAGAACTTGTAATTTTATTGAATTTGCATTTAAAACCTTATCATTCCAAATGAATCTGCAAATTTTTTACAAAAAAAAAAAAAAAAAAAAGCAAACAATGTCCACAGATTCTCTCTGGCCGTGCTTATACAGTAGGTTACTTCCCTTGCCTCTGATTTCTGTCAGTCGACAGACCCAATATCTGGCTTCTAATTATAAACTCCTGAGAAAAAATACCTGGAAATTAAACCACAGGTGAGACCAGGGAGTGCTGTGCTGTGGCTAATTATAAATAAACCACTGGGGGAAATGGAAAATCAAACATCTTTTTATGATGTTTTTGTAACATCATAAAAAGTAAACATCTTCTTGTTAACATCGGAAAAGCCATCCAGGCCCACACATGAAGTAATCATGAGAGTGACTAACATGCAAACACGCGCTCAGTGATTACATTTCATGTATCTGATCAAGTTTTATTTGTCGTTTTTGTATCAAAAGGGCTTAAAATTAAAGAATTTCTGGCATAAAAACTGTGTAGAGACCAAGTAAATAAAATTATCACAATAAATCATGCACAGAAATGAAACCGATGTCCATGTTTTTTATTAGGTTGTGGGGTAGGTTGTAAGAACGGCACACGGAATATTGTCATACATTTTTTATAGATAGTGGATAAGTATTGAATTTGTAGCTGATGAATTCGTGACTGCTATAGCAATGCAAAAACAGCAGTCTCCTTAATTCTGAAGTTATTCAACAAAATCTTCACCGATTACGGACCTTCAAAGAACACCTTAGAATTATGTGATCGTTTTAACTCTTATTATTAACTCGGTGTGACAGGAATAATACTGTCCACACACAAGGAGAATTACCGAGTAAATAATAAGACTGGACTGTCAAAACCTCTCCCGCCTGCCAGACAATAGTTAAAGTAAATTGAAATGTCAAAGAGAGAACATTCATAAATGCCTTCTCTCCAGACTTTTTGGTGCCTGCTTGTCTGTGGAATGAAATCACATGAAGCCGATATCAAGTGCACATCATTCGTGGAAAACCAATTTATTTATTTTTACCCAGCTAGCAAGCGCAGCTACCTTAATGTGGAGTACCGTTATGAAGATGTCATCTTAGTCATCTTGGGTTTTTTGTTTATTGTTCTTAACCCTTGCAGGACAGACACTGTGTTTTCTCAGTGTTTAAAGGGACAGCTCCCATGGCTGTTTATTTCTTAAAACATGGGCTGTGTGGTGAACAGCTTTCCCATTTTTACTGTCCCTAAATAAATACCCTATTAAAGTTTTAGAACAACAGCTGTTAAGATTGTTAGCTTAATGACCAAATGGCTTTTAAAGTTTATTTTCCATATGTGTTGCCAACCATGCTAAAATAGTGATATATGTAATGAATTGGTGGATCGCAACACACTTCTACTAAAAGAAAGTGTGTTGCAGCAGTTTAATAGTAGCCATAGCAACCATTGTGGTGTTTTTGATAGTTTCTTCGGGTTCTTGTCCTCGGTTTCAGCTCATAAAATGAAATAAAAGGGATAGATTGTTATAAATAAAAATTCTGTCATCGTTTTCTTTCTGTCTTCCATCGAGCACAAAAGGAAACGTTTAGTAGAAGGCTCATGCTGCTCTTTTTCCTGCATATTTTCTTAGGGGTTTCATGTAAAAAAAAATCTTGCCACCAATTGTATCGCTACTGTGCTCTTTTCTTTTAGTTAGAGGACTATTCAGAATCTGAGAGCAGAGTGAGTCACTTTGATTTCCTATCACCTAAGTGTCTGCAGGATCTTTTTAACATCTTCAAACAGACAAGGGCCGCTGGAGAGCTCCTCACCCCTGACCCCTTTGAGGGTGCCTGGCTGTTTCTTCTTTTAGAGATAGCAAGCTCCTGTTAAACTGCTCCTGTCTTATTCATGAGCTTCAGGAATGCACAGTTTTCGCAAGCAGGGATTTTGTATTTAACTGATATCTGTAGCCTGTTATGGTTTCTCTGTACCCCCAAAATGGAAATTGTTATTTTAGGCTACCTTTGCATGGCACCGTTTTCAGCTTTAAACAACAACAACAACAAAATATGCATTCTGAATGCTCAAAACAAAAATTCACAGGCCATAAACTGAACTAACTACATATAAAATAATGTATGCAAGGTGAAAAGATTTAGACTTTAAAACACAATGCACGTCTAAAAATATTGTCAACATTCTTGACACTGGGCTCACTTCTGGGCTCAGTCTAGCCAACAGCATAACAGCACCTACGGTTAAGGTTGGTATAAAATTACTACTGCCTGATTGGTCAAATTTGGATGAATAACCTGGCGATATCAAACGTTAGTTAATGTATCAAAATCAAAAGTGAGAAATACTGTACTGTTCAATGCTGTAGTGCAAAAACGCATGTGTGAACGCATGTGCTGTGCGCATACACTAAGCAGTTTTAAAAATAACTGCAAATTACATTAAAATTACTTACAGGTTACTGATTTGAGATGTAGCATTTTGATTTATTAATGTATAGAGGCATGTGTCCAATTTTTTGTACCCCTGATTTCAGTCAGGCATTTAAGGGGCACCAAAATATGCATATTCATCCAGTCTAGTACATGGCCGTCATTGGCACCATGTTTTAGTACCCAGCACTACTCAAGATATTGAGCAACTTATTGAGCCAATTATTGATCGTGTATATATAATATAATGTTTTTGTCCTTTTTTGTGGATCTGTGTGACATTGTTGTCTGTACATGAAACTTTTCCAAAACACAAAAGAAACATTTTTGTGTTTTTAAGTACATAGTTGTTATGTAAATATAGCCATTAGTCTTATTTTTCTCTCTGAAAACACCAGTGTGGGAACAGAGTAGACTGGAGCTAATTGCCACAAGATGAAATTGTCACGATGCATGTATCGTATTATTTTCAAGTCAAATTACACAAATTTGTTTCCTCTAGGAGTTTTTTATGTTGTTTTCTATATCTAGTTAAAAGAAGTCTTAAATTATAATAATTAGAATAATTTTTGTAAAATTCCAACTCACACTTTTGATAGGGTTTGGGTAATAAGAGAACATTATAAAACTACGCTGGCAGACATTCAAACATGAATCCACTAAATAATGAAGGCAGATTTAACCAATCATCGATGTCAGTCCAGGACAAGTTGTATAAACAAAACAAACACACACCAAAGTAATGCTTTGTAATTTGTTCCATAAAATGCAAATTAAACTAAGAAAGAAACTAGCCAAAAAGAAAAAAAAATTGAGTAACAACAGGTCAAGTTGGTAACATGTTGAAATATAAGTCTTCGTTAGAACTAGATTCAGATTCATAGTAGACGCTTCTACGCAAAAGCGACTTATAGTACAAAGCAGAAACACACGTTAACTATTTAGAGTTTTTATTAACCACGACGACAAAACAGATGTTTGGGAGGATATGCTGCAGCTTGGTGCTTCCAAACATGTTTGAACCATAAACTCCTTTATTTGATTCAATTTGATCCAATCAAAAAAGTCCTAAATGGATTAGCATTAGCAATAGACAAACACTGATTTACGTTTCTCAACAGCATAATAAATTGTGCTCATTTGCTCGCACCACATCATTTAAGAGGTGAGTCCTCAAGAGTAATAAAGTGCTTGCAGCGCTCAACAAGTCATAAGACTGCTTGGGGTGTGTCCTTGTTCGCTGAAGACACACCCTAAACTTGTTTACCCCACATGACCTTTTTTTCTCGACCCAGTCTGTCCTTATGAAAAATGTTCCCAGATTCTTGGGTAAATCAGGTCCTCATGGAGAAGTAATACTTTGCAGAGTTTGTCAAGGCCCTCACATCTGTGTGATTGATATGATTGCGAGAGGTCATTTAGTCCATAAACTAACCGATTTATGTGCAGGTTGCTCAGTAATTGTATGAAATATAAATTATGGAGAAAAAAAAAATCTGTTTATAGAATATTTCGAATCCTTGTTGTTTTTATAATGAATTTGTGCGTTTGAAGCCATAAGAGTTTTCTCCTCATATGTCACTAGTCATATGTGCCGCTGTGTGTTTTTAGTGAATAAATGGTGACATACATACAAGCATATTAAGCGGTAACATTTTTAAAGGAAGTTCACTTAGGTTCAACAGAAAATTGTGAGTCATTCTTCAGTTTGTAAAAACAAACAAAAATGGGTTCGCAATAAGGCACTTACAGTACTACAGAGGTCTGTGTGGAATGGCATGAAGCCATAGATGTCAAAATACTGAAATACACTCTATTTTGAAAGTATAATGCTGAAGTGTTTCATTTTTGCTGCACTTGCATCACAAAACCTAATACAAAGAAAATACAGTTTTAAACAGATTTTACAAGCACCTGCTCAACTACTTCCACATACTCACACCAGCAGTGTTATAATATGCCAACATTATGACCTGAAAAAAACATCACAGTAAAGATCTATAGCACAAAAGTAACTGAATAATTATGGAATATAAATAAATATATCTATTAAGAAAAGTTAAAAAAACAGTTTATAACATTTATATCCTAATAATGTATGTTTTTCTACATTTACTTTTTTCTTTTATTTATTTCTACAATTATTTATTTTACAGTTTATATTTTTATTTATGTATTTATTTCTTCATTCATTCATTTATTTATATCTACATTTCCTCATCACATATATTTGAATCCTTTGTTTACATTCACTTAAGACTGACTTTATTGAATATGCATTTGTAGAAGTTTTCCTTTCAGACACAAATTTTGTGGGAGGGGAGTATTTAAATGAACCATGCAAAACCATCATTTACTAACGCTTGTGCTTCTCAGATTTTTGCTCCATTATTTAATGCCCCCCCCCCATCCCCCCCCCCAACCCACAATTAAGAGGAGTCACGCAATACCAGGTCTAACAAAACATCTTGCAACCCTTCATTTTTTTTATCCTCCATTTCTTTTCAGAGATTATTATTATAAATACTGGACATTCACTTTAATTGCTTCCTTATCAACAAGTCATCACCGCATTTGTAGTTAAGTTAAATTGCTTGATTTTGTCTGCCAGGCTGACATTAGCAGCAGGCTACATAAACAACCTGAAAATTATCCAAAATATCTTCAAAAAGGATAAAACTATCCGGACATCAATACAAAAGTTGATTTTTTGATGATTATTTTTTTAAAGCCCAATACAGGCTTAGAGACGTATGTTGTGTGAGTGAGAAAGCGCATGATAAATCATATGGCTCACCTAATTGTGTGCATATTTGTTGCCCCATATATTCATATTTATGATATTTATAACTACCACAAACTGCTGAGTATGTGCAAGAGAAGATGTATTTAGGGTGTATGAAAACTGCATACACCACAACTTCACCCTTACTTAAGCCTAAAATTTCCCCCGTTTTCTGTGTTATAAATAATAATATAAGTAAAAGATTCTGGTTTATACTTCTGGTTTGAGGATTCTTGTGGAAGTGTTGCTGCTGTCTGTACATATTATATATTATAATACAGAATTTTTTAATTGCAGCTGTGATAGTGGTTGTGTGTTTGTTATATTGCAGAATGGAAAAAAAAAAGAAAACATGCTTGTGTATACTTTTAGGGTGCTTTCACATTTTGTTTGTTTGCCTGGTTCGCACCAGAGTTTGATTGAAAGTTTGATAAAGGTGAACGTTTGTAAGCTTTGGTCTTGAAAAATGTAGTTTTGTTTTAAATGTGCCAATACCGAACTGTGCATGCATCTATTTACCATGAATGTAATTTAAAATGAATGAGAAATGAGCCAGTTTCTGCTGAAGTTGAGCAGAAATTAAATAAACATTCTCTCTTGTTGCAGCGCGTCAGTTACTGTATATGTGTCAGAAAAGCAACTGAGTAAACATATAAATACACTGTTTAACCAATTCATACGCCATTAATAGCGGCTCACTTCCATGGGATTGTGTTCACATCTGAATTGAACTGTACTGAAGTTCGCATGAACTGCACCTCAGACCACTACACTAATTTGCACTGCACTTGGTATATTGCCTTGATCGTTTGTTAAATGAAGGCTTTCTCTGTAAAATTTCCATACCCAATGGTGCTGTTTTGAAATCGCTCTCTCTTGCACTAATTTGCTGTTTAGTAAGTCTAGTCATTAGATTTAGTGTTGTCGGGGTTGGTCAGAAGGCTCAAACAAATAACAATGCTTTAATAGTGTCTCAGGTATAGCGTTTAATCTTTCTGAAGGAAAACAACTTTTATTTAGCAAGGATGTGTTTAATCAAAAGTGACAGTAAAAATGTGAATTACACCATTAGGCTATGTTCAGACTTAGTGTCAAGAAAAAAATGTGAAAAGGCCACTTTCTTAGTTAACCCCTTTGGCGTCAGTGTTCTGCTCATGGTACGCCAAGCCATTAGTTACAGGAATCCAGGAACGCTAAGGTTTTTTTGTTGTTTTTTTAAAGAAGCTGCCAGTATTTTGGTTACAAATAGCAGACAAGGTCCAGTGTTTGGTAAGTAACTTCAAAAATGTAATTAATTACTAATTAATTACATCATAAAGGTAATTCTTAAAATACTTTATAATTACTCTGTCTGAAATGTATTTGAATTACTCAATAAATAACTTAACTACTTGCTTCTTAAAGCCCTATAAACCTCGAATGGAAAGACAGTATGGCTGAATTCAATCATTTGAACATCACTAGATCACATTTAGCAAGATTTGTTTACAATTGCATTTGAGACTTTTATAATAATAGTAAATAAAGCAATGAAACCATTTGGCGGCACGGTGGCTTAGTGGTTAGCACTGTCGCCTCACAGCAAGAAGGTCGCTGGTTCGAGTCCCGGCTGGGCCAGTTGGTATTTATGTCTGGAGTTTGCATGTTCTCCTCGTGGTCGTGTGGGTTTCCTCCGGGTGCTCCAGTTTTCCCCACAGTCCAAAGACATGCACTATAAGTAAACTGGGTAAGCAAAATTGTCTGTAGTGAATGAGTGTGTGCGACTGCAAGAGTGTATAGGTGTTTCCCAGTACTGGGTTGCGGCTGGAAGGGCATCTGCTGCGTAAAACTTTTGCTGGAATAGCTGGCGGTTCATTTCGCTGTGGTGACCCCTGATAAATAAGGGACTAAGCCGAAGGAAAATGAATGAATGAAACCATTGATAAAATTACAGTGAAAGGGGATTTTTTCAAGATTCTATTCTATTATATACTTTTGTTACTATTAAGTTGTGTTGTTTATTTCAACATACATTCAGCTGTTTTTTTTTAAATTTTGTTCACATGTATAAATAACTCCCATTAGTGAGTAAAACTGCATCTGGTAGACTGGACACTCTGTGCTTTCCTTAATGAACCTCTTTGATTCATGTAATTTACTCATGAAAAGGAACGGTACATTCTAACATCAGTTTGCTAATTCCAGCTCCTTCCATATGCTCACATCTGGTCCATTAATTGTATATACCGACTCAAGTTATATATTACATCTCAGCATGAGAAATAAAAGCTGTGGCATGTGAGCGTGTGAAATGCGTGTCTCATGGTAAATGCATGTGATTTGAGAGACCAGCATTTTACATTAATGTTCTTGTCTACTTGTGTCCAAAAAAAGTTAAGTAATTTTCCATTTTGTAGAACACCCACCTGCTTTTTCCGACATATTATATCTAGGCTCTATAGCAGAGATGGGCAAATTCGGTCCTGGAAGGCCGGTGTCCTGCATAGTTTTGCTCCAACACTAATCCAACACACCTGAACATGCTAATCAGTGTCTTCAAGATCACTAGAAAGCTACAGGCAAGTGTGTTTGATTATTGTTGGAGCTAAACTCTGCAGGACATCCAAGGCCCTCCAGGACAGAGCTTCCCCATCTCTGCTCTAGAGACTGAGCAGCCAACTGGTGCGCAATACAGCTAAATTTAAAGAGGCAGTGTTCTCTTTCACTTTTAAACAATATATTTTTATTTTAAACTTTTTTTTTTTTTTTTTTTTTTTTTATAATTGTTGAAAAAAATCTTTTTTAAGTAACACAAGTACATTAAAAGTAACAGTAATTAAAATACTTAGAAATGAACCGTAATCCCATACTTTACTTTCAGTGATATAATTACAGTAACTTACAGTTCACCCGACACTGCTGAGGGCATCTTTGGTTGCCAAACAACAGCTGTAATAGTAGTCTAGTGTTGTGTGGTGCAGAAATGTAGATGAGGGGCTGCCGTTTTACTTTTGTTTGTATTGACTGTTGAAAGTTTTCCTGTTCTAGCCTCCTTCACTTTATATGAAGTTTGAACCCATGTTACAATGACATTATACAGGGAGGGAAACAGTATTGCACTTGTAAGGCGCAAAAACTAGATTCCTGCAAAAATACAGACTGTTATCATACTGGTTTTCTTGAGCACTTCAGCTATCTGACATTTATCAGTAAAAAAGTCTCGCTCTAAATTCACACTATTTTCAGTCTATTAGATGACATTGCGGCTGCACGGTGGTGCCATGGGTAGCACATTTGCCTCACAGCAAGAAGGTCGCTGGTTCGAGCCTCGGCTGGGTCAGTTGGCGTTTCTGTGTGGAGTTTGCATGTTCTCCCCGTGTTGGCGTGGGTTTCCTCCGGGTGCTCCGGTTTCCCCCACAAGTCCAAAGACATGTGGTATAGGTGAATTGGGTAGGCTAAATTGTCCGTAGTGTATGTGTGTGAATGAGTGTGTATGGATGTTTCCCAGTGATGGGTTGCAGCTGGAAGGGCATCCGCTGCGTAAAACATATGCTGTATAAGTTGGCGGTTCATTCCGCTGTGGCGACCCCAGATTAATAAAGGGACTAAGCCGAAAAGAAAATGAATGAATGAATAGATGACATTGTCCCCTCCAATCATGATCGTGATCATTGCACAAAACTAGTATGGTACTCCATTTTTTTTCTTGATGTTTTTGTTGTTATGGAAACAGTCTTGCTGCTTGCTTGTCATTGGTCAGCAGTTAAACAGGTGCTTGACATTTTTAACTAAAAAAGTTTCTCAAAAGCACTTTGGACGTTTCTGAAAACATGATTTACTCCATTGGATTATAATGTAAAACAGATGCTGGCTGCTTCAAAAGTGTGAACATAGCCTTAGTCCACTAATCTTCGCCTTTAACTCACAAGAGGAATGCCCCACATTATTTGTTATTGGGCCCATTGGCCAGAACCTGGCTATGAGTATATCTTGCTACCTGGTATTCCTCTTCTGGATAGAGTCTCTTTCTCCAGTAATGAACTTTGCAAAGGTGATGTATTGTATGCCTAGGGAGATCCTGGCAGGACCTAAAGCTTTGGACAGGGTCATTGAGGTATTCATCATATTGAAGTTCTGACACAAGCAAGCAAAGCTCTCCAGTTACAAGTCGATCTTTGTTTCGACCCCGACCAGTGGTCATGACCTAGGTAAAGGGTAAAAAGTAAGGTCACGGGTACAAGTGGCTGAAATACGTTTTCTCCACTGAGTGTCTGGATCGACCCAAGGGACGGGGAAGATCTAAACACTGCCCAAATCCAGTGCTCTCATGCTTCAAAAGGAGCAGTTTAGGTGGTCCGGCTGTTTAGTCAGGATCATTGCTGGTGGAGGTTTTCCAGGCATGGAAGGATTATCTTCTGAGAGGCCAGGGAAGCCTTTTCCCATGAGATGGGGGAAGTTGCAGGGGGAACTTTAGCTTGTTGCTGCTGGACACGTTTCAGGAGAATAGATGGATTGAGGATAAAGGGATTTATATATATATATATATATATATATATATATATATTATTTTCCCCTTGTGGCGATAAGACAGTATGGACCACGGATGGGCAAGCTCAGTCCTGGAAAGTCACAGTCCTAATCGAACATCCACATTTGCACAAGCTAATCAAGCTCTATGGGTTACTTAAATGCTTCAGGCAGGCAAGTTTTTATCAGGGCTGGATCAGGCAGGACTGTGGCTCTCCAGGACCGAAAGGTCCCTGAAGCCTAGACTTGAACTCAGGTTGCCCAAAGCAGTGACCACAAAACAATGTCTGTTCTCTTAATGTCTCAGTGGAGGGTGGGGATATTTCCTCCACAACTGACTGCAAACTATCAGATCTGCCTCGATTTAATTAGTAACGCTCAACTTCCTGTGATCCAATCAATTATCAAAAGAAGAAAATGAAATCCCACCCTACATTTTTCTCATTCCAGAAGTTGTTTCTTTTCGAAATATGTCACAATAGGGTCAAAACATTCTTTAAAATGCCCATTTTATGCGGACTTTAACGTCTTAAAATGTTAAGACACAATATGTAACCAGAAAGACACATGACAAAACTATACATGACTATACTATACATGTGGTTGCATGTCTCTGCTGTTTGCATTTCAGATTCATCACAAACTCGTGACATTCCAAGGAATTATAAAAAATAAAAAAAAACAGTTAGCGCGCTATATATGTATATTGAGAACTGGTCTGTAAAATCAAATAAACCTTGAGGGTCATATGGGATTTTGACTTTCTTGCTTAAACAAAAGAGAGGCTTACATAGCAAAATAGGACACTGTTAGTCCAAACGTTAGACTATTCAGTGAATGTCTTTTAAGTTTAAATGTAAATTTTTAAATGTTAAAGCACATAAAAAAGTTTCTCTTAGAGCTTAAAAAGCAGAAAACTGATGTGAACAATTTGAACCCAGAGGATGTGTAAAAATAGTGTCCGAGGTAATGCAACTGGCATAATATGTCGGGGGTGGGGGTTTGGGGGGTTGGGCATTAAAGTGCTTTAAATAAATGAATTAATTAAATACTTAAATTAAATAGTTTATTAATATAAATAAATAAAAATGGATTAAAGCAATCTAAAATATAATATTTTTTAAATAATAAAAGGCATGGTTAATAACTACATATTAAAACTGTTTATTAAACAAAATTGTAAATAGTTGAAAATAAATATTATAATAATTAAAAAACACTTTAAAACATATTAGTATAAAAAACAAACCAATGCACACAGATGGAATTAATATAATCTAATAAAATCTATAAAATAATTAATGCAAAATATGATCAAATAAGATTCAAATAAATAAATAAAACATGATTAAATGAAAAGAGTAAATACATGTGCAAATGGTTAAATTCAATTCATGTTTATTTATATAGCGCTTTTTACAATGTAGATTGTGTCAAAGCAGCTTAACATAGTTCTAGTAAAGTCCAGATTTCAGAGTTGAAGTTCAGTTTAGTTTAGTTCAGTGTGGTTTAAATTTCACTGCTGAAAGTTCAAACACTGTAGAGCAAATCCACCGAAGCGCAGCTCCACAAGTCCCGATCCAAGCAAGCCAGTGGCGACAGTGGCGAGGAAAAAAACTTCACCAGTTGAGGAAGTGAAGGGAAAAAAAAACCTCAAGAGAAACCAGGCTCTGTTGGGCACGACCATTATTCTTCTGGCCAAACTTCCTGTGTGGAGCTGCAGTCTAGGCGCCGGAAGCTGGAGAAGCTGGACGTCCATTGTGGAGAAGCTGCAGGTGTGAGTAGGGTACTGGCGGGAGGTCAGGCTGGCCCACAGGATCAATACCAGGACTCGTTTGTCTCTGTGGTCTCTCAGGAATCAGTCTCATGCACTCCATTCCTCCATGACCACCACAGCATCAGCTCGGGATACGGCCTGGTCCAGGATTATGGGTACCTGGGATCATCTCTCCACCTCGGAATGAGTATCCCCAGGTGGAAATAGAGAATAAAGAAAATAATTAGGGCCTAAAACTGATCCTTGAGGCACCCCATACTTTACTGGCCTGACTTGTGAAAGCTGTCCATTTATATTCACAAACTGGTAACGGTCAGTTAAGTATGACTTAAACCATTGTAGAGCCTGTCCCTGGGCACTGTAGAATTTAAGCGATCTATAAGGATATTGTGGTTGATGGTGTCAAATGCAGCACTGAGATCAAGTATACCTAATAACGAGATGCACCCTTGGTCAGCAGCTAAGAGTAAATCGTTGGTTATTTTCACTAATGCGGTTTCTGTACTGTGATGAGGCCTGAAACCTGACTGAAACACTGTTCATCTGCAGAAAGGAGCATAATTGGGCAGAAATAATGAGTGAATGAATGAATAAATACATTTCATTAATTTACTATAAGCTAAATACTAATATTTTCTAAAATCACTAGTCAAATATGATGTACTGTCATCATGGTAAAGACAAAAGAATTTAATTAGAAATTAGTTATTACAACTATAATGTAAAAATGGGCGACGCGGTGGCGCAGTGGGTAGCACGTTCGCCTTACAGCAAGAAGGTCGCTGGTTCGAGCCTCGGCTGGGTCAGTTGGCGTTTCTGTGTGGAGTTTGCATGTTCTCCCCGTGTTCGCGTGGGTTTCCTCCGGGTGCTCCGGTTTCCCCCACAAGTCCAAAGACATGCGGTATAGGTGAATTGGGTAAGCTAAAATTGTCCGTAGTGTATGCGTGTGAATGAGTGTATATGGATGTTTCCCAGAGATGGGTTGCAGCTGGAAGGGCATCCGCTGCGTAGAACATATGCTGGATAAGTTGGCGGTTCATTCCGCTGTGGCGACCCCAGATTAATAAAGGGACTAAGCCAAAAAGAAAATGAATGAATGAATGAATGAATAATGTAAAAATGTGTTGAAAAAAATTAAATAGCACTTGAAAAAGATTTCACAGGAGAGCTAATATTATTGCCTACAACTGTATGTAGATATCATTTATGATTTTAAGATGGGGTCCATTGTACTAGAATGATCATGATTGGAGGGGGCAATGTCATCTAATAGACTGAAAATAGTGTGAGTTTAGAGGGAGACTTTTTACTGATAAATGTCAGATAGCTGAAGTGCTCAAGAAAACCATTATGATAACAGTTAGTATTTTTGCAGGAATCTAAAACACACTTCATGCTTACACATTAAGATCAAGTTAGGAATCTCCCTATTCTTGTGAGCCATTTAATCTGTTAGTCTGCAAACCAGCATCATAAGATAATAATGCGCAAACATGTTGTGTCGCTTTATGTTAGCGTATCTTAACATGCGATAAATCTGGATTGCTTAGTCTCATTTTTTTTTTTTTTTTTTCAAAGACAGTTGATCCAGACTGATATATCTGATGTACTGTAAGACTGATATAAGATTACAGACACTAGATCCATCACATGGCAGGATTTCTCTGGAAGCCCGCAAGTCCAGAGAAAGCAGGGAGTTATCTTCAACTGGAAAAAGACGCAGAGGTAATGACCTACGATTAATCGCAACTCACCATGCAAGTTCGTTGGAGCTGATAGATTGTGCGCAGTCGAGGCTTTAACACTTAATCTGAGGTCAGGGTTAACTTTAGCACTTCAGCACCTCGAATTCAGTAGCGGCTTCCTGTTGCCGAGTGTCCATGTCCAGCTGCTGTACAGCTGAGAAGTCAAACTCAGCATGAGAGCGCTGTGAGCAAAGAGAGCCTGCTTTTACCCTTGGAATTCCCACAATTGTTCTGGCTGAGGTCTCTGCATCGCTGTTTATGTGAGAGGATCAGCGACCACTGCGTCTTAAAATAACCACTTCCAGATCAAATGCAGGAAATCGCCATCATGGCTCCTCGACAAGTGACGCTAACTTCAGCTAGACAATGGCGTTTGTTGCTTGTTTTTCAATGCCTTGAAGATTAGTTGACAGTTATAAGATTAGCAATATCTACAGCATCGTTCAAATTATGCACAGATTTTCAGAGAACATTTAGTGTGCTTTCACACTTGGTTAAGTTGCCTGGACCAAACCCAAGTTTGATTGTCCACCCTTGCCACCTTCTCGGTTGGTTCGTGTTCACTGTTTTTTTTTCCTCTGAACCCCGGTACGCTTGCGTCATCGAGCTGCTGTTTTGTTTACGGCTGTTGCTAGGTGACAGTCACGAAAGCAAAGCGCCAAAATGAAGAGACGTCCACACATCGCAGTCATTCTGCTTTTGCTGAATCTTTTGGTTTTGGACATACAGAAAGCGACTCGCGCCTATCTACCGCAAAAATATTATAAACGTTCAGAACATCATAGTGTCTGCAGAAGCTGTTTTTCTAGGAGACAAGCAGACATTATCACTGTGTTTGCCCTGGCTCAGTCCCGCTTGTCACCAAGGTACAGTACGTGACACACAGACACGAATGAACGTTATGAAAAACGATAGTTTGTTGTACAGTTGGTGGTTCACTTCCGTTATTTGGTACGATTGCATTCATACTAGAAGTGAACCGGACCAGAGTTCGCGTGAACCGTACCCCAGACCACCTCTTTCAGGCGGACTCGGGTACGGTTCGTGGGTGCGCACCCGAGTTCAGAAGACACGTTCACACTAGCTAAACGTACCGTACTCTGACGTCAAACGAACCCGGGTGCGAACCAAAAGTGCTAGTGTGAAAGCACCCTTAGACACCAAAAAAAGAGTTATTTAAATTCTGTTATGTGTTTGAGTTATTCTGTAAACTACTAATGATGTTTCTTCCAAACCTAAAATAAAAACGTTGAAAACACCATAGCAATGTTGTAGCATCAGAAGAGCTAAGATTTTAGCAAATTAAATAAGTGATTTGTTATTCTTACCGATGGTCAATGTCTTGAGAAAAATTAATACATGAATTCAAATTTGGAATGAATGTTATCAGACCGAAGAAGGAATGGAGGAAACAAGAAGGTCGTTGGTTCAAGTCCCGGCTGGGCTAGTTGGCATTTCTGTGTGGAGTTTGCATGTTCTCCCTGTGTTTGCATGGGTTTTCTCCGGGTGCTCCGGTCTCCCCTACAGTCCAAAGACATGCGGTATAGGTGAATTGGATTAACTAAATTGGCCGTAGTGTATGAGTGTGAATGTGAAAGTGTATGTTTAGTGAGCATATATTAGTGAGTGTTTGTATTAATTCTAATTTAATTATTTAATCTTTTTTTATCAATGTGTTTCTTGTGTACTACGATGGTTATTTATTTGAATAAAGTGTACCCCTCTGCACCCAGTTTGAAAACCCCTTTCCTATCTCTACCATTCAAAAGTAGAGACAAAAAATTTTTATATATATTTTTTAAAACAATTTTATGGAAAGCCATTACTCCACTTTTCAGTGTCAGGTCATCCTTTAGATCCTTTTTAATATATATAGGAATGATGAGAACACATTTGCTCTACATTCCTCTCAGTTCCATGTGGACTGGAGTTCTGTTTTTAATCATGCAATCCATATGATCTGCTTCGACTATCTTTATTGTAAAAGGAACTTTACAAATAAAATAAAGGTGACTGTGCTCAGGAAACATTTCTTATTAATTATGCCTCTTTTGTGGAATCGGTGATTCATTTCTCCAAGGTTGTTTTGATTATATTAAAAGAACCACATTAAGGTGCTTTTTATTTATTTATTTTTTGTTGCAGCAATGTTAAATGGCTTCAGATTATTCACCTTTTCCACATCAATCTACACTTCACAATCATAACAATGAAGCAGAAACTTGATTTATGACCGCTTTGCAACTGAAATAGTTACTTTCCAAAAAATATTCACACCCTTAACTCTTAACTTAAGTACTTAGTTGAAGCACCTTTGGCATCAATTACAACCTCAAGCTTTGCACATCTGGATTAGAGGGTCTTCTGCCGGTCTTCTGCCAATCTTCTCTGTAGATCCTCTCAGGCTCTGTCAGGTTGGAGGGGGACTTGAAGGATGGCCATATGTTGGCTCTTTTTTTTTTTTGCTGATTCCAAACAGGTTTTCTTGTGTCTTCTTCACTGGAGAGAGGCTTTCGTGTGGTCACTCTGCTAAATAAATTAAACATGCTTTCATCACTAAAGTGAACTTTGGTCCAGTTCTCTGTCATCACAGCATGCTTCTCAGCTAAGGTTAATCTAGCTGCCTTTAGATTCCATCTGCTGATGAGAGGTCTGGTCAGTGAAAAGACATTCAGTTCAAATTCTCTTAAACATTGAGACGCTAGATCTTTATCCTGGCGAGCAATTCCAGGTGCAGTTTTAAACCAGTGATGACCACCCTTTTAGGAGGACTTGAATGAGTTTGTTACAGTAAAAATGTAATATTTTAGAAATTATAAATTTGGAATGACCAACTTTTGCTTTGGATGAAACGGTCACTTTATTTGCTCAACCTTCTGTCGGAGGGTATCACTCACTTTAGTGTAACTTACTATTGTAGAAATTCAGTGAAAACAGGAACATTATGTCCTGTGAGCAAGTTTTTTTTTATGGACTTGTGGACGGTGAGCATATGCAGTTCATGCATTATCAGATAGAATAGACCAGAATATTAAGTTACTTTGAACTTTAAACTTTTTCCGCTGCTCTTGCGCTTTGGTCTCGACGCACCAAAAAAGTGGCCTTTGCATAGTGCAAGAAAGGTTATAAAATGCAGTGCTTTCTGCATCTGGTACGCAGTGTCTACAGCTGGAGGCACAGTGAAACCAGTGCACTGGTATTTTTTTGGGCTAATTTTTGCAAAAATTCGGTGCATCCTGTTTTAAAGCGCTGATGAATGTGGATGTTGATACTGAGGATGCTCCATCCACAAACAAAACAAATATCTAGCCTGCATCGTCACACAGACTTGATTGTCAAAAGACTTGAAACAATAATCCAGAATGCAAATAAAGCAATGTGCTTGAGCAAGACTTCTTGCATCATTATTTCAAAAGATTTTTTTCTTTTTTATCTCTCACATCAAAATAGAATGTAAAGTGCAGTGTGAGTGCAGGCCAGCAGGGGAGTGGAGAGGGGGCACCGTGCTTATTGTGCATTAGGGCTGTGACTATTTATATTGATTAATATCGACTAATTATTGATTATTTGACTAATCCAAATTATTTTTGTTACACCAAAACAAATAATAATTAAATAGACGAAAAATGGCAGCCCTAGTGTGAGTACATCCTTATGCAATAAAATAATTTAAGTTTTTTTAATATATTTTTTGCTATGCCATTCTAGTGTACGAAGTATGTGATTTGGGCAAGAAAAGTTTTTCAAGCAGTTTCACATTAGGATGCAACAACAGAATGTGATGAAAATGAAGGGCTATCAATACTTTAATGCACTCAATTTGACATAGAGGCATTATTAATTTATTTCCTGTCACTTTTAAACAGTTCGCTGCGTCCTTCTTTCAAAAAAAAAAAAAAAAAAAAATATATATATATATATATATATATATATATATATATATATATATGACTGAGCCCAGACTTCAAATCAATTGGCTATTGGTTTGTACTCCGCAATAGTGAATATTCATATTCAGGGTGACCTATTCCTTTAACATTGTAAACATAACCAGATAAAACCACATGACCTAAGCTTCATGGCATGATTAAAAACAGATCTTAAGGTTCCCACGGAACTGAGAGGAATGCAGTGCAAATGTGTTCACATCATTCCTATATATATTAAAGCAACCCATTTTCAAAACATGCCTTCAGCTGACAATAGTGGTAATTCTGTCCAAGGCAATAAATGTGGCCTTTGCAACTGCTTTGTGCCAAGGCAAAGTGACAAGTAAAGACAAGATTCATAGTTCAGAGGAGAACAAAAATATCATTCGATACACAAGGCAGAAAAGAGGTAGAAAGCTCACCTGAACATGCATGAATGTAACCGTGTTTAACATAAATGGAAAAATAGGTTACGAATAAATACATTTATTAATAAGTAACTTCTTTATTAAAATTAATATGCTCAGACTTGACTTTTGTGAAAGGTGACTTAAGTATAATAAACCAAAAAAAGAGAGAAAAGTAATCACATGCTTACTGCAAACTATCAGACAATTTTGTAATAAAAAAAGACACATTTTATTTTACTTGAATAAAAATTTGACATTTTAAAATAATGATTGTAAAGCATATTAAACCACCAAAAGTATAGAAAATAAATCAATGGACTGGAAAAGTCCATTTCTAGTCTTGTATAATGAAAAAATAATTAAGCTCTGGATTATGTGTCTCATTCCCATGGCATGCATCAAAATACTGTTATTCACGGACAAACACATCGCATTTGCCATCGAAAGCATGGTGGTTTACAACTTATGAGTGGACGATTGCAGACTTCGGCAGACGTTTTTAAAATATGTACTGTATTTCCATATATTTCCATCTTGAAAACATCCTCTCATAAAACTTTAACTTAAAAAAAGAAAACAAAAAAAAGTGGTAAAATGTTGAAATACAGCTAGGTTTCACGGTTCAGACTCAGACCCATTTGTCCTCATTAAAAATGTACATATGGTAACCCTTTTAAATAATGATTTATATCCACCATGCCTTGACTCACATACACCCATTCCACAGAGATGAGTTAGTGTTTCTTCCAAAATTAAGGTGCATTTTGCTTCACTTATTAGATTTTTAACTATTAGTAAAAAGCAAATCAGTTTAAACACTTTGTGACCTTAATGATAATACATATGTAATCCTACATCATTTCTCCTTGAAATCAATACAGTGTGCCTGGGGGGCCTGATAACTGATAAACCCATGTTTGCCTGCATACTTCCTATTTTGGAAAGAAAAAAAAAAAAAGGGAACACTGTCCAACCATATCTAATTGCTGAATATAAAGGCAGTGACTCATTTGAGCTGACGCATGTTGAAAGTATTTATTTTAACTTGATTCATACGCTTGCATTGTCTAACTGACATCTGTGAGAAAGTAAGGTGAACAAGTTGCAAGAAACACATTATAAACAGTACTACATAAAAGCAAGTTGTGACTAAATGGCCTATGCAGTCAGACTGGTGTTGTGAGCAGAATAAAAAGTGCAGGATTACTCCTAACCTTGAGGACATTGGTGCCCTTGGGGTAGGTGGATCATCACTAGGTAACATGCTCACAAACCACACAATGCCTTTCATTTTCTCATCCAAGGAAGGATTCATTTGAAAGGATGACTAATCGTTTATTGATCCAACCATTTATGGTCATTCTTCATCACAAAAATTTTTTTTTTTACTAGTTTATTTCTTGGAAAAAAAAATGTAATTAAAAGAATAAAAATAACAAATATTTTCACATTCATAGTTTCAGTTACTCACCGGCCACTTTATTAGGTATACCTGTATAATTGCTTGGTTATGTAAAACTATCTAATAAGCCAATCTCATGGCAGCCTTATATATTGAGGCATGTAGTTGTGGTCAAGAGTTTCCAACGGTGTGATTTATATGACTGATTTATGAACTTCGTCTAAACTTTTATGATTCTCAATCTTCAGTTAAAACTATTTCTTCTTCTAACACAAAACAAGATATTTTGAATAATGTTGTAAAACAGCAGCCATTGACATTCATAATAGGAACAAAAAATACAATGGAAGTCAATGGCTTTTTTTTTTTTTACATTCTTCAGTATCTCTTCACTCTAATTCCGGTGTAATAATCAAGGAACTTTGCTGCAGTGCCATGGCTACAGCAGGCATAATGATATCACGCAGTACCTAAAATAGTCCCCAGTTAGGTAACAATGTTGAGAACAATGTTGGATTATGCAACAGATACCATACAACTTGTGCTTTCATACAAGTACACTTACACGTATGTACACACAATGCACTGGTCAATTGATCATATATCAGAACAGGATTTTTTTTTTTTGCTCCAAATGTACAATTGGCTACCAGTTCTCTCCTTTTTTCTTCTTTTTGACTGACCTCTGCTCCATACTTGCACATAAACTGCATAGCAACCATTTCCCAAAATATAATTTGAATGGAAAAATAACAAAGCCTGTAAAGGGGACATTAAGAGAGGCCAGAGATGCAGAAAACAAAATAATGTACCAGACAGAGCAGCTCAACCTTCAGTACACTCGGAATTCATTCATCTATCTAAAACAACATTTATGTCACTGTATCTCTAAGGAGAACTGTTTTTAGAAAATCTAGATGTTTACAATGTTAACCAAGGAAACGCTATATTGCTGCTGTTCCATAAACACCACCTACTGGAAGAGTATGGATTTGTAATTTCATTCAGCTTTTCATCCAGAGAGTTTCACAAAACTATAGTTTGACCTGTTTGTTTTTACCTAAAATGTATTTACAGTCCAATTTTGAATCCAAGTCTGTTCATACTATATGTGGCATTTGATTAAAATGTAGTGGTGGTCTTTTATTTTAAATGGCCGTCTATGGTTTAGCCTGTGACTTTTTGTTTACTGACTTGTGTGTGAAAAAATAGCATCACAATCATCCCGTATGCTTGTAAATTATTCTTTTTTTATCTGCCATGATAATTATCAGTTGGCGCATCCCTAGTTAATAAGCTCAGTTGTTTACATCTGCCTTTCCCATGCTGTAGCCCTGTGTCTCTCAGCCTTTTTCCTGGAGTGCACATTTTTGAAGGTCTCCTTATCTCTATTTCTGGTTATGGTGTCTCTACTAACAAGCTGATGAGTTGATTTAGTTGCGTTTGATTAGAAAGAGTTGGAAAATGTGTAGTGATATTGTGCTTCCAGGAACTGGGATGGGAAACACTGCTGCAGTCAATATGCTTCTGTCGTACATCATCACAAACAGCTAATTTTCATTCCCCCTCCATAGGGCATGGACAAGTTCATGAATTCCCAAACCATGGACATGGCCATTTAAAATGTAATCAGGCATTACCACTACAAAAGAGTCATTGAGCCTTTAATCCAATAATATAAATCGTGCTCTCACATGGACTAAAAGCATAATCATATTAAACATCTTGTGTGATCAAATGTCAATGTGATGACAATCTCCTTTACTGAACTGGGAGCTCTGCAGCCCATTTAAAACTCAAGTTCCTGTGGTTTGGTCTCCTCTGCCTGCCAGATACTGTGCACAATTACATTTGCGACGGATCTCGCTGTTTTTCAGCATATCCTAGTCATGAGCCTTCCACTCTTAGCATTACCAGCAAACAATCCAGCAGCTTTAGTTAATGGGTTACACAAAGAGGTGTTAATTTCCCAACTTGTTCGGCAAAAGTGGCATTTGTTTGTAGCGCTTCGTTGTGCACATCTCACGTTACAGCGAGCGCTATTGCAACACAAGCTCAAGGCTGAAACTCGAGGCCTTGACAACAAGCAAAATGACAGTTACAGCCTTTGGGCAGCATGCGAGTCAAAGGCGTTGGTGAGTATTCTTGAGCAAATTGAAAATCGATCATGTCTCGATGTTGAACTGTATGCAGTCTCCAGAATGCATAAAAAGTGGCATTTATGAGGCATTCCTGATGTAAGTCTTTTTATTGAAAACTGTAGGTCCCAGCACCCCTCATAAGCCAAACCATTAGAGAAAACATTAGAGGAAAATATCCAAAACATCAGTTCAGTAGGTCTTAAGATGAGCTGAGGGAAACTTGAAATATGACGTATCATGTTTGAGATGACTTAGATGAACCTCTTAGAGAAAAATGAACTCCCAAATCCATATATTTGAAGATTAATGTAATACAATCGTGTAAATCTGTCCTTATAGACTATCAAACTGACAATAAAATAAAAGGATTCAGATGCACAGATGTTGCCAAAAAAAAGAGCAAACAGGTGAAGCGATTCAGATTTCTCACTCAAGTTTTATGGTTGAAGACATTTCAATTGGCAAAAGAGCCGATGACACTGAATAGCATGAGTCTGGTACTTAATCAGAAAAATTCAAACGTACTTTAAGTGGCTTTATTACATTATAAAGAACACTTCAGTTTTCATATGTGGCCCGCATCAGTCTTAGTACCTTGTATATGTGTATATGTATGGCATCCGCACAGGCTTTGCTTGACAGATTGGCGAGCTCTCAGGTACCTTTTTTTTTTTAACAAAGATCTTCAAAAAGGTCAAAGGAGATAGAAGAAGATATTTCAGGGTTGGCCTTCAAAGTAAACAGTAAAACGATGACAGGATTCCAGTGAGAGAGCACATGGTTTTTTCAGCTTCCCAGGAAACACTATACTCAACTGCTTCATCTGCTGTACATTAAAATTCTGAAGTAACATATTGGCATATAATCTCCCTTTGAAAGAAATAAAGTGATTGATTCTTTCTAAATACAAAAGCTAAAAGAACCCACAAAAATCTTGGGCTACATTGTGATTTTCGCCATTTACCCCAAAAAAATGACAACTCATATGAATTACTTATGTGCTAGAAAATAGAAGAAACTTTCAGAAAATGTCCTGTCTGTTCATACAAATACAACTGCGAAGAACAAAGAATGGAGATTTTTTTTTAAAAACAACAACATTATAGTTTCAGGTTTCCTGTGGCTAAATTTGCACCATAGCTGGAGACGTTTAAAGTCACATGAACAACTCCTAAATAACGAGTCATTTACCGTATGAATCAGACATCAAACGGTCTTTTATGAACATGCTGCAAGTCAAGATTTGCATTGAATAATGACTTGTGCTAGCGAAGCCAAACTATTGCATAGCTCATACGTCATATGCTTTTGCATCATTTATAACATGAGGATGGTATAATGTTCCATGGAGGAAAGAAAGGGTTCTAATGACATTACGCTAAGTAAATGACAACAGAAGTTTAGTTTGGGTGAATTATTCCTACTAGGTTTCAAAGGCTTTTTTCCGCTTAACGGTTGATTATAATGCTACCTTTGATCTTCGTAGGGAAAACAAGAAACAGAGCAAAAAGCAGTAGAAATCCTTAGAAAGAAAGGAAACAATCCAGAAAGAGCTTTGCATGACCAATCTGAGAAATCAGCAACAGTATGCAAGCCATATTGTAAAAAGCCCAGAAGCCTGCAATAACACTGCTGGAGAAGGGAGGTGACCCTAATGCAGAATGAGATTATGTCAGAGGATATAATTAACACTGACACCATTTGCCACGTAGAGTAAAAACAAAACAGCAATTATTACACATAAACAAACACAGCAGCAAATAATTGACGGAAATGTGGTGATGTCATGTAAAAAGGGGGAGGGGCATGGGACTAACACTTAACATACATGTGACAGACCTGCTATAAAATAGGCTGGGTGATATACTAATATTTTATGTGTGATTATGAAAAATACTTGCCAGTGGTAAAGTAAATCAATACATAATTGTGACTATCTAATCCAGTGACTCAAATATAGGCAATCATAAATAAACGATATGGTAAAATTAGATTTCTTTTACAGGGTTTCTCTTAAAAAAAACAACAACAACAACAACAACAACAAAAAACAAACAAATTTTGTGCTTTTTCAGCGCAACACCTGATTTCCCCTTTCAGCCAAACAGCTTTACATAATTAAAGCTGTGGGAAAAGGAGGTATAACTCACTCTATATATATATATATATCAAAAAGACACAAAACAATCAAGCGCCACCAAACAGGCTTAAACAAATTGAAAAATCAAAACAAAAGGTATCGTTCTTGCGCTTTAAATAGTTCTATATAAAAATAGTGTGGTGGTTGATAAACAAGGTTAATCGCTGCTTAATATGCGTTCAATCTCCTCCAGTCTCTTTAAGGCAGCCGCCCTTTTCTTTTCTATATCTTTAATCTCTTTTGTGGATTTGCTCTTAGTCCGCTTGTCAGGCTGGCCCGTGTCCAGCTTCTTTGATTGGCCGTGGCCCTGGTTTTCAGTGGAGGAGGATTTCCTCAAATTCTTCTCTTTCCTGGCCCCCTCCCCTGCTCCTGAGGCAACTCCTCGCCCTTCCTCTTCTCCTTCCTCCTCCTCCTTTTTGTCTTCTGGTTGATGCCTTTGCTGTTCATCTGACATGCTACCACCCTCTGCCGGTGCAATCGACTGCCCCGCGGCACTCATGGCGGCCATTTTGTTGCGTACAATTGCGAGGTGTCGACGAATGTACTCCTCATGCGGCGCCATTGCCAGTGTGTCTACCAGACAACGTTCGGCGCGCTGGAGCTCCCGTTCTTCAAAGTACACCACACATAGGTTGTGCTTGGCTTGCACGTTGCTTGGGTCCATGCTCAAGATGCGTTCGAAACAGGTCTTGGCGCCACGTGTATCCTTGCGGTGGTTCATAAGGATATCTCCCTTGAGGATCAGGCCTTTGACGTGCTCTGGGTGGTACTGCAGGAGCTCCTCGAGCACCGGGAGAGCATCCAGCTCACGCTGTGATTGAGAGTAGAGCAGGGCCAAGTTAAACAAAGCACTGCGGAAGCCAGGTTGCAGTCGAATGGCCTCACGCATCCAGTGCTCGGCCTCTTCATTCTCGTTTGCGTCCATTGCTAACATGCCCAGGTTGAAGTAGCCATTAGCGTCGTCCGGCTCCTCTTTTACGTAGGTAAGAAAGCGACGGTTTGCCTCTGGCCGAAGTTTAGCTTCACCTGTTACAGAGAATGAAGAGACAGGATTGGTACAAATGTTGTTGTTAAAGCAAAACAAAAATAAACAAAATAATCTTAAGACTATAGTGTAAAAAAGAATATAAAATGTAATAATAATGCTTTGAAAAAATCTCCTTGCAGAAGAGAGAGAGAAAGACTTTTATACATTTCTACTATGGTTTACAGAAGATGCCCACTAAAATGCCGTTAAGTGTAGCAGGTTTATATGCCTTAAAACTTGTCAGACATATTTACAATATTTGTATTGACCACAGAAACTAATTTGATGTAAATATGATAAATATATACATATTATATGATAAAACTAGGCCACACCTTTACCACATAAAATATAATATTTAGCATAATCACTTTTTAAATGTACTTTTATGGACTTTAATAAGCACAGGTCAGAATAAGTATGTTGTTTTGTTTTTAAATACATATATTAATTATATCTACAATTAATTAATTGACCCATGTTTGGACTGTTCTGAAAACATTGGTCAATATAGTGATCATAGTTAATTATCTGAGGTTATAAATTTATAAATTAAAATATTATTATAAATAAAATATCAGTATAATTAATGTTCATTATTAGTATATTGCGTCTTAAGTGAATATAAATGTAGGGCAAAAAAATAGATTCCACCTTCATTTAATCATGCTAACCTAACCCATGTGACTTTCCTGCTTGCATAATAGACAAAAGTTATTCATACCAGAATGTACATACTTTTCCACTCAATGAAAGTGAATGCGGGCAAGGAATGTTTTTTCCTTTTACTATCTAAATAAAGGCATATTTAATGGTATAATCATTGTTGCCATTAATCATAGTGAAAATCGTGATCTTGTGAGCAGCTGATGTCAGTTAAAAATTGCATATTCAAAAACAGGTTATTAAATCAAAAAGTATTTTTCTTTCGATTTGAGTAATGTGTCCAAAAGCCTGACATTTGTAGTATTTTGGCTTTGTAACAAGATTTTTTTATCCATTCTATGTTGCAATGATAGGGTTGGATTGAGGGTAAGGTCTGTCTGTCAGATTTTTATGACCCAAAGAAGATTGTTCAAAATAACTACTGTAGGCCAAAAGAGGGAAAATCACCGAAAGCAGGTTCGATAAAAAAAGAAAAAAGAAAAACAATATTAATGGGCACAACTACAAAAACAAATGAAAGAATAGCAAATGTCTCAAGCAGGCCTGCGAATTGATCGCAACATGCTTCCTCAGTCACATGATTAAACAGACTAAACAACAGGCCTTAAACCATGTGCAAACAGATCCGTTGTATTCGTTGTATTTGCATTGAGGCAGCGTAGGTGTGCTAATCTCAGAAAAAATGACAAACTAATTCCTGACTCGAACTGCACGAATCCATCAGTCTTTCCGGCTATTCAAAGTAAAGAGTGAAAAAATTGCATAAAACTCAAAGTTAGGGTCAATGAGTCACGTTCAATTTAAACTTATTGCTGTTGGATAAAACGCTAACATTCTCAGGCATGAGAAAAGGACCAAATTAGGTGAGAGGTTGCTGCCTTACCTTGAGGTGGCATGCAAAGAATCCATAGGTTAATAACTTGGCTCATGCTCCTGATGTCTAACCTCATGTGAATCAAACATTAACTAGCAAACTATCGCTTTCACTGAGTTTATTGAGCACCCTACTGTTTCGTGTAATAAAGCCACTGTTTTCTGAAGCTCAGGTCTGATAAATCAAAATTAGGGAGTGTAATCTGCAACATTATATCTTCAGAATCTAGTGAGCTCCCTACCCAGATGGTACTGTATTTTAAAGCATCAATGCCACAATCCAGACGTAAATGCTATTCTACAAGGTTAATCTCATAGCCAAAGACCCAAAAGCAAATTCAAAAGCATCAGAGCATGCATATTTTATGAAAGCACCAATCCAAAGCTTAAAAAATTCCAAAAAATCCAAGATGGCAGATAAAGAGAGCAAAATGTCTACGGCAAATATATATTTAGTTTAAACGTGATAACAAATATCTTATTCTGCAGGATTTTATTTTTCTGCTTAGAACATTGCAGGATAAGCTATGAAAGCTTATTACCACCGCATGATAAAAAATAATAAACAAATAAAGGTAACCTTTTAAACAAATTTGGACTTAACTCGATTAACTTTTTTTATGATCTCACAAAGTAACAATTCAAGTTTGTACCTTGCAATTTCAAGTTAAACACACCCGAATTAAGTAATCAAATTCAGTAATAAAAGTCAAGACTGCAATGTAGCCAATTGTGAGAAATAAAGTTGCAATTCTAAGAAATAATTGCTTGACAAACTCAGAATGGCAAGATATAAACTAGGGTTTTATAATAGTTAGGATGCTCAGAAGGCAGCAGTCTATGCAACTCATTACGTTTTGTGACAGAGCTATTTTTATTGCTTAAGGTATGTTCATGCAATGTTATAATTACCGTAATTACAAGATTCCAGTTTGTACAAAGTGCTCACGTCCAAGTAGAACTCGTAAATTCTCAAGAGCTAAGATGTACATTGCAATTATTGCGATTCATTCAGGTGTTATGTTTAGGCATTGATAATGCATACCTCTGAACCTGAGGAGGGCAACAACTCCAAATTGAATCGAAATTACTGTAATTACAACAGCATTGCTTCACCCTGCAGTACCCACACACCTGACTCTTGCATGAGAAGTGCCGAGTTGAAGAGGGCCAGCTTGTGCCGTGGATTCAGGTCCAGTGCGCGATTAAAGTTTCTGAGGGCCTCTGAGGGGTCCTTCATCTCAATATTGACTATAGCCAGATTGTACCAGAGGTCTGCGTTGGTATGGTCCAGTTCCAGTGCTCGTAGGTAGGCATCCTTTGCCTCACTGGGCTTGTTCATTTTCAGCAGAAGCTCCCCTCTGAGATTTGAAAGAAACAGAAAGACATTTTTGGAATACCTCTCACAGGACATCTTGAAAATCTAACACACATGTACAACAATAAAGATCAGTTTCTTTAAGCAATATTTTCTCAGCAAACAGTTTGAGCAATGCAGAGGTTTTGGTTTAGATATTAGTTTGTCTTCTTAATGTGGTTGAACGAAGTCCTGGCATACATGAGAACCAAGGCATTCCAGTAAATCCACTTTCAATAGCTTATCTGATCAGCATTTCATTAGCAGGATGAGACATGTAGAGTGAAATCGCTATGTGTGAAGACTACGTAAATTTCTGCTTGATGCGATTTGTAATAAAAACAGTGAACACCCCGATACTCTCTTATTACGAGCATGCGATTTCAACTCATATCTATGAGAAATATTTTCATAGAGATAGCAGAAGGAGGTTTAAGACGGGTGTGAATTTTTAATACATGGGTGCTTAATTTTTTTATAAAATTGTATCTTTTGAGCATCGTTCAGTGTATACATGAGCTTGAAAACTAAAATCAAGACTCAAAAAACCTCAAAGCCAAAATACTATCTACAACCCATTCAGTTTTGCTTGGTCCGATCAGCAAGCATGCAAGTATACAACCACATTTTCGCCCATGTCAGCACAAATGTAAACTTGCCGACTGATGTAGGCTTGTTTGAAGTCTGGTCTCATACTGATGGCCTGCCGATAGAGTTGGTCGGCTTCCTCTAGGCGCGAGTCATTTGCTCGAATCAGGTTAGCCAGGTTGATGTAAACGTTCAGATGGTTGGGGGCCACACGTGTTGCATACTTCTTCCCTGGAATGATCTGCCAATGTGTTTTAAAAAAGTCAGCCAAAGTTGTAAGCATTTATATTTACATGCATTTGACACTAAAGTATTAACAGTAATATATTCAGTATGTTCCCTCTATACATTCCAACATGAAAAATAGACTCATGTGAAGTTCAAGGTCATAAGATCAGTTTCAGGAAAATTGGGCAGGACATATGAAAAGACCATTTTTTAAAACAGCAAGTATTCTTTAGGTCAGAGGTGTCCAATACTTCTCCTGGAGGGCCAGCGTCCTGCAGATTTTAGCTTCAACCAGCTTTAGCAAACTGGCTTGAAAATTCCTAGCAGATATGGTCTGAAATTGGGAGATGGATGAGTCTGCCATTTGGTTGGATGGGTTTACCATTATAGAAAGCCTCTGGGATGACTCAATGTGTCTTTTATAACTATTATAGCCTTTAAGTTCTTTGAATTTCTCTCAGAGTTCTGTAAAAGGCTGTCACTGTTCATGTAGACCATAGGAAAAAAAGAAAAATTACGTACAGTGTATCCTACCACCCCAATCTAAGGAGGAAACATAACTAAGAAAATAATTGGTAATTCATTCGCATGTAAATGTATGATTTTCTTTAAAAAGAAGATATGCCTCTAGACCCCACCCCTACTAAAATGTACTAAAATGTATGAATGAGACTAATTCATAAAAACACTCAATTGAAAAAAGTTATGAATTGTCAGGAGAGAGCGATGATCCTACCTGACACACAACTGCTGATACACTCTTGATTTTCTAAAATGAAAATGACCATTTTTTATTCAGTATAGTAAATCCTCTCCTCCGTTGACATTCGTTCATCCAGGATCAAGTTAATATCATAGCTATGAACCATGATCTACTTACTTGGTAATCATCTGTAAATGGCATTGCAGGACATTCTCTATCCAGACAGCATGTAGTACATAAGTCAACTAATGTTTGGTCGTTTTTCCCAGTACAAAAATGCTGTATGTTTTTTCGGTTGATTAAATAAGTGAATTCGTCTGTTCAGCAAAGGTAATAAAAGAAAATCCAGATAAAGACATTAATCGCGTAACAAGGAACTTCTTTGGAACTTTATTAAACACAGAATCCTAGAAAAACTGCATAGCTGTTTCCATTTTTTGTGACAACTGTTTTGAGACTGATTCAATTTAAGAATACATTAGCCTATAGATTAAAGATAATGCACATGGGCTAAAAGCTATAAACTTTTTCTTACTCAGTTTTAATTTTATGTGAGGCATTTAGCCTTATATTCATATAAAAAAAGATTGCAGACCTTTTAACAGTCAGTGAGCAGGTAACTTTACAGGCTATTTGGATAACAGGGCAGAGTATTCCCTACAATTTGATTAGCTTATTTAAAATTACAGAGCATGTTGTGTTTAGTACTGTGTGATACTGACAAAAATGAAATCTCACCATTTGTAGGGATTTTGTATTTTCACAATAATATTTTTGTAAACTGAAGGTGTTTTTTTGTGTGCTAGTGTTTTGGCAGATTTAGGCCTGTCATGAAATTGACAGTACAAACACAAGTAGGTGGTGGCAAGTCGCTGTCTTAACAAGTAATTTATTGACTCTTTCATTCAAACAGTTCATTCAAAAGAGCTGATTGATTTAACAAGATTTTACATTGATTGATTTAACATTGATTTAACAATTTCTTTTTAAACAAGTGACTGGCCCAATGCCAAGTGGCAACCTAAAAAATGTGGCACTTCTCCTAAGCCCTCACTTCTATCAATAGTAGAAGTCTGCTTGGCAAAAGTCTGCATCAAAGGCGTATAGTGGCCACAAAGGGGGCTCTTATAAGCACCATTCTGAAAGCTAAAATGATGAATGAAACATCCTAGGGGGTCTCATGGACTTAACGGAGAAGTGCACGTGATGTATGCTGTTGGTTATTGGACCAATGTCTTTATGAAGCAATCACTGATTCACTCGATTATTTCAAAAACAGATCCTCTAAGAAATGAAACACTGCATTGTTGCTCTGCGGCTCACTGAACTTCTGCTCTGTTTGGAATCATTTTCATTGGCGAAAGCGAAAAAAACCATATTGTCTCTAAAATGTGACTCATTGAATATTAACTTCCTGTTTGTCGAGCTGTTAATTAAAATGACATTTGCGATCACACTCATATATATATATATATATATATATATATATACAAATCAAATGCATCCATGACTTAAATTATAACTGCATTTTAATAGACTTCATCATGCAGTTAATGCTTTAGGATTCTGAATACAAGTTTTACAAGTTTCTGGCAGTGTAAACTTGTAAAAGTGTTGCATTTGGCACTGGGGAATGCAGTAGGAGAGAACAGGAAAGGAGGTAACAGGTTCTCTTGTTCTGCTCTGATATCAGCCAATAAACAGAAGAGAGCTTAGAAGATTAGTATGGTTGGGCAGTAATTTGGTTGTCGTGATATGCTTTTTGTTTTGCCGTTTTAAAATATTAATCTTTTTTATTAATATTTATAATATTATGTCAAATTTAGAGAGAGTATTAACATTGACTTGTCCAGTGTAGCTTCTGTTCCGCTGAGCATAATCACATTTTTATTGCTCTGTCCTAATTTTTTGACCATGTAACTATAAACAAAATTTGAAAATGCATACCTGTGGCATTAGAGATTTTGCAATTAGATATGCCTCCTCTGCCTCTCTGGACCTGTTTAGGTTCTTGTAGGTTCTCCCAACGTTCATGTGGGCCCCAATGTCATCTTAGAAGAGGACACAATGTTTAGTATGGAAGCATAAATCAAGTAAACAGCACAGACTAAACCTCAAAGACAGAGTAGATAGTGGAATGTGAATTATACGGCTTGAGAGCAACAAATAATAATGGTTATAGGCAGCTGACCACTTTAATACACACTTGGGACTAGAGATCGGCTGGAAAGACTGGGAAGAGGAAACCTCCTGTGAAAGCTCTTCTTTTTACAACCATGTGGCCCGTGTAACCTCACACACCAGAAAGCGAACCTTCAGCGTTTCGATGTGTAAAACTGATAACGCTACCAGCATTTTCTAAGAAACGTCTGACCACACTCACGGTCTTGGAGAATAAAAGCAAACTGATGCGGACAGATAGCCTGCCCAGGATTTCCTCATCCATTAATGTGCTTACAGAGTTAATCTGGAAAAAAAATCTTGGGTGGTGGTGGATCACAAGTCATGTTAGCTCAAATAAACCAAGATAACTTGAACAATTAAAGTCAATAGTCTAATGCCTTTGGCAGCCAAAACAGTCTTCCTCTCAGGTAGCCTGACTAAGATACAGCAGAGCAAATACAAAACCTAAATCCACATCTTTTCACATAAATCCTTATATCCACACATTCTCAAGGAACTAAAGTGCGAAAATAGGTTTACATGCCAATGTTTTCATACAGTCCCGAGAAATTCTACATAAACTACCTCTTGTTAGCTTACACAAAATCTGAAATTGACCAACACGCCTTCAAACTTAGAAAAATACACCTAAATTTCCCACACCTCCCTAAAACAACATAACTGTGGTGTGTTCTGTTTAAAATAAGCTCCGTGTTAACATCGACTGTTAATATTTTTGTAAGAACTGAAGGATATATCACAAACTGAAGTATTTCTAGTTTTTTTGTGTGTGGAAATTATCCTGTTCAAAACCATTCCCAAAGATAAGATGTCATTTATCATTAGCACATTTGATAGAAATGAATGTTGACATCATTAACATCTTAATAATGGTATTAGTAATATTTCATTAGCGTGAAACTTCGTTTTATAACCTGTGATCAAAAGGCAATAGCTTTAATTTCTCTGAAGTAATTCTGGAGTTTTTTTCTATAATGATAAAAGTCTTAATTAAATCTCTATTGGAAAAATGACAAAGAGGTCAAAGAAACAAATGGTCAAAGAGACAAATGTTATTGCTGATAATTGTATGCTATAAATGGCAACATTTGTTAACACTTTACTTGAAGGGGTTGTCTGTAAGACTGACATAACACCTTGAAATGACACCATAAAATGTCATGAATATAAAGGAAAATGTATGCATGCTTATTAAAGCAGTCATTAAATGGCATTTACTCAGTTATGTCATTTTAAATGCAAAAATAACATGGTTTGAGTTGTCTTTATGACAACTTGACATAACCAAATGCATCATAACCTGTCTTAATGATGTCAAGTTGTCATGACAAAGACAACATAACTTGTCATAAATCTGT
>CAIGQV010018127.1:7114195-7133371 GCA_903798115.1 Danio jaintianensis | reverse complement strand
TTATAATGGCCTCGTGACAACACTACTTATGACAGATTTGTGACAAGCTATGTTATCTTTGACGGCCTAGTTGGTTAAGTGTGCCGACATATAGCACCTACATGCTCACGGCCAAGAGTTCGATTCCCAGCTCGAGGTCCTTCCCCTCTCTCTCTGATCCCCATGTGTCATGTCATGATAATAAAGGTTATATGAGAGTCTTATGAACACCCCGTCAAGTAAAGTGTTTTATTTTAAATTTAGCTTTGCTCACTGCAACTCTCTGGTGAGAATAATGGGTAATGCTTTTCTGTATAAAAAAATAAGTTCTGTCGTTGAATGTTTCAAATGGTTACAAGCTTTTACGTCTGGAACCTGACTGTGCTCTATCGGATAATCTTGACTAATAGCCAAGCTGCTAATTAAGCATTCTGTCTGGCTCCATTATCAGAATGTAATGCCCACTTCAAAAAATTCCCAATGGATAAGATCCCCATTATACACGTTCTCCCTCATTGAATATCCTGTTTCGCATGGAATTGCCCAAGTAAAAGTATAATGTTTACTTTAAAGATGCTTTAGGTAACCTTAAAAAGATCAGCCGGTTGAGTCAGTTACCTGGTTGCACTCTCGTGGCCTGAAGAAAGTATCTCAACGCTCTCTCATAACTGTTCTGATTCTCCAAAGCATGTCCGACATTGTTCCACAGTTTGGCATTGTTCCTGTTCACCTGGAGGTAAACAATTTTCAAATGTTTCAGGCATACCAGGCTGACATTACAAATCATCTTTTCAGACATCATTTGACTGTATTCCTGTTAACGTCTGCACTTGTCCTTTGATATAAGGCAGCAAGCTGGACTTATTCAGAGTAATGATATCAAAATACAAGCATATAATATGTATGAGCCTTTGGCCAGATGTGCATCTATAAATGAATAATGTGTCCTTGGATGTGTTCATACTTTCAGTGCAGATGTAAAAAGCGTGTATTCGGATTCCCAGTCCCAGTTTCTGTTGAAAGTTTTCACAGCATGCGTTGCAAGAAGAATTCCCATGAGCAACCAAGACATTTTCTTTAGGCCTCTGGATAACAGAATAAAAACACGCAATGAGATTCTGAACCGGTCACCCAAAGAGGAATAAACAAAAGGATTTGTTCTGAAGATGTTTACCCTCTTTGGGACAGAAGTTTAAATCCGTAGGCCACCAACACACAAAATCCCATGCTGGGCACATATAGGACCCTTTCAGCGACAACGAAGCCCACAGGGAAAAACAGGTTGGATGCAGGGATGAACGGAAGGACAATCAGAGACAGCGCCTTAAAGGACACAAGACCACAGAAACAAATGAGCAGACAAAATACTGTAACTGTAGTAGACAGTTTATGAACTAAACAGCATATTATGCCTCAACAAATTGAATATATATATATAAATTTATGTGGAACACATGTGAACCATGGTTTTGGAACATCTACATATGATGTTTTCATGTGTGTCCTACTATGAGTTTTACATGAAAATGTTCCAAAACCCTGTTGTTTTGATGCATGTTTTCCACGTGTTCTGAATATTTAACATGTGATTTTAACACGATTGTGTTTTTTCTGTGATTCATGGTTCCATGTGATGTTTTCAACATTAAGCAAAAAGATTATATGCATAAGACATGTGCTTGAATAATTTTCGTTACAGCTCATTTTAAGGCAATTGCTTAGAGTTTTATATGGTAGTGTTTAAAAATCTGAAGCAAAAAACAGATCACGGTATAGGAATCAGCTCATTTGCTTAAATTGTTTGCTTAAATAAGAAAAAGGAAACAAATCTGCAATCAGAATCAGTCCTGGAAAAAAAAAAAAAGTTAAACTTGGTGCATCACTAGGAATAACACATGTACAAACACATTTCTTTCAAAAAGTGAGTTAATTGATTAATACAATGGAAAATAATGCTGTGGCATTTTCCACACTGAACAAAATACTTTTACAACAGTGAATAAACTAAAAGCACAGCTCATATTTTCTGGAGACATTTATCATCGGTTATTTACATAACTTCCTTTCATCTTCTGCAATAACACAGTAAATTATAATGGATGTTTGAGCTCATGACCAGGGGGTTCTTCCCAAAGAGAAAGCATCATAATAAAGAAATAAAGGGGGAAGAAAATTGTAAACATTTATTTATGTTGTGGAGCACATAAGGAATGATTTTAAATAACTTTATGGTTGCTTTTCAAAGCTTTTTGGATGCTTGAATTGGACATTTCAAGCTTAGCCATAGAATAGAGTGCAGCGTCCGTGATGTCAAAACACAAGACTAATTCACCCCTGATTTTTATAATGCATTTTTATAATGCACAATACTCTAGTATTTTTTTTAGTCAACATTTTTTCTTTTTGTTTTCAAGTAGCACTGAGTTTCTGTCAAATTTAAATCACAGTTAACAAAACCAAAAAATGTAAGACCAGTGAATGGTTAACGATCACACTGAATTCATTAATTCAACTAGAATGGATGTCAACATTTTTAATACATAACTTTAATACATGACTAAACTAGAGAAAAATCTTGAAAAATATTTTTTGTGCAATTGCAGTACATGGAAAGGAGCATTATATAATAAAACCTATTCGGTTCAACAGAGGAAAGAAAATCTAATGTGAAACAATACAAAAAAAAGTTGCATGAACACACAAAGCTCAAGTTAACTAATCAAATGTTTATGCCCCCTAATGGTCACAATTACTGATCATTCAGCAACAAAATGACCTGTTTTTCCCTCTCTCTTTGAAATCTAATGAGAGGAAGTAGAAACGCCAGCCTCTCTTTAGCATCTAATCAGGGATTAGTCTAAGTGGCAACCCTGAGTGGGCACAAAAACGCCCCAGAAAACCAAAGAAATTCCATAAGCAAAAAATCTTGTATTTAAATGTTCTCATTGTTTGGTTCAGACAAGCTTGTGCATGTATGAATGCTAATCACTGCAGTTTCATAAAGCTTTGTCTGAAACCAAGACCATGAGTTTGATTAATCTGAAACTAAAGCCAATTATACACGCTTGACCTGTAAGACAAGTGCAAGAAAACTAGCAAGCTATGTAATAACCATGGCCCAAGAGAATTTCTCTGAAAGCTGGGGAAATGTTCAAACAGATATGATTGATTCCACAAAAATGAGAACATGTCATTGCAGTGCTCCTCAAACATGGTCCTTCTCATCAAAACCAAAAGCAAACATGCCTGTCTTGCACAATGCATGCCAGGCCACAAGATGTAAGATTGGGATTACAGGTTTTATTTACGAAAAGCACCTTATGACAAGGTGATGGATCAGGATTTTTTTGAAACCATGAACCCCTGCAAGGGCACAGCCCTTGGACACCCTGTTTTGAAGAACAAACTCATTTTGTTTTGTCTAGATACGACAAATCTTTTTTTGTCAGTGGAAAAGTTTTTTTTTGTAAAGTGCGCTCAAATTTATGAGTTTATAGTCAAGTAAACAGCATGGAGCCATATAGAGGAGGCTTTTTTAATAGCGCCATCTCAAAAAACAGGGGCATTCATCTCACATTGTGCGGTCTTGAAAGTGAGATGCAGAAATTGGTTTTGGCAGCAGCTTCAGAGTACGTCAAGGACCAAACTGTCAGGAGTTGCTTACGCAGTAGTGGGTTTAACGGGCCTGAAAGCAGCAGTACGGAGAACATCATATTTATCCAATTTGCTTGATGTTTCAGAGGCCAAAATCAATCTTGATAAAAGACGTTTCTAGACAAACAAGAGCTTTGTCTTCCCTTATCATAAGCTTTGGTGCGGCGTACTGTTTGATTGCTTTGGAACATGCAACAGAAGAAAGAAAAAAACGGTCACAGTTAAATAAGCCAAACTTTCACAACAAAAATGTTTCCTGTTTGCTGTAGTGAGTGTCGGGGCCTGCGCACAGGGAATCATTAAAACAACTAACCATGGCCAAATAAAACAGATTGGGACCAATATCCTCATGCAACCTGTTCTCTGTCTCTTCGGCAGAGCACAGTGTTATTGCCCAACCCGCAAGCCCCCCGCACTTTTGTCATGATTTGTGGTCCCTCTGCCTCTGCCAACAGAGCGAGGAAGTTCACCAAACTCTGTTGACAGTGCATGTAGACGCAGATGAAGAATTCACGCCACTGTTACACAACAAACGAGCACAGTGCTGAAAACACAAGATGAAGGGATTTCAACTGTGACACTGTGAACTCTTGCAAGCGTGGAATCAAGTTAGTGCTTCAACATATGTAGACTTCAGTGCCAGACTATAAGACGATAACATCTTTTATGATGAATGGAAAAACATGGCTCTTTAGGCTGTAAATTGAGAAGAAGAAAATGTTGTGTGAGACTAAACATTTAAAAACATGAAATACACGTAGCTACAAAAGTTCAGTGAGGGGGAAATCTCTGTGTTCAGACAGATGACATTAATCATTCACTGTGAATCAAGACAGTTTCCAGGAGCTGTAAAAAAAGACCCCGAACGCACTTCACTGTGGGTATGAAATAGCGTGAACAATTTTTAAGTGCAGCTTTTAGACATTTTTGGACTAAATTAATAATACCTTGCCCATAAATTTCCCAGTTTGTGTCGTAATTACCATCCGTTTATAATGAACGTGTGAGTTCATTATAATACACGCATTTCTGAAAATCAAGTTACCTTCCTCAACTTCCAGATTGTGTGCACAAGTCTAGAAAGTAAACCCTCTTTAAAGTGATTTGAGGTTAAATAGGAAAAATTATGGTTGTCAGATTGTATTACTGATATGACGTGACTGAAACTTAATCTAGACGAACAGGGTCCAAAATGAACTCACTTGTCAAGCACTTAAATGAGGGTAAAAACTGGCTTCGTCCAGGATGTAAAATGTTGTGCACCAGTTGGGCAGAAAATTGAGCAACTGAAATGCAATACTTTGTTTAAATGAAATAAAAACAACAACCCTTATTTGATGAAGTGACAGAATTGATTAAAATCTAAAACAAAACATTTTTACCAGAGAAGTTTATCTAGGATGCCTAAAAGTTCTTCTTTTTTTTCCCCAGAACTTCATGTGGTGCATACACAATATTCCCCCTAAGGACCAGGGACCAAATTGAAAGCAAGAGGGGGCAATATATGTGCAAAAATGTGTTTTTTAAACTGCTATGCCATTTTACTGAAAATCTGAGGTGTGCTGATTTTGAATTATTCAAGTACATAATAGCTGTTCTGCTAATTACCAACACGGAAAATAACTTTGCAAGGTCATAACATAAAAGGTTTAAACATCAAGCATTGTCATGTGCTTGTAAATCATAAATGAGTGTAAATCATCAAGTTATTTGTCTGGAAGGGAATACATTTTTATTCAGAAGCTATTTTTCATCAGTGTTCTATAACAGTTCTTACTCATTTAAATCAGCCTATTTGTGATATATCCCCATCTAAAATGATTTCAAGACATTCGATCATATTCTTACACACATTATCATATTCTAGCATGTATTCTTTAACACATCATATTTTTACATGTAAAGGGGTGGATGTGTGGGAAAGTTGATCTTGTTTAGCCATAGTTAATTTAACCCTTTCAATACTTAAGCTTTGTGAGTTTAGAATGCATCACTTTTGTATTTCATGGCATCTGGTTTATGACATTACAATCCACAGCCCCATGCACTGCAATGGAGATTAGAACTGCTGGATTCACAACACATCAATTTATCAACTTCTCCTAAAGTACATGACAGTAAGTGGCTGTTTAACTGGAAAAAGAATAGAGTAAATGTTGTAGTTATCTAAACAGTGTGCATCTGTTATGAATAACACACATTGTAAAAGTATGTGTAAAATGGTTATTAATGCCATCTTCCAGACATCAGCATGCATTTTACAAAAGCACTCTTTTTTTGTTTTGTTAGTAAATCTGAGTATTAAAATGCCTGCAACCTAAGCAAACATTATTTAATTAAAAGCACTGATAAGTTTTGATCCTTGACAATCAACGCCCTTGTCGTTTTCTAGCTTGGCACCAGCCATTACAGAAGGCCAGATTTGAATTTTAACAATCATGCACTGAACGTTGATCACACTGGTGTGATTGTATGCATCAAAGGGTTCCTAATAAAGTTAGGAACTTCTTAATTTATAGCGATATCACAGGATGTAGTTGCTAAATCACTAAGTAAAACAATATCCATATCGACAAAATCCATCTTTACTGCAGACAGACAATACAGTATGATGTGGCATCTAGTTTCATTTACAGGCAGTTTAATTAAACATAAATGTAGCATTAATGCATGTAGTTTCAAATACTGTGTCTTAATTTTCTCAACACAGTGTGTTTTTTTAGACCAATATTAAAGCCATTAATTCAATTACTATCAGATGGCTGATTCCTTCAAAAACAACCAACACTTACAACATTATGTCTAAGATATGGATGTCGATTTCCACAATTTGCCAAACTGTCAATTTGTCCCTTGAAAAAAAGTGTTCTTCAAAAAAAAGTCCCTTCAAAAAAGTGTTAATGTCGTGCCCTGTCTAGGAGTGGAGTGACTTGCATCTAAGGGATTACTTGTGGGTTTCCAGTAATGTGTTAGTTACCATCATGATTAGTCTGATGCCAGTCAAGCAGATTTCAAACAAAAATGATCAAACACGACACTATGACAAATACTAAAATCCGGACTAAGTTTTCTTAAATTCTTGGAAACAAGCTCATGTGCATGGCTCATCTGTTATGGATGAAAACACTCTTAATTTGTATCTGACAGATTGCAAATACAGCCTGTCATATTTCAGACTGTTTTTGACTAAACAAATTTCCTCTGGTTTTTGTTGTGCATTTATATAGACAGCCAAATTTACAAAAAAAACTAAACAAAAGAATCGACATCAGCTTATTCAGTTTGTGGTTACACAAATGCAAAACGAAAAGAACAGTTGCAGTTAATTTAGATCTTTTTGTTCTTTCGAATGACTCATAATCAGGTTTTTTTCATAAGCCCCACCCACAAACATACCATCATGATGATCTTGGCGGAGCTGTGGTTGTACCAAAGACCGTGATAGGCCAGAAGGCTTAAAAAGGTGTAAAACACCAATGTGGCAAGGTTCCGTGGGTCCAGCAGGGACTCCACGAGAGGGATTGTGCCCATTGTCCAATCACAGCAAAGCTCTGAGGGATTGAGCAGGAGCCAGGCGTTTACAGGCAGGAGGTAGTTGAAGGTCAGCTGCCTGGACGGGCTGGAGCTGACAGCAGCTGGATTATCAAACCTGTTGAAAGATGGAAAAGATTTATCAGCACTCCTCTCTGTTAAGGCATACTTCACCTAGAAACACTTTATTCGGGGGAGCTTTCACTGATAAGAGAAATAAACAGAGGCCAAGAAAACGCAGGTTTACCTTTCACCAAATCAATTAATCAATTATGTGCCAATGGCTTAAACTATTATTGGTAGTTTACTGGAAATTAGTGTAACTGCCTTAATAGTTTATACTCAAGACAATAAAAGTGTTCTTAAAGTATTGAGAAGCCACACTTATGCACTTTCACAACACCTGTTGTAGTCATTAAAGGGTGCATCTGATGATAGGAGATTTTGTGAGCATGCAGATTTTAGTCGCTGAGTGTGCAACTAAAAAGAGTCATCCTAATACTTGTCTGCTTGATCCTATTCCATCTCATCTGCTTCAGGCCAATTGTATCTGAACTCACATTGTTTATATCCATTCACACTGGTATAGTTGCCGTAGCATTAACACAGACTTGGATAAACCCAATGTTTAAGAAGCCCACTCTAAACCCAGCACTTTTAGAAAACTACAGAGCAGGTATCCAAAACACCTTGTTCTGTTCAGGCTGGACTATTGCAATGCTGTTTTGGCAGGCTTTCATCAAACCTCAGCAGTAGATCCAGAATGCAGCAATGCGAGTGGCCTTTATCAAGCAGTCAAAACTCATGTCACACCTCTGTTCATCAATTTGCACTAGTAGCCAATAGCTGCTTACATCTAATTCAAGACAGAACATTGCATATAAAAAATGGCTCCGCACCCCATTACTAAAATCCCCAACATCAGACTTGTATGCCCTCTAGAAGCTGGCATCCTGCAAGCAAATGGTGCATTGTGATGCCATTCCAGAGAGGCATAAAATCAGCACATGGCCCTCTAACACAGGCCCTTTTTACATTTATATTCTTTTATTATTTAAAAAAAAACTTGGATATTGTTTGGTTTGTAGACCCTAAAACAACTGCTCCTGCTTTCTTCAAAATATCTTCTTTTGAGTTCAACAGAATAAAGAAACTCATAAAGTTTTGGATCAAATGAAGGGTGAGTAAATTTTTCCTTAAGAACTTTGTTGCGGTTACACTAGACTTTGGGCATGCAACATTTCTACAGATACTGAAACTGTTTCTCTCATTGCCATTTAAATTCAAATTTTTTTGAAGAGCAACCACTCGCATGCTATTCGAAGAATCCTAAAAATGAACTGAATGAAAGCCCATTTTTAGACTCAAAGTGCAAAAAAAAAATATTAGAAAAAATATGCATTTCCTATAGCCAAAAAAAACACCACATTTTTTTCATAATCTTTAGTATATTCATTTGCAGCATTTTTTGTTGTTGATCTAATTCAGCCCATGACCATTATTCTGCAATGCATCATGTTCCATATGCATGTGAAACCACAGAGAGGTTTAAATGTATCCAAGCCACACTTAAAAACAGCGAGACTCAATGATAAGTATCAGGCGGCTTAAAAAAAAAAAAAAAAAAAAGTCACCAAAACAACAATGCTGCCAAGCTGGCAACACTCTACTGTGACAACAGGCCATTAACTTTGATTCAAGACTCACAAAACGGATTATAAAAAAATCGTTGGTGTTCCTTAAATCACATAAATTTTGGCCTGTACTGCGTTAAACAGCAAAACACTCTGGATGATAATGATTATGGGCACCCATTATCAGGAAATAAAAGCATCCTGATTTAATTAAAAACACTAATAGATTTCAAATGTTTTAGTTTTGTTCATTTAGTAGCACGCGTTCAGCTTCGATACTGTATCATGCTCCCTGTAAATTGAAGATAAGAAATCTATGAGCATAAGAACTTTGACATGGTTTTCCCCATAAACACCTGCTGCGTTAATTTTCCTCTTTCAAGCTAGAAGCTAATATTTTCCAAAGGCAAAATATTTCCTCTGTTTGAAATGGACAAAAACCGAAGTTTATCACTTGGCTTTCACCAAGGGGTGTGTTTTGGGAGAGAAGTTTGAACGGTGGGAGAGCCAACTGCAAGTATTAAAACCCCAATAAAAGCCTTTGCACAACCCTGCCATAAATCCAATCTCTTGGATGAAGAATGTTTTTGTTTTGGCTGGGACATTCCAACATGATCACAATCTTCTCGACTAAAACACAGGGACAAAATATACTTAGAAAGTATGTTAATCCAGCATATTATGTCTCTAGAGAGCCGTGTGATAACACTAATTCAGACGGTCGGAGACAGTCGGTGGATTATGTCTGGGGATTAGCGATCACTTCCGTGACAAATCCAAAAGGATTTTTCCTTCTGATCCCAATCAACTTCCCCGAGGATGGTGATCAGAGGACAGGAGTACGTCTTGGTAGTTTACACAGAGCTCTTGGACTCAGTGAGATGTTTGTTTTTTTTAAGGGAGTGCTGAAATGCAACCCAAGGACTCCAATATTGGAGGGATTCCAGATCAGCTGATACATAAATCACTGAGTTCAGTTCAGGTCCAGGCTGCTGATGTTTATGAAAGCATCATGATGGTCCCAATCAAGCATATCATACTGATTTCAAAAACAATTTTCCCATAATACGATACCGCGGATATGTTGACATTCATTTGTCACATTGTTCCCTTGGTGACCGATGCTATTTTGGTTTGAGGAAAGAAACTTTAACCATTTCCTTTTTGAAATCAAATGTTCAGTAATAAATCTGATTATTAGGGCAGTAAGCCACCCTGGGTCAAGCGACAAGAGATTTGTCCACACCGGATACAAAACTGCTTCTTGACATTCAAAATAACTGGATTTTATTTTTGTGTGGCTGCACGATTCACCAAAATAAAAGCGAAATTGTATGGCTTTTTCAGATTTTCCAAGTTTGGTAAAAAAAAAATTTACTTTTACTTATGACTGCCACTTTTGGTTTGATTAAAACAAACTCTAGTGCGATTGCTGTTAGTATGGTTTAGTTGAGTAAATGCCAATGCTGCCATCCGAGCCAAACAAGTGGACCAAAAATTAAATCTCAGTCTACGTGCAAACAAGTATTGGTGCAGTTTGACTGACATATTAAATACAACATGGATCAACGTCATCTGAATGAACCAACAGGTCGACTGCAAAAACACTGAATGTTCAAGATACTTTTGTTTCCTCAATTAAGTCTCGATGTTACCTATTACAGTTCAATACAGGTGTCCGAAATGTGTTTGTTCCATACACATGCACACTTTGGTTTGCAGTCAATGTTGCTCCACGTGAACTCCATACGCTGAGTGTGGTTTGCATTCAAATGCATGTGGGAACAGAAATGTAGTGCAAGTACAAGTATGGACTCACCTGGTGAACACTGGCAGCTGGGACTGAATGACCTGAACCCTAATAATGACCAGCAAAAGTGTACTGATGATCAGGACAATGAGCTTCAGCAGGGTCTGGAGGACAGCATAGGGAAAACCATCTTTCCCTATCAACACCTGTAGCAGGGTGTCAATCAGCATGGGCAGAGTGAACTGTATTTATGGGGGGGAGAAGGCAACGATATAGTATGAATAAATACAGTAATATATAAATGGAAATATGTACCATTTATGATAAATAGTATAAAAAAAGGATTTGAAGGTACATACATTGATAAGGAATTTTACGTATAATTAATGCATTTTGATCATTAAAATACATCAAATCTAATTTGTAATAAATTGTATTTACAAGAATTCAATTGTATACTCATTTGCAGTTTAACAAATAATAATTACATAACTTTGCTGAACAATTATTACGCAATTCTTATGTTTTTTTTTTCCATTTTTGTTGTCCAGAAAAGCCTGGAAACAATGAGACACCACACATGTTGTATTAAAACCCACACCTCCCATTTGACCACTACATATTAATGTTTCTGCCAGCAAGTTAACCACAGTCCCACCCCCCCCCAAAAAAAAAAAAAATGACAGAGATAGATGCAATGTTAGAGGTTGCTGCAACAAAAGCTGCGCCACATTGGCTGCACTCCGGATACATTAGATCAACCTTACATTTAATACATTATCGTTTAAACACTGCACTTGTAATGACTTAGGCCGATTAGAGTAATTACTTAAGCTACATGTATTTCAGCTAAACATCAAAGTCCAAGGGCTACTCGTGCATATGGGATAAATTAGAGGCATAGCTGAGGCTGCGTATGGGGTGAAAGATTCGTCCAAAGCAAAGAGCCACAGACCTCGAGTTCCTGTCAGAAACAACAGCTGCTTACATTCATTCAGTTGCTAGCACACATAAGAGGATTATGCCACAGTCTATTATGTAAAAATGTAATTGCATAATGCAACGTGAATGAAAGGCTGTCAAAAGAGCAAAGACCTCGATGAATATCTGAACGCTAATGGACAGAATGAATGCAGCGTCGTCGAATGACTTGTACTTGGTATTCAAATACAAACGCCAAGATGCTGCTGCTGCTGCTAGCTGGGAAGGACAGGGTTACAATTAAAGTGAACCTTCAAAGAGTTGTTTTTAAATGGGATACTGAATCCTTAATGAAATTCTACAGCTTGTTTTAAACGGAATAGGCAACAGGGTGTTTTCACATCTGGTAAGACTTGTGGTTAACAAAGCTATGAGTCTTTGCTGTTTTGTTTCACTGCTATTAGAAATGAAAGATGTTGCCCTGAAGTTATTTACTGAACTGTCTCTTACAAAATAGTTATGTCTTGCATTGTGCTTTTCTGGGCAGAAGGTACTGAATGCCGTATCAGATAAGAAACCTGTATAAGCTGTCGGTTATCACTCAGCTGATGCCTCAGTGTTGATTTTCACACTCTTCCTTGAAAATCCCAGCGCAGACATGCCCTCTGGGTTTTTAAACGTACTTTATATTCACGGCAAATGCACTCATGAAAGGCAAGACACCAATGGAAAGGTACAGGGGGCAAGGTGGGTTCATTTTCAATGCATAAGACAGATTTAGAGCCTTATACCTAATATGTTTTACACCAGTACAACATGTTACAGGAAACGGCTCTCAGTGATACCGCAAACTGCTCTCACCGCAAGGATATGGATTCAGCAGGTTAAGGGGTTTTTGTGTGTGTGTGTTGAACTGTCAAGATAGTGACACTAACAGACAAGAGTGTACAAATATGTCTAAAGTCATCATGTGAGGCAGCGCCCCATGAGGACGTGTTAAGTTGTTCCATCTGGGTAGCGGTTTCGCCAACAGTGTTTCTCTGCCAACAAAATATGGCTTTTAATATCAAAAGGAGAAGGATGTTTTATGACTTCCCTTAAAAGCAATATAGTTGTCTTTTTTTTTCAACTTTCTGACAAATAAGCTTTTGATCCCAAGATTCCACAACAGATCCTATTTACTTTAACCGTGCACGTCAACATGTGCTGTATTTATGAGGTGACAAAATAAATGTCATCATTCTTACCCCTTGGGCAACAAACACCTCGTAAATACAGCAGATCCCGATGACAGTAATTCCCTGCTCCTTGCATAGCGTGGCAACAGCAACCAGGAATACGGTTGAAATGATAGGAGTCCAAACTGAAAGAGAAAATTGAGAACACGTGATATGACCCAAGACTGCATCTCATGTGTGTGCCATTTTTAACAGGTGATTGAGTAACTTCATGTATCTTTCAAACATCATTCAGATGAAAGAAAAGGTTGGGAGGATCAGTGAAGGAAAACAACTTGTTTTTACCCCGAGACTCTAGAATCTGAACCCGCAGGTCTTTTCTTTAAAGAATTGCATAAAACACCTAATATAAACAGGGATGTTCATTTAATGTGTTAATTTAGCGTGATTAATGATCACAACTTGACTTGCCAAACCACACTTCCAAAGCAGGCAGCAGAGAATGAGTAAGAAGCCGTTCACACGACTTGCTTGCTTGCTTGCTTGTATTCAGATGCATGAAACACAAAACAATGGAATGGAAGGCAAGAATATCTGGACCTGTTTATATTTGATATAGTTAATTGTTAATTGATATAGTTTCTTAAAAATGTGGTGCCTGTGCTCTAAAATGTGGTCTAGACACAACAAGAAATTATTAGAACAGATATAAATTGAACAATACAATGAATTCTAAACCACTTTTATCTATTCAGTGCTTCTAGATCATAGAATATTGTAGCATTTCTCAGTTTAATAGAGGCCAGCTGCCAACTGTGGTCCTTCGGCCTTGCGTACCAAGCTGAAGATGGCTCCTCAAAATAGTTTGATAGATTAAGGGATTTTAATGGAGACCATCTCATAGTCAGCATGCAAGTAAATATCACGTTCCTGTTGTCTTTAGGATCTTTGTTAGTGGGCCCAATGCTTTGCCTCTGTTTATTAGACAGATCTTTTCATTGTCTCTTCGATCTTTTCTCTTTTACCTTTGACACCTGTTGACATTTTGTTTTATTCTTAATCATTTAATATAACATAATTGTATTTCACATCCTGTTTGAGTTTTAGTCTTCTGTACAGCACTTTGGTTCATTTTGGGTGTTTCTTAAGGTGCTTTATGATTGATTAAAACAAGAGGGGTTTCATTGCTGCCATGGCCCAGATGGAATTGGGGTTTTGGCGGGTGAATATAACAGAAGTGTGTGGGTGAACCTATCTCTCGTGGCCTCAAGAGGTGTGCTACAGGCTGTGATATTTAGCATCTTTGTTAGTGCACCCGCTCTAAGCCTTATTGAGTCTGAAATGCAGAGGGGTGTGAGGAGAACTGGCATGGTTATATAGGTGCTATGATCAGAAAGGGAGTGAAGTTTAAGGGGGTGAAGGTAATGAAAACCAGTAGTTGTTGTGCAAATAACCCTTACTCTCCTGGCCTCAATAATTATTTATGGAGGGAAAACTCCTGGAGGAAATGGAATTGCTATTTACTTCAAACAAGCAATCACGGCTAGACTTCTAAGATGCACCTCAACCTCCACCTGTAACAAGCAGCAATTGTTTTCTTGTAAGACCTCACGTAACTGTTTACATCTCCTGTTTTTATTCCTGTTCCTGATCTTATTATAAAAATTTTTTTAATCTTTTGCTATGAATGTGAGTGTTTCTGTTACAGATATCTTTGTTCTCCGTTTCTGTATTCTAAAACAGACTCGAAGTCAACTCAACCCAACTTAGCTGTCAACCTAACTCTCATGGACTCAAGAGGTGGGGGGAGGGAGTATTGGTGACATGACCCAGATGGGAGTGAGGTTTAGCAAGCTTTAGTTGTGTAACTATCAGGAATTCTGCGAGTAATCCTAACTGCTATAGCCACAAGCAGTTCTCTACAGGCTATGGGCTTTTGCATCCTTGTTAGTGCACCTGTCTCCCATGCCGAAGACACCTTTTTGAATCCTACTGGAGCAGTTCACTTGAAGGGGTTGCACTTGTGCTGTGCCCCGTGTGGGACTTTAAGGGGCACTGAGTGTAATGTAATTGGTGACATCTAGTAAGATTCATGTTGGTAAACCTCAATTAAGAGGCACACTTCAGGGGTCTGTTCCTCATACATCAATTACTCAATTAGCTGGATTTGGTTATTGGCAATTTGTCTAGTTTTGTTCTTCAAAATTCATCCGAGAGTCATAGCAAAAGGTCTGGTAGCTCAAACCTGCTTGGGAGCAGGCTTAGTTCACATAAAAGGATTAGATCGGGTTATTTCAAGCAAAGGTGATAGTGAAAGTATGTAGCAAACGCTGATATTTTCTTATAGTAGTAACCTATAGGTTTTATACACTGTATTAATTTGGGAAAAATAGTTATGTAATCTACACTCCGAAATAAAAGTACAAGAACTGTCATGGAGGGTGCTCCCCAAGGGCTTCAAAGAGAACATTTATTAATATGGATTTTTAGATATAAACGTGTACTATTTTAAGGTACCGACACAGCTTTAGTACAATTTCTGTATGTTAATAGATAAGGCCAATATTCTCTCTCTTTTTTTTTTATGGAATAATAATTTATGGGAGTCATGCAAACATTTTGACAGCTAATGTGCCGATGGTTTGATGCTTCGCAAATGTTGCAGACACCTTTACCAATATCAAAATGCTCTTTTGATGCAAAATTTATTTAAACAGCAGTCATGCCTTATGCCATAATTAAGAAACTTAAATAGTTCTATAAAGAAAATGTGCTCTAAAGTAAAACAAAAAAAATAGCTAAAATCTCTTGACACATGAAAGTATAAAGCCTGCAGCCCACAACATCACAGTGTCTACAGTACCACAATACCACGGTGTCCTATTTAACATATTCATTTACTACGAATTTGATGTCATTTTGCTCACGTGGAACCAGATCAGTTATCAAGATTAAAAGATCCAGGATCTGCCAAATCATTAAGCGAGGTACGAAGAACGAACCCCAGATCTTGACATTTCAAAGTGTGGCAAGGAGGACTGTAGGGTTTACATCAACAAATATTGATACTTTCTATAATTACAATTCATTCAATTTAACGATTGTAATATTACGCAATGAATAATTAACTAAATATAAATCTAATCACATAATTTTTAAATAAATATAGTGTAAATATAAATGTAGTTCAAAAGCAACTGGTATTATGCCACCTGAGATATTAATGATGTAAATAAATCATATTTTGACCTAAAATGATGTAAAGAACATTGGCTTCGCATTCAGCATTCAACACTTGCACGCACTATTCAATCACGCAATTGCTTTTTACAGCTTAAAATTAAGGTAACGGCTAGTTTAAAATGAACAAAAGAAAAAAATAGTTATAATAAAAAAAAAGAATATAATCGCTATATCACCATGGATAAGGCACAAAAAAATGTTATGCCGGGATTAGCATTCTTTTAAAAAACATCAAGAAGCACAGTGGGAGGTTGATGGTATAATATAATTGTGGTGCAGTGCGTCAAGTCAGAAACAACATGCCAATTTGATCGATCTGTGAAACTGGAACTGTTTACTCAAGACTTCTGGGTGGGGAACTCGGTGAGCTTTTGAATGGGAGGCGAGTTGCAGCTTGCGTGTTGTGTCCTAGGAATGAACTTGTTGCAGCGTGCATGTATGCATGGATTAAGCGGTTTATGCGATGGCAACGCTTACCGATAGAGTGATCGGTGCCTTTTGATTTGGTGTACGCAAGGAAAGCAGCCAGCAGAAAAATGGAGGATAGTAGCTCAGCCCTGCCAACAACACCTGTAACCTGTGCATAGTAAAAGAACATGATCAAACATTTCACCACTCACAGTGCAAATCTCTCAACACTCATAACAGGTGGAATTTCAGTTGATCAAAATGTGTCAAACTGATGATTAAAAAAAAGTCAAAACGTTTGAATGATATTGTTTATTGGACATATTTTTACAGTAATGCTTATTATTATGCCATATAAGTGTGAGATTGGATGGGGACATGTATATGCCATGCACGGTCATGTGACAGGTGCAAGAGGAACCAGTTTTAAGCAATCAATCACAACTGTGAAGCAGAAATGACTTTTCCCTTTCATTCAACCAATAAGAAGTGTCGCTAAAACATGCAAATAGTTAAACAAGATGCCTCAGCAATGGGTTTGTCACACGTTTGCATGACAGCAGCTTTTGAACTCTCCACAAGTTTATATAAAACTTGATTACCATGGCTTGAGGATGGTTCAAATAGCATCTTGTGCTTTAATGAAAGCAAAATCTGACCTTTTGAGGAGTTCACATGCTCAATTTCACAAATTTGCTTATTTAATTAGTAACCTTGAAATATTTCTCATTCACCGAACGTCATAAGCTTATCAAATTTTCTCCTAAACTGTTTATTTCCAGATTTAAATTAGATTATGATGCTGTTTTATAAGCTGTTTTGTCCTTATATTTAGCTGTGTGTCTGATTTATACCTCTGTTGCAAAATGCTGTTTTGTGAATCACTAAGCAGAAAGAATCATTTAAATTCTGAAACAAACTATTTGATTACAATAATTCTCCATGTATTTGTATTAATAAACATTATTAAACATTGTAAAACACAAAAACATGCATATGGAGCATGACTCAGTCATTGTTCATTTGAAGGAGTAATAACGTTCAAAAAATTTAACATTTTATTTAAATGAAATGCAAATGTTAATTTGAGTAATGTGTTTTCTGTTTATGATAGGAAAATACTGTGAAACAACTTGTTAAAATGAAAACTTCTAGAAACGTTAGGTGCATAAAATTGATCAAAAGTTATCACAGTTTTGAAGGAGACTGACAAGTATAAAGAGGTAAAATTACAATTAATTAGTATTTTGGGGCTGCATTTTCACCCGTAAATATAGTCATTTAATGTGAAATCAAATGATTACTGTTGTAAATATTTAGAAATATGTATAGAAAGTTTAGTGTGTGTGTATTTATAGGTTTATATATTTCATAGTTCATAAAAGTGTGTAATAATTATAACTTTAAAAAAAGAAACATTCTACATTCCTGTGGCTCAGTAGAGCATGGTGCCAACAATCCAAATTCAATGCAGCGTGTTTCAATATTTGGAAATGCATGAACCAATAACTATGTGAAAGCAACGAAGGTCAATTTTGGACAAATACATCTGCTAAACACGTAAATGCAAATAAGTTAATTACAAAAAATATCATTTATTATTAAAAAAAAAAAAAAAAAAAAAAAGCAATTATATTATTAATTAACTCTTTCAGATCAGAAATCAAGACAGAGACAAATTATTTACAAAATTTTGGGCAAGTAGCGGGAATTAAGGCTGGAACTTTGTAAAGCAGTGTTCTATAAATCAATTCTACTGAATGCCTAAGGATAAGCACTATGATAGAGTATAATAGTTTTAGATAAAGACGGATCAGATTAACAGTTCTTAGTTCGCCCGCACAGGGACTGATCCCCCAACCACTTCACTACAGCAGGCCAGATCTTTACCTGATAACACCCTCCAGCACTACAGCACTGTACTCGAATCAGATAGACTACCGCTGCATTAATGAATCCTCTGTTAATTCACCTTCTCCCAAGAATTCTGCCTCCACGAACTTCAAACAAGTGATAACTCGCTTAAATAGAAAGGAGAGCTTACGGAAAAGGAAACAAATATTGACTGAAATGAAAAGGGCTCAAAATCAAACAGTGTTTCCATGGTAATGTGCAACTGTTTACACGCAGCGTACACTAAGACATCAAGCTCTATCTATTACTGCCACCATGAGGCGGCATCTGCACAGAGGCTTCATTCATGTTCAATTGTTTTTTCTCCAACCTCGTGTCAAAGTTCATTTCCTTAAGGGACAAAGTTGAGGAGTAAATTACAACGGCAAGATAATGTCAATCGATGTACATGAAAGTACAGAATCAATTACACAAATAGAGCTCGGCTAGAAATCTGAAGAAATGTAACAACAATGGTTACTTACAGCTTCTGTGTGGATGGGGTGGACTGCAAACAGCAAGGTCGCAATAAGGCTGGTGCTTCGGTCCAGGAGCAGACGGCAGAAATGGAGAAAAAGGACACACACCACAGCGTGGAGAACCACATTGAGGAGGTGGTACGACGAGGAGTTCAACTCGCTGAACAGGTAATTGAGGCGGAAGGTGAGAACAGTAAGCGGTCGGTAGGACTTATGGCTCCTCTCCTGCAGAAAAAAAAAGATGAGGTCGGATACAAAACTCCAAAAGCACAATGTCTTGAGAAAGCTAGTTTTCTCTATACAAAAGAAAGATCACCTCTGACATTGGAGTGCCCCAGAAGTCATTGAGGAAGAGGTTATTTAGCGGTGTGGTGGGACGAAGGTCTTTGTTATCCAAGATTGCAGAGACATCATCGAACACAAAACCACAAAACAGGCTGTTCCAGTAGCAGCCCACCACCAGTCCAGTCAGAAGACAGATCTCCTTCCACGACACTACAGCCATC
>CAIGQV010018127.1:7072548-7102821 GCA_903798115.1 Danio jaintianensis | reverse complement strand
ATATATATATATATATATATATATATATATATATATATATATATATATAAGATATATATATATATCTTTATATATCATATATATAAATATACACATGCATATCTATATATACAGTTGTGCTTGAAAGTGTACACACCCCCTTGCAGAATGCTGACAAATATTAAAATGTAAACATTACTAGTTTAACTTAACTAAAACTAAAATAAATAAGAAAAATATGGTCATATTTACAAAAAATTATAAAAAAATCTAAAATGTAAATGGAGAATTTAAAAATAAAACCAAAAATTTCTAACTCTTAGTAAAATTGTACATTTATCACAGTATTGTAATAATTTAAAGTAAAACTGATGATAAAAGACAAATGGAGTGAGATTAAATACTTTTTTCCATGATAATAAAGAACTTCTTTCATAATAAAGAAAACCATTTGTTTTGGAATGCAAAAAGTCAGATGCTGCTAAATATTATATTTTGTTAATTGAAATAAAAATAGTTTGTTATTATAAATAACTGTTTATGTATGTAATTGAATTAGCAAGTTATTCATTCAACCAAAATAATGTTCGATAAATGCTCTGTTTATTAAAACTAAAGCATTTTGGGATAGAAAATATGGAATAATAATTCTGCAGCTGCATGTGCATGATTGACAAACTAAAACATTGATTGTATGTTTTCCATCTCCCAGCTGGCTCTTCGTGCAGAAGAAGCAGAAGAGAAGAACAGGAAACTAAAAAGAGAGGTATGTCCAATCCTTTTCTGAGCGTGCATAATGCTTTTTGGGTACATCTTAAATCTTTCTCTCTATGTTATCTGTTCCAGCATCTCTCATATATCACCATTATTCACTTCACTCCTCAGCTTTATTCCTTGTCTGCCCATTTCATTTTCTGTGCATGCTTGTTATCATTTTCTCTGTTACTCGTTTCTTTCCTCGCTGTCATCTGTTGTCAATGCCCCTCAAGATAAAGCAGCTTACGAGGAAGGTAAGACCCCAGATTAGCCAGAATTAGAGTAGACAGGCTATTTATTAGAAACATGTTTATGACAAATGGAGCAGCACCACTTGCCTTTGTTTGACTATGATTCTGTTGAAGGCTTTATTTATGAATGGTTGATGAATGTTCAAAGGTGTGTGATTATTTTCTGGGAAATGAGCTGATAAAATAGTTCCTTGAACTGCTTGACCACACTACTGATCCATATCACTATGCAAAGTAATTACATTTTTTTCAAAGGTCCTTATAGCCTGCAACAGCAGAAAAATCTAAACCCAAAAAACATTGACCAAGAAGGTAAATATATAATAAATAAGGGGATATTTCATTATCTACAGAAAGCGTGCATGCTCTTCTTTCCGCCCTCTCCCAGAGATTTTATACATAAAATAGTTTCACAACTGATATTTCTCAGTACCGTGGTAGGTCTTGAAACAATTAAACTCAAAGCATTATTATTTTTGGAGACTTGTTGCTAGCACTGCTGAGAGACTCTTAAACTTTCTCTCTAATAACTTCATTAGTCTTTTATGGCATTAAAATTAATCTATGTAGCCCTAACTTCGAACACACTTTTGCTGGAAAACATTATATGATATACATAACAGACTTGGGGGCCAGATTTACTAACAGCTTGCATCAGCGCAAACAGTCTTTTTGGCGGTAAATACATTAAAACGTATTTACTAAACTGGAATAGAAAAAAATATAGAGCTGAAATGGCATAGTCACAGCTATTTTTGTGCATGACTTTACTGAATATGCATTTGTAAGAGTTTCCCGGTCAGACACAAATATTATGAGAGGGTATTTAAATTAATCATACAATGCGATTTTATTAACGTTTTTGCTCTTTATGCTTTTTTTAGGCATTAAATAATGTTGCACTTTAAATAGCTGCAGTTGTTTTCTGAACATTGTTTTCCAAGCCGTGCAAAATTTTCTTTACTTCAGGATAATATAATATGACTTTGAACAAAAAAATAGCGTGTCGTGTAATAGCAGGTCTACCAAACTTCTTTCAATCTCACAATAGCTGCTTTTCCATTGTTACTGCGAGCCAGTGGCCCTACAGTGGAAACGCAATGTGATTTTGGCCTCACTGAACAAGTTCCTGGGCTATGGGCCTGGCCCGACCTGATGAAAGCCCTAGCTCTCACTGGCCCGACAGTGGAAAAACTGGTTCGGGCGTATGGATGTACTCACACTAGGCTATCCTAACCGTGCCCGGGCGCATTTCCCGGTTCGTTTAACAAGTGTAAGTGCCCTGAATCATGCCTGAGTGCGGTTCAATTGGCCGGCCTTGGCCCGGTTGGAAGAGGTGTGCCACAGCGCGGTTTGGTTGGGCTTTGGTGCGGTACGCTTGTAGTGTGAGTGAAAATTGCGCCTGGAGATGCAATGTCACTTTTAAGCAGTGTTGGGCACGTTCCTTTAAAAAGTAATTAGTTATAGTTACTAGTTACTTCTCACAAATAGTAACTAATTTAGTAACTGGGTTACTTAATTATAAAAGTAACTAATTACCAGGGAAAGTAACTATTGCGTTACTTTAAAAAAAAAATCAAATTTGTCAAATGACTATAAAATAAATATAAAACATTGTACACTTATCTACACTAATTTAATGGTGTTGTGGGACAATGTGACAGACAACAGCAGCATGTCCTCCTCAACTATTTATCTAGATATTATTTTGTTTAATTCTGTCTGAGTAATAAGTGTTTTCGGTGGAGAAAAATTAAGTTTTATTTGCTTTGACGTCATGGCTTCATCTCCTCTCTTGATAGCAGAGCTCACGTTATCACCTGCGTAGCCACTAATTTTGTGGCGGCATGTGACGTGAGGCGCTTCATTAGATTAGAATTACTTGTCACTGCAGAGAGACTCTTTTTCCTGTGCATTAGTTGCACGATACATAAACATTCTTGCCTTTCACCTCAACGAGGGAAAAGTAGTGCTTATATTTCCAGTTTGCAAACGCTACCTTTGAACTTGTTGGATTTGCCATCGTTCTGACTCCTTGTCGTTGGTGTGTGCAGCTGAATGTGCGTGTGATTGTATGAACACCTGCCCTACTCTGCCTCTGATTAGCAAACGATGGAAATGTACTCTATCTAATCCAATCATCACATTCTCAGTTACACCACATTCACAGACATACCAATCATCATCACTGGTTGTTTATGTGTTTCGTTCCAGGCCCGAACACACACACACACACACACACACACACACACACGCCCCAGTGAAAGAGAGGTCCTATGGCTGAGAGAAACGCTGCTCGCATGAAAACCGCTTCAGTGGGGTTTTTTTTATTACAGTAAAGTATATTTTATTGTCAGTAACAGTAACGGTAACGGCGTTGTAATGGGGGAAACAGTAATTCAATTGATTACTCGTTACTGAAAAAAGTAACACCGTTAGTAACACCGTTTAGTTATAGCACCGTTATTCCCATCACTGCTTTTAAGGGACTGTTTCATATGGATTTATTAATTATTCTTTTTTTTAATGAACACTAACTGTCATAGATTATTAAAGATGCAAACTCCAGCTGCACTTCAACTGCCACCTTCAACAAACCTCCTAATACCTGCAGCATGATGATTTTCGAGCGTCAAAAGTAGTCGATCTGTTCAGCAAAATATTTGACTGTGTGTCATCGCATCCCAAACGACTTAATATAATACAAAACAATATTACTAAAGCAATCTCCATTCTGCTGAGTGAGAGCGCTTCTCAGTCACATCATCGATGACGTAAGCATGCTCGGAGGGTAAAATTGCAATGTGAGTGGAGACCGAGGGGGAGAGGGGAACAATCGCAGCTAGGAACGGTTCAAGACAACCGTGCCTAGTGTGAGTACACCCTATGACATCACCTTGTAGGCCAGTTGGCTGCTAGCATAACACTGGTTCTCTCGATGAAATCCCCATAGGATTTTCCCATAGGCTTTTCAATGATTGCAAATAATGAGCTCTGTGTTCAAACACAGTTTATTACACTTACAGGTTTTCTACAACCAGTTGATTTTCACAAGATAATATAACTTTTATCACTTTTGTATCCTAAATGCAAATGGAAGAACAGAAAAGCTAGCATTAGGCTATAAATGAACTACACCACGTCACCACTAATCAACAAATTAATCTCTCATTAGTCTCTAGAGGTGAAGACATAATCTGCACACGATATAAATGTCTAGTTAGAAAAATACTACAAACTATAAAATGCTATTTATGAAACCAACTATTAACCAAATAACAGACCAATCCAAAAGCCCAAAGCAAGCGTGGGGTGTAACTAATGTGTTTTATCTCGTAGAATAAAACATGAAAGTATCTTGAGTTTGTGTTGGCCTTATTTGAGCGATTTAAAATTGCTCAAAAAAACCCATTCAAAAAACCCATTGCTAACTCTCCTCTGGGTTTTTGCATACAACTTGACGTCATAGTACTTCCACTCTATTGACCATATTCTTCACGTATGAGTGGGCACAGTCATTGGAATCTTTTTGGCTTGAGACTTCCGGTTTTAATTCACTTCCATAGATTTTTTAGACATTAAAAACTGCTCATTATATTGCTTGATGTTGCGAACTGATATTGTCTTATTATATTGTTCTACATTTTATGTATAGTCATGAACATACAGTCGAGGCCAAAAGTTTTGAGAATGACATAAATATTGAAAATTGGAAAAGTTGCTGCTTAAGTTTTTATAATAGCAATTTGCATATACTCCAGAATGTTATGAAGAGTGATCAGATGAATTGCATAGTCCTTCTTTGCCATGAAAATTAACTTAATCCTGAAAAAGACTTTCCACTGCATTTCATTGCTGTCATTAAAGGACCTGCTGAGATCATTTCAGTAATCGTCTTGTTAACTCAGGTGAGAATGTTGGCGAGCACAAGGCTGGAGATCATAGTGTCAGGCTGATTGGGTTAGAATGGCAGACTTGACATGTTAAAAGGAGGGTGATGCTTGAAATCATTGTTCTTCCATTGTTAACCATGGTGACCTGCAAAGAAACGCGTGCAGCCATCATTGCATTGCATAAAAATGGCTTCACAGGCAAGGATATTGTGGCTACTTCAAGGAAAGAGGTTCAATTCTTGTTAAGAAGGCTTCAGGGCGTCCAAGAAAGTCCAGCAAGCGCCAGGATCGTCTCCTAAAGAGGATTCAGCTGCGGGATCAGAGTGCCACCAGTGCAAAGCTTGCTCAGGAATGGCAGCAGGCAGGTGTGAACGCATCTGCACGCACGAAGACTTTTGGAAGATGGCCTGGTGTCAAGAAGAGCAGCAAAGAAGCCACTTCTCTCCAAAAAAAAACATCAGGGACAGATTGATTTTCTGCAAAAAGTATGGCGAATAGACTGCTGAGGACTGGGGCAAAGTCATATTCTCCGATGAAGCCCCTTTCCGATTGTTTGGGGCATCTGGAAAAAGGCTTGTCCGGAGAAGAAAAGGTGAGCGCTACCATCAGTCCTGTGTCATGCCAACAGTAAAGCATCCTGAGACCATTTATGTGCCATGAATAAAGAATGGTACCAAAACACCCTCCAACAGCAACTTCTTCCAACAACAGTTTGGTGAAGAACAATGCATTTTCCAGCACGATGAAGCACCGTGCCACAAGGCAAAAGTGATATCTAAGTGGCTCGGGGACCAAAACGTTGAAATTTTGGGTCCATGGCCTAGAAACTCCCCAGATCTTAATCCAATTGAGAACTTGTGGTCAATCCTCAAGAGGCAGGTGGACAAACAAAAACCCACTAATTCTGACAAACTCCAAGAAGTGATTATAAAAGAATGGGTTGCTATCAGTCTGGATTTGTCCCAGAAGTTGATTGAGAGCATGCCCAGTCGAATTGCAGAGGTCCTGAAAAAGAAGGGCCAACACTGCAAATACTGACTCTTTGCATAAATGTCATGTAATTGTCAATAAAAGCCTTTGAAACATATGAAGTGCTTGTAATTATATTTCAGTACATCACAGAAACAACTGAAACAAAGATCTAAAAGCAGTTTAGCAGCAAACTTTGTGAAAACTAATATTTGTGTCATTCTCAAAACTTTTGGCCACGACTGTACTTGTTTGTAGAGCAAGTAGTTTTACCATTTTCTGCCATTTTATTATAATTATTTCCCCCATGGGCAACTGAATCGAAGGTTCTAAAACAGTCGCAAAAACGAGCGCACTTCCGCAGCGCAGAATAAGGTCAATAGCCTTTTCAGAATTTTGAATAGCCCGGGTTTAGCCCTCAAAAGGATGACATGAGGCCTGCACCATGAAGCCAGATTAGCTGGTTAGCCAGTTCAATTTTTGTTTAGTTACAGCCATCCTGGGTTAACCCTCAGAGAAGGTTAGCCTTACAGAATAAGATACTATGGCAACAAAAAGCGATTAAAACTGAGCTACCATCATAATAAATAAATTCCAGAATCAGTGCAAACTCTGTTACTTAACTGGTTAGCCAGCTAATCCGGCTTCATGGTACAGGCCTCAAATATCCTGCATTCACAGGATAATCCAGTATTTCAGTTCTTTTTGTAGTGTCACGCGATAACAACATGATCAAAAGTAACCAAACTTACCATAAAACAAAATCAACATCCATTCACATTTGTTATCGATTAACTATCTATTGTAAAAGGCGTGTGAGCTGAGCGCATGGGTGCTGTCCAGTTCTGAAGTCTTTCTCCTTTGCATATAATAGGTTTTTGTTCATTTGTTGTTGTCTTGTGGTCGCTTATATTAAGCTCATCTATTTTGTGAATATGCCCATTCTTTAGCCAGTAAACAAACAACAAATAAATAAATAAATGCAATCAAATAAAACTATTATTTTGTTCAGTAGTTGTGTAGTTGTAGTTGTACATTTATAATGAAGTAGGCTAGCTTTGACATCATGAATATTGATTATTTTCTTAACACCCCCACATATTTGTCTAGCTCCTCTTACCCCTGGTAGAGGAAAAAAAAGTAGTTTATTCATGCCTGGTCATTGTAGATCCCCTGCTCCTTATGACCATCATCTCTGCTTATAAGTATGCTTATTTGCGCTGCATTTATTGCATTGGTCGATATGTAAATGAGGTGTTGACATCTGTGTTCTTTATTTTGCGCATTGTCTGTAAATCATCAGCAGAAATTTTCATACCCATCTGCGCTGTTTTACATTTTGTGATTTAGTAAATCTGGCCATTAATTTCCAACCTGTCTATTCTTACTAAAGGTGTGGTCACTTTTACTGTTAGTATTAGCAACGCACTTATTTAATGTCCTGCTACATTTTTAAAAAAACAAGAAAGCTGAGTTTTAAATAAAAATATGAACAGATGTTACAGTTTGACATGTTGACAATACACAGATAATAAAAGTTAGGAAAAAAGAATGATCTGTCAGCATGACACGCTCTTGTGAAGTCCATTTGAAGGCCATTTACACAATGTTTTTTGCATTGAAAAACACGAGACAGAGGCAGTGGAATGGGGGAAAAAACATTTGTTTTACATTTACACCATGTTGACCACTTCATATGTGGTGCACTTGGATAAGAACTATCTTTATCCAATAAAAAGAAAACCACTTGAATGATTTTATGTTACATTTACAAGTATAACTTGTTAAATATGTGTGTTGTCACCCAAGTGGGAAAGCAAGTGAATAAAAGGGATGTGTAGCTACGATTTCAGTCATAATCACCAGTGTGTTTTAGTAAAGTGCAGTATGAACCTCATTTTGGTGGACTTTCACATTACATGTCATAATAATTATAATGTATTTGGTCAGGAGGTGGGCTATAGGGGGTCTTTTGTGGCTGTTTGAATGCATCCATGTGAGCCACAAAAAAAGCACATACTTTCCACCTACTCTCCTAATTCATATTCTTTAACATAGCCAGAGCGGATTAAACTTTGCCGTCTGACACTTGTAAGTGTGATTTTAAAGCTAAAAATGTGCAGATTGGAGTTTAGCATAGCTTTGCATCTTTCAGAGCAGAAACAAAGTGTCTCTCTCTGTTTTCTGTTATTTTCTTATTTTACAATATTAGATCAAAATATCAACCCATACATGCAATACCCATAGAACACCTCCACAAAGAATTCGGTGGTCAAAAGTTGAAGAAACAAGTTAAAACACCAGGTGTAAACAGGAATGCTTGTCTGTTGTCTACTTGTAATCTAATCATGAAATTGTAGAGAATTAATCAACACGTGACTCAGATGATTGGAGTGAATAATTTGGAAGTAATATGACTCCATGTCATGATATTTGATACTCACTCATTTAGTAGTAGATCAGGCTTGACAGCAGAAAGATTGATGTGTTTTTGTTTCTGCAGAATGAGCAGCTCCAACAGGACGTTGAGTTCTACAGAAAGGAAGTGGAGCAAAGGGAACCTCTTCAGACCAAAGAGGAGAGCAATGAAATTCAGAGGAGACTCACCAAAGCCAACCAGCAGCTGTACCAGTGCATGGAGGAGCTGCAGGTACATTAATCCTTAAATCTCCTTCAGCTAACATAACTTGACAGGCTCAGTGTCTAGATTAATACACTACTAATGCTTCAGACGCCATTCAACTTACCATGCTTTACAATTATTTTACGTCTTACACCTCACTGTAAATGAATTTTCAATGCACATTTTTATAAGCTGATGTTTATCAGTATTTCAATGTCATTCGCTTGTTGTAGGCTTATCCTTATGAGCATGTCATTTCTACAGAAGTGGCCAATTGTTTTTTGACTTAAAAATACTTTAAATCTCTACATATAAATAGCAAAATGATGTACTTTTTATTGTACAAGTACTAAATTCAGATCTGTCTGGCCCTTTTGTCAAATGTAATTCTAATTTAGCCTATATTTTATCCACAACACAACTCGGGAGAAAAATGGTTATTTCTGGTGAATTAAAAAAAAAAAAGAAAGAAAGAAAAGATTTAAAAAGGCATCTACTCAGTTTGTTAAAATATTATTTGACAAATGAATGAAGTGTTATTATTTTGCACATATTTATTTCAGAGTACATTGTTCTGTGTGTGTGTTTGTAGGTGAGAGTCCAGGCACTAAGAGCTGCGCGTCAGAGCAGAGCTCATTAATATTTACGACCATTCCAAATATGGTCAATTAGGACCTTCTAATTCTAGGGATGTAATAAATTAGCATACAAAACCATTTCTGGGGAACTGTTATTGAACTTACCTAAGCCACATACCTCACTCACTTATTCACTGTCTTTTGGCTTATCCCTGATCATCAGGGGTCGCCACAGTGGAATGAACCGCCAATTTTTCTGGCATATGTTTTACTCCTGTTTATGTGATCTTTTCAGTTACAATAAACATATTCTTCTTGTCCCCAGCATGCCGAGGACATGGCTGCCAACCTGAAGAGTGAAAATGAGCACCTGCAGAAGAATCTGGAAGAATCTGTGAAGGAGATGGAGAAGATGACGGACGAGTACAACAAGATGAAGATCGCTGTCCAGCAAACAGATGCCATCATGGATCAATTGAGAAAAGACAGAGACCATGCCAAGCTTCAGGTAATTTAATCATGCTAATAAAAAAGGGTAATTCCAGTCCCACATGCTGATCGATCTATTTGTTGTTATAGCCACGTTCTCTTTAACTGCTATTGGCAGGAACATGTTTTGCATAATTCAGAGTAGTTTATGAGTTTGCATGCATGAGGGGCCACTCTCTTTTATGATGGGAAAAGTAAAAAAGATTGTTGCTATTCCTTTTAATAAGATGTGTTTTTCAAGGTAAGGGAGCTAACTGACCAGATCCAGGCCCGAGTCGAAGAGGACGACCCAGTTATGGCTGCTGTTAATGCTAAAGTTGAGGAATGGAAGGTAAGCCTGTCTTCCGAAATGTCAAGATTTGATGATAAAAACAGCTTGTAGGCAGTGGAGGTTTGTGATGTTTCCATGATGAACCCTTGTCATTTCTACAGAAGTGACAGATTGTTTTCTTTTGTCTCATTTTGTTTGTGGTTTACCTGCCTGAAATTGCTCACTTCATTTTCAAAAGTTCTGAAGGAAAGGTTAAATACTTGATTTAGTGCCATAAACCTGTCAGCCAACAGTTTTGTTTCCAAGTCAACATTTCAATAAAAGCATAAACTTTTTTTTCATTACTATTGACCACATCTATGGTGGAATTTAGATTATATGTTTTAAAATAAGTATTTATGGATTTTTTTTTTTTTTTTTTTTTAATCATTCCTTTTGCCGTAAGTATTCTTCACACTTCAAGTTTGGCATAGACATAGCTTCACATTTACTTCAGCAAGTTTTTTTTTTAGTTCAATTTGTTTGCAAGTTATTCAAGAACACTTTGACTAATCTTGAATCTCAAAACTTTGCGCCTGTATGGTTTCTGAAGAAAAACTATGCATTATTGTCATTGCATTTAAATGACAGAAATACTAGGATGAAACCTTCAAACTCTAGCTTTGGTATGAACAACTGAAGAATCTTGAGTATATTGTATTGTAACATATATCCTTTTATTTATTATTTAAAAAATAAAAAATTCATTCATTCAATATTTATTTGTAAAAAGCATCAAAATGAAGATAAATAAATGTTGTAGCTTAAAAGTAAATAATTAAAAATAAAATTGTCTATAAATCCATACATTGCTTTTTGTGTGTAATTATTCATTAATTAATAGTTTTGAATAAAAAAATTTTTTTATGTAGATGCAGTAACCTGATTAAAAGAGATAAAAAGCAGTGCATAACTAATCGAATATAAATCACAGCATCACAGGAAGATCAAATGAATTGACATGTATCTTGTTTAACATGATAACTTAAGCTGTGAACAAGTTGGCACAAATCACCCAGAAAAAGACTTGAAGATTGTTCTAAACACAAAGATGAGACTGATTTAAAAAATAAATCGTTAATTCAAGACATTCAAACATAAAAGCTGATGAATCTAATAGTGAAATAATAATATAAATGAGATACCGACTCTTTCTTTCAAAAGTAGCTCTTAAAAATGTATGGATCATTTTTTATTACAGGGGTCATCAAACTTGGTCCTGGAGGTCTGGTATCCTGCAGATTTTAGCTTCAGCTTACCTCAACACACCTGCCTGGATGTTTTTAAGTATACCTAGTAAAAAATCTTGATTAGCTTGTTCAGATGTGTTTTATTAAATCTCATCTCTACAGGACACCAACCCTCCAGGACCAAACTTGGTCCTTAACCCTTGTTTTAGTATATCATTATGAAGGTTTATTTTTTTAAGGAATAACAAGAACTCTTTTTTTTTTTTTAATATGCTAATTGCAAGTCAGTTTGAAAGCATGGTACTGTCTGTGTGCCAATTTTATAATTTCCCTTAAGCTGCTCTGTGAATTGCTATTCGTTTGTTAAGTCTGACATCACACACCACGATTGCTGGATCCAAAAGCTATCAGATGCCAAAAGCTAACAACAAATGGTGCTAATATACAGCACCGTTGTCCTGTAATAGTGCTATTAAATGAAAATCAGGATCAAAATCGTATTGTTTATATCCACATCTATGGTCACACAGTTATCTCTATAAATGGTTCAGTTATCGGTGTCTGGTATGCAGCACTCCCAGAGACTGTAGTTTTACCATGATTTTGTGATAGATTTGCTTTAATGTATGATATGACTAAACAGTGCCACAGAATGTCTATTGATTAAGACAGTTTTCTAAAATTTTGAGTAGAGGCTCAGACACAGAAACAGTATTCTATACATCATAACTTAAAGGGATAGTTCATCCAAAAATAAACATTTATTTACTTGCCCACAAGTGGAACCAGACCTTTAAGGTTTTTGGGGTTTTTTTTTCAGCTGAACCTAAAAGATATTCTGATTAATGCTGGAAACCAGTAACCACTGACTTACATTGTAGGAAAAACAAATACTATGGAAATCAATGGTTACCGTTTTCCTGTTTTTCTTTAGAATATCTTTTGTGGATGTGTGTGTTCAGTAGAAGAAAGAAAGGCAGTCAGGGAAAAAATAATGTTTTGATTGAACTATCCCTTTAACAATTGGATGGAATCTATACAGGAAGATTAAAAGGGAAATGTTTAAATCATGTTTTATTTCTAAAAATAAAGGTCAATATATTTTTGTGGCTAACAAGTAAATGATTAAAAATAACATTGCATATACGTAGATCCACAAATTGCTTATTTTACATGTAATTAATTAATTAAATAACTGCTTTAACAAGTAAAAAATTTAACTCGTAATGGAGATGTTGTAAAATGATTAAGACAGAGAGAGATATAAAATCAGTGCATGACAAATGAAATCTAAATCACAGCATTACAGGAATATCAAATGAATTAACGAGTATCTTGTTGAACATGATAACTTTGACTGTGAGCAAGTTGGCACAAATCACCCCGAAAAAGACGTTAAGATCGTTCTCAACACAAAGGCTCTAACCATTTCCTTTTATAACTTCTCTTTGTTTGAACAGACATGATACCTGATGGAAAAGACCCAGAAAGTTCAGCACCTAGTAATTAGAGTTTCTCAAGTTACCAGCTGGTTTGGAATGCAGTTTTGTCTTTGTAAAAATCTCTTAAAGGGATAGTTCACCCAAAAATGACATTCTGTGATTAATTACTCACCCTCATGTCGTCCCAAACCCCTGAGACATTTATTCATCTTTGGAACACAAATTAAGATGTTTTAGATGAAATCCGAGAGCTCTCTCATCCTTTATAGACAGCAACACTCTTAAGATGTTCAGAAAAGTACTAAGAATATCTTCAAAACAATAGTTCATTCGTAATATTAGGAGCAACGAGAATATGTTTGTGTGCAAAATAAAGCAAAAAAAAATATTTTTCTCACAGGATCAGTTCAAAAAGATCCAGTGCTTGTGAATGTGTGCCCTATACTGACACTGTGAGATGAAACTGATAAAAAGTCATTATTTTTGTTTCATGTGCGCACAAGATAGCCAGAAAGCTTTTAAAAGGTGCCTAATGGTCCAAACATAGACATCTTGGCTAAAGTCAGTGAGAATCTAATAGAATAGTCCAAAAATAGACTACTCCTCATATAGACAGGAATGAATGACTACACGTGAAGTCTGTCTAATGATAACTAGTGTAGTTTTGGACTATTTTTAGATATCTGTTAGATTTTTACTGATAGCCCAAATTTTGCCTTGCTTTAGTCTTAACCCATTTATTACAATTGAACCACTGATGAAAGTTTGGAGGACGTTTTTGTTATCTTTCTGGACTTTGAAAGTTTAGACCCTGTCTATTGAGGGACAGAGAGCTCTCGGATTGTAAATCTAAAATATCTTAGTTAGTGTTCCAAAGATGAATGAAGGTCTCACAGGTTTGGAACAACATGAGGGTGATTAATTAATGACTGAATTGAATTTGTTTGGCTGGAACTATACCTTGAAGTGGTCAAGATCACAGTCTAATGGGTCAGGCAAATGTCAGATTTTTTTGACAGTTGAGGCAGGTCCACATTCTCTAACTGTGATGTGTCTGTGTCTGTTTCAGAGTGTTTTTTCAGGGAAAGATCTGGAAATTTTGGAGTATCAGCAGATGATCAGAGATTTGAGGGAGAAACTGCGAACTGCTCAGATGGATTCAGATAAAAGCAACATTATCGCATTGCAACAGGTCAGTCTGATAAAACACAGATGCCTTCTTCTGAGAAACTTCTCCATTACTACTAATGAAAATGTTATAATGTATTTATTAATAATCTTTTTTGTTTCTAAATTAGACATCAAAGAAAATGAACATGTATTTGTTTGTAAACAAAAAATATTTCAATTAGAAACATTGATGATCATGAAGTTATCTTATTTGAAGTATTTTTAAAACATTTCACTTATGATCAGATAAATGAAGCCTTAAATAAATATGAATAGATTTGATTGTTTGTCTTAATTTTATATTAATTGTATATGGTACATTATTATAAATACTACATTTTTATAAGAAATTTTTGAATTATTGAACATTTATTTTGAGGTGCATTTTTATACTCTGTCTATTCTTTCTTTTAAATTATTTTATTTTATTTTCCATTATTCATTTTTATCACAAAACATATGTTTCAGGCCGGTTTTACAAGTCCTGCGTTTTGTGGTGTAACTGTTACTGACAGAAACTGGCCACTAATAATTTTAACCGAGCACATTACTGTGAAATTGATTTTACATGAGGAAGACGTCCATATTTACATCCAAATGTAAATAAATTCATACGGAATGGAAACTAAACCCCTAAGTATAGCCATAAAGTGCTCAAATCATCTGGTTCTAGTCAGATTTTTTGAACAGAACGTGTTTATGTGTCTGTTACTGCGTGTGGAACAAAGCCCGCCAGATGTATTGTTTTAAAACAACGTGTCCCACTTTTATTTCATGCTGCTTCTTAAAAGCCTGTATTACAAAAGATTGTGTTGATAAAATAGGTTTATGGAGCATTTCAATGTGTTTTCTCTTAAATTTCGTTTATGACGCAACACAAAAACATTTTCAGTGGCAAACCTCACCAAACGCCACTGTGATGCTTCTGGGAAAGCAGCATGAACACTAACATGGGTAATTCACCTAAAAATAATTTTTTATCATTATTTGCTCACCCTGTTGTTCTTCCATTACCAAATGCTCTTCCTCCTTTTTCAGACCACATAAGAAGAATTAAATGGTTATGTTATGGCAATGAATATCAGCTTTAAAAAAGATTTAAAACTAGAATGACCCTTGGAAAAATGTGCTGTACTTTTTAGGTGTTCTGTGAAGATACTACAAGGTTTGGTGGAAAGCAACCAGAAAATGTGATATTGATAAAAAAATCCTCCGGCCTTGTACAGTGGTCTTAATATATGACTGCATGTTGGGGTGTGTGTCCACCAGCGCTCTTCTAAAAACCACTCAGCTGTTTTCTGTCGAAGCGTTTAAAAAGACACCCACTCAGCACTTCGCTACGCTGCTGATTTTTTTAAAAAACGGAGCATTTCTGAACAAAAAAACTCCCAGCTTGGGAGAAATCCTTGCCTAGACAGTGAACACATGCCCTTAGTGCCACCCAGTTAACTTTGAACAGGCAAAGTACAGAAGATCATGTACTTTCTTCTCTGACAGAAATATATGTATCAGAATACCATGCCGGAGATATTCAACGTGTTTCCTTCCAAAATGCGAATTCAATTTATGAGCAAAACTGGAATATCATATAAAACATTTGCGAATAAAGCAGAGTTTCCATCCAGTGAGTCAAATTGAAGGAAATCAACACTTCCTGATTAACTGGCACCCGATATCAAAAAGAAAAATGGATAGTTCACTCAAAAATGAAAATTGATATATTCATCCTCTATTTGTTGCAAACCTGTTTAAGTTGCATTCACCTGTTGAACACAAAAGATGTTTTGATGAATGTTATTACTTTTTCTGACTATGTCTTTGGCTACCAGTTTCCAACATTCTTCAAACTCTTTTTCTTTTGAGAAAACAGAAAAAAACTGAAAAAAAAACTTTTTTTTGGATTCAATTGAGTGTGTTTTGTTTTGGGTTTTTCTTTCTTTTTTCTTTTCTTTTTTTTTGATGAACTGTTCCTTTAATTATGCACTTATGTGCTTTTTCTGAGCCATGGTGAACTTTGACACTATTATAGTTTAATTAATGTCTAGTCGTGCACAGACTAACAGCCAAGATACATTAAATTTGGTTTGTTTTTCACCAAACCCTGTTTCTTGGAATAACTGCCATGTGCGCATTGGAACATTCTTTAAAACATTTCAGCATAAAGGTTTAGCTTAAAATTACATTTCAGCCATCATTTACTGACTTCTGTGTCATTATAATAATAAAATAATAAATTCTTCCTCAAAACACAAATAAATTATTTTTTTTATCAAATCTGTAAGATTTCTTTCTCTCCATTTAAAGTGTATTCACTTAAATCTCTGATGCATTAAACATTTATAAAGAGACCCATACTAATTGAGTGGTTTAATCCAAGTCTTCTGAAGAGAGTTGACTGCTTTATGCAATGAAAATTCAATTTAGGCTTTTACTCGCATACAAACATTGATCAGCTAACAATGTTAACATCATTCAGATTTAGTCACAGAAACTCAATCATGTTGGCTTCTTATCTTATCTTGATCCTCTTCATCCCATGTGAGACAGAAGGCTGCAACTAACTCTGTCCTGGGCTTTGATGGTATTGGATGGTATTGAACCAGTAGATGTTACAGATCAACTATTATGGAAGGCCTCTACCTTGCTCTTTCTCTACATGAGCCCATCCATCTGCTCTCACTTATGCCCAGTATGTCCAGATTATATCTGTCTATTTCTTTGATAACCTGTGCTGTTTTGGATGTCTTGTACATGGTCTGCACATTCCAAATACCAAGACGGACACACTTAGGCCCCATAAAAATCTTTCAAACTTCTGACTTTCCCTAGAAGAGCTTTTATCTGAAGCTGTCATAATGTCACTTATGTGACTTAGGGTTTCTCTTGAGTCGAATCATGCTATCTGTAATGTTGCCGTTGTTGTTTCTGCAACTCAATGTTTGCTTGACAGTTGAGAACCTGAGAGAATGTTACGGGACACTTTCAGCAAAAAACGGTGATATTCATTCTGGTATGTCTCGGGGCATGTTTGTGCTTTTTTTCCAGAATCAGTCAGGTTCATTCTTGTGTGTCGTATTTGAGTTTCTTTTTTCTCATGCATCAAGCAGTTATGGTTGAACCTGTTTGCTGATCAGTGTTTAATATGGCTCATTTCCACTGAGCGTAGAGTACGGTACAGTGCAGCACGGTACACATTTATTTCTGTTTCACCGTCAGAAGTACCAAAATAATCAAATGTACTGTACTACTTTTTTTGGGACCAATTTGTTATATTTCTACTGAGTGGTACGGTACCACTTTTTTGCCACCATTTTCAATGGGTATTTGGCACAACGGTATGGTACCAAAAGGGTAGAGCTAGACTTGCTGCTGAATGCTGTTGGCTCTCAGCAGGGGTCACCAATCTCTGTCTTGGAGGGCCGGTGTCCCTGCAGAGTTTAGCTCCAACTTGCCTCAACACACACCTGCCTGAAATTTTCAAGTATACCTAGTAAGACCTTTATTAGCTTGTTCAGGTGTGTTAGATTAGAGTTGGAGCTAAACTCTGCAGGACACCGGCCCTCCAGGAACAAGTTTGGTGACCCCTGGTTTACAGAGTCGTCATCAGCACATGCAAAAAGACAAAGGAACGACAACATAGGACGTGTCTTATTTAAATATACAGCTGAAACAAGACACCATAATAAAACAATGACACCGTACAGCATTGAACCATGCTCAAACAAAACTCAGACATAGCTTGTCTCTTATTGTGACAAACAGTCAATTGCAACTTTCTGGCGAACACCATGCCTACTAAGTAAGGGTACTATTATTGGCAGTGGAAACACAACCGGATCAGGGTGACCTGGGGTTCATTCTTCGTACGTGCATTACTCATTTAGGTGGATTTGGTTATTGACAGTTTGACACGATCCAGGATAATTTGATGTAATTTTGCTCACATGGATAATTGAATATTAATCAAATGATGTCATTAAGCTGCTGTGCTGTCACCCAGTCGTTGCATTGCTGATCATCACTTCGAGGACCTTCACAACACATGCAGCGATCTCAGATGAGTTCATTCAGACATTTTAATCTGATTCGCAAACTTGTTTGAAGAAGCAAATTAGCCAGAGATCAGTTATCAAGATTAAAAAATCCAGGATCTGCCAAATCATCTTAGATCGTTTAAGCGAGGTACGAAGAACGGTCCCCTGCACTGAACCGTAATGTACTGTACTGAAATGTAATGCTTAGTGGAAATGAGGCATACTGCATTTGTGATTAAAAACTTAAAGTAAATAATTTCTCTTCAATTATTTTTCTTCAAGAAGTATGTATGAGGTCCTCTTTACAAAAAGCATCAGAGTTTTGGTTGCACAGACTTATGGAGTATTTTGATTCAAGATTTGTGTTCGAAAGATGAACAGAGAACAAGATTTTGGGGTGAACTAACCCATTAATGCTGGTTGCTAATCACTGCCACTCTATACATGAGTGCTAGCAGGACGTGTTTTACAATGTTTCATTTTGTGGTCAAAAGAAGAAAAAAAAAAACGGGCATGCAGTTGTGGATTAAATGATGACTGAATTTTCATTTCTGGGTGAGCAATGCCTCTGCTATGGACACTGAATATTTGGAGCCGATCCCCGCTAATGCATTGCCAAATTTGATTTTGTTTAAACGCTATATCATATTTCACTCTATTTGTGTGTTCTTTTTTTTCGTGTGTTGCACTCTCTTTTAAATGTTTACTACTTCTTTTCAAATGCTTCACTGGCTTGCAAATGTTTCCTTTTTCCATTCTCTCTGGTTTACAACTTGGCCGTCTCAGGTCATATATGAACTGTGTGGCGTGAGTATCTGTTTCTCATTTCCTTTGCTTTTTGTGTCATTCATCCTCTGTTTTGCATCTGTCATCTTTAGTCTGTTTCCTTTGTATTGATTCATCTCGTTTTGTCCCAGCGGGGTTTAAGACAGTCACTGGCTTTGTGTTTGTCTTCAAAAGGCCGTGCAAGAGAGGGACAACCAGATCAAGATGCTGTCGGAGCAAGTGGAGCAGTACACGACGGAAATGGAAAGGAATGCTGTGCTCATCGAGGAGCTGAAAAAGCCATTGAAGAAAGATAAAGGTCATTCCAGCGACCACCAGCGTAGATTGGAGGACTTGAGCACTAAACTTCAGGTTGCCGAAAGGAAGGTGCTGGAGGCAGAACGGGCTGCACAACTGGCCGAACGAGATGCCAGAGACAAAGACAAAGAACTCAATGACACCCTCGGTCGAATCCGTCTCTATGAGTCGGTGGGTTTATGTCTTAACACTCACTTTTATGGCCACGTTTTACATATTTTTGGAAATCCTGTTTTATGATTCATATACATACAAAGTATTTTCCCATAAATGCTATGCCTCAAAGGGAAACACATTCAAATATATATGTCGTTAAAATATTTTTCTACATATTTTAATTGCTAATTTTCCACTGCATATATTTAGTAAGCAATGACACTCATTTTTAGCGCTAAACTTTTGGGCTTACTTTGTTATTCAGGTTTTATGAATATAAATTAACATCATTTCTAATTGCATATTCAGCTTGATATGGTCACAAAGTATCTTCAGAAGAGCTTCAAATATTTGTTAAATATATTATTATTATTATTTGCTCAGGAAAATTATATATTTTTGTGTTTAAAATAAATTTCAAATGAATAAATTGTAAAAATAAATGACGTATTTATAAAAAATTACATATATCACTCATATTTAACACATTTTTTGTAATAAAAATATATTGAAATAATAAAAAAAGAATAATCATCATCTTTAACTTGAGGTCTATAATGAGAGAACTTTGATGGATTAAAAAAAAAAATTATATTTCTGGGAAGAATTTTAAGTTATTTGTCATCTAATGATTTTAATGTAAAATGTTTTATTGTATTTATCATCTCTTATTGAATTATGAAGTTGTTATTATGATCAACATTACTCTTGCCATGAAACATCCATATATTGCAATATATATAAACAAACAAACAAAACATCTTTGACTTGAAAAGGGGTCCTCTTTAACCTATAGAATGTTATATAACACATCCTTCGAAGTTTAGCTTGAAGCACCTCATTCTTTTTCAGGGGACGGATGGTTTGGAAGCTGCAATCGCTGAAATCAAAGAATGTAAAAATCAAATCCGAGTGAGAGACCGGGAGATAGAAGGCATGATAAAAGAGATCAACCAGCTGGAGATGAAGATCAACAATCTGCTAGACGAGAACGAAGACCTGCGAGAGCGGCTCGGTAAGATTCTTCAATGCATAGCTATCTCTGTTATCTCTTTTTCTACTTACACCTAGACATATTGGTCTGTTTTCATATGCCATATTGGTTTTGCTAAGATAACAGTCTGCTTTGACCCTCATTGGGATCATCTTTCCGATACCAGGATTAAATCCGAGGGAAGAACTTGATTTGAGTGAATTCCGGAGATCAAAGGTTTTGAAGCAGAGACAGTATAAAGCGGAGAACCAGGTTCTGCTCAAAGAGGTAAAAAAAATACTTTAAAAAACTTTATCTTTATGGACCATCCTTAGTCTGTTATGTCGCCTTTAATTTTTTTAAATGGAAATTCTAAGATTGAGCGTCTCGAGGAGGAAAGGCTGGAGCTTAAACAACGCATCCGTGCACTTGTGAAGGACAAAGGTGAGATCTTATCTCCGAGATAATGTATATCGGTTGTACACCCATGTCCTATTCACATAAACTGATGTTTAGGGTCCAGATATGCTAAGTGCTTCCATTAACACAAACACTGATTTGGCATTTACAGTAAGGTCTATTGTTAGGATTTCCTAAAGACATGCAGTGAGATACTGGTGATGAGAAGATGCGGGCACAGTTATTTTTTTTCTAGCTGGCCTGGTTGCAAATCTATCTGTTAGAAAAATTGTACCAAATGTAAAAAAGTCAAAAATCTTGAGTATGAAAAGTCATAATTGTGAGATATATAAACTCAGAATTTAAATCATCGTCATATTTAAATTCAGAATTGCAAGATAAATTGCAAGATGTGATTCTGAAATTGAGTTTTTCCTTCTTATAGAAAACTAAAATAAAATAAAAGAATAAAAGTTATTCTAATACAATTCTGACTTTATTTCTCTAAATTCAATGTTTACATATCACAATTCTGACTTTATTTCTTAATTCGAAGTTTACATCTCACAATTCTGACTGCTCTGGGTGTGTGTTCACTGCTGTGTGTGTGCACTTGCATGGGTTAAATGCAGAGCACAAATTCCGAGTATAGTCACCGTACTTTGCCACATGTCACAACTTTCAGCTTCTGTTTGTTTTTTACTTTATTAAAAATTTACAGCACACAATTCTGACTTTATATCTTTAAATTCTAAATTTACATTACACAATTCTGACCTTATTTCTCTAAATTCAAGTTTACATCTCATAATTCTGACTATTTAAATTCTGAGTTTGTTTTGTTCTGAATTCCAGCCTTCAAACAATTCTCAGTTTTTTGCTTTATAATTCACAGTTCTAAATCAATCCCAGTTCTGACATTATTTCTCATAATTTTGAGTTTATATCTCACAATTCTGACTTGTTTTTGCACATTTCAGATGTATTCCTTGTAATTATGTTTATTTCTTGCTATTAATACTATTTCTTACAATTAATGTATCTTGCATATTTTTAATCACAATTTTTTTATTTCTTATTATTTTTATCTCACAATTCTGATTATTGTCATCCTGAGCATAATGTCAGAAATGTGAAATATGTGGCAGCACTGCACATGTAATATTAATAATTTGACATGTTTTGTCAATAAAGTTGCAAAAACATCTGTAAAAATACTAAGTAAAAGTATCACTTCTACATAAATCACAATACAATTTGGTATGAGTATTCCACATTTGTGCCACAATTTCTATGAAGGTTAGTGATTGGTGGAATAAAACACGGATGATTGTGGCACAGTGTTCCTCCTGTTTTCCACATCAGTGCTGACAGCAGTGTTTAATATCACTTTTAACTAGCTTAAATCACAAAGACAATTTTATAGCACTGTTTAAAATGGCCTTATGATCAAGATCGCCACGTAAGTAAAAACATTCGCTCTAAGCTGCTTTGAGAGATTTATAGGATCGCTCTCAAACACAAATTATCCCTGTTAGTAAATAATGCTCTCATCACAGCATACCGTTTTGTAATAAAACCTTTTTTTAAGGTATAACAGTAGTCAGCAGTTCACTGCTTGATGACAGCGTTGAAGAAAAGCCCGTCAGATACCTCAGGCCTTCCTCTGGATCCACCAATGATGAAATTAAACACAAAGTAAGCCTTTATCAGAAAACAATCACCGCTGAACCCCATAAACATTCAAGCTAAGCTAACAAACTCTTTATTTTCATAGAACGAACACCTGCAGAAAGAGCTGAGCAACAAAGAGAAAGAGCTGGAGTTCAGGAGAAGTGAATCTGCGCAGTTCAAAGCCAAATGTGAGCAGCTTCACCTTTTGGATGTTTTGAGGTGTCAGTTGGTTGTTTTGACTGTAATGTTTATGTCTGTCCTGCAGTGAATGAAATGCTGACTGAGAATAAACAGCTGGAGCAGGGCATGAAGGAGATCCTGCAGGCCATCCAGGACACTCAGAAAAAAACACCAACATCCACTGGTGTCAGCATTCCTAGCCTCGAGAGACTCGTCAATGTATGCATTGTTTGTTTTTGTGTGTTTTTTGCAGATTTCATATATACAGCGCTCAGCATAAAAGAGTACACCCCCTTTTGAAAAGGAATGTTTGTATCCATTTCCTAGTGAATATAGTTGATAATTTTGGTGTATTTAAACACAACAGTTTTATTAAACAGTTATATCCATTAAAATAAGAGTTTGGGCACCTAACATCTTTAGGAATAGAAAGAAAATACATTTAAATTAGTTCTGGTTTAGACTTTGGTACTGACTAATCTAATGTATATGCACAAATATATTATTGTAAAGCATCCTATAGAAAATAATAATTTAAAAGAGAGATCAGTGAAGGGTGTACTCATTTATGCTGATCACTGTATATTTAGTTATCTAAAAATACATTAAATATTAGGTTCATATTTGCCAAGAGGATTACGCAGATTGCGTGCATGGATATTGCCACATCAGACATATCAGCGTAATAACACTGTTGTTCTTTACCCCTCAACCATTTGAATTTATGTAGGCAGAGATTATTAAACCTCAGAAAACAATGCCTGTAGTCATTGTTTGTTGTAGAGCTGTTTATTGTAGTTCTTGAAAAGATTTTGACCAAACATACCCACCACACACTGACTAAAATTCAAAAGGTGAAAAAGCATAATAGGACCCCTTTAAAATGGCAGGCTAATGGAGCTCATATGTTCATTTGTGTGTGACTGCTACCGGAGATTTCAAGTCATTTCTCCTAATGGAGTTCATATGTTCATGTATGTGTGAACATATGACCTCTATTAGGAGAAAGAACTTGAAAACTCAGGTAGCCCACTCATTTTAATGAAGCGTCACACTCCATTTCGGACTATGAAACTAGAACATATACCACAGCTTCAAAGAGGTGGGGACATGGAACGCCGACTTTTACAAAGGGAGTGCTAATGGATTTCACTTTGTGTGAATGAGAAATTGGATGTATGTTTTAAAAATGTGTGATTTTATAGATTTTGAAAACATTATTAAAAATTGAAAAGTATACATTGACACATTTTTTGTATTAAAATTGTAATATGTAAAAATATATATAAAAATGTATATTTTACATAAATAAAAATATATTAATCTTAATGTCATTTGCAAGTCTAATTTTATATATACTATTATAAATGTTGAGTAATATAATTAAGGAAAAAAATACATGTAAAAACAGTTTTAATAATTCATAAATGAATAATAGAAGTCATAATTATGCATTTACAAGTAAAATTATAATAATAGAAAAAGTAAGGAATAAAAATGTTTGTATGTATGATCAACAATGCTTTTAACTTGTTTTAATAATTTAATTATGAAAAGTAAATCTTATAATTTTGGATTTAAAAGAATACATTTAATTCTAAATGTACCCAAATGTATCACGGAGCAATAATTAGTTGTTAATGGAGGAAGTTATTACTGAATATGTGTTCCCTAATCTTAATTCTTACCAAAACATTTAATCAGAAACCATACAAAATGTAAATATAGTAAGGAAAAAAGAGAAGAACATGCAAGATGAGACAGGGAGTGAGATTTTGTTCAAGTCTCCAGATCTCATTGCACTGTATTCGTGATAGTAATCTGTCACACTGATAAGTTTGTGGTAATGTGTACCATCAACATTTGCACAGTATAAATCCCAGTTTTAAATTCTAAGAAAATGTAAATTATATATACTGTATTCTTACATATTTTGACATGCAAGTGATAATTGTGTTTATCATAAGGCTCTGGAGATAAAGTATTCAGAGGGAAAGTTTGATGCAAGTCTCCACCTGAGAACACAAGTAGATCAACTGACCGGCCGGAATGAGGAGCTCCGACAGGAGATGAAGACGGCAAGAGAGGAGGCAGCGCACACTCTCAATCAGCTAACAAAAGCAAACGAGAAGGTACAGTATTTTCTTATGATAACAGCAAAAACTAAAGGTGTGTTTACGCCAAGAATCTAATCTTACATTTCAGATTAGTAATAAACATGATGCAGAGCAATGCCAGAATTCAGTTTTATCCCCCTTAAATATCTCATGGGGTTTTCTTCAGTAAATACGACAGTTCAGTAAATGTGAAGTTAATTATTGTTATATTTTAGACACAATATTATCGTTTTTGCTGAGTTTTGCCAACAAAAATAGAACGAAAAGCAAGACTGCATCTCTATTTTAAAAGAAAAACAGCCAGTGCTGGTAATTTATTTCTAAAAAAAATTTCGTTTTGGATGAAAACTGTTTACTTCATTGCTGAATGAGTGAATCGAATGAAGAAATCAGTCTGTGACTTACTCAATGGATGCTTATCACCACCTACTGGCAATTTTAATTTCTTATTTAAAGTCCTCATGAAATCAGAATTTATTTATTTATTTATAAAAGGTGAAGTAATTCCTCCATATTAATCCATTGAAAAAAAAAAAACCTTATTATTATTATTATTATAAAGATTTTTCTTTTGCCTTGTTTTACTTTTATTATGATAGAATTATGACAGAAAGTGAAGTTGAAGAGAGAGCTAGATGGGGGATGGGATTGGCAAAGATCTATGACTCTGGACTCGAACTCAGGATGCCCAAATGTCGGGATGTCGGCATTTTAGTACACTTTAATAATAATCGAACCATTTGCATCCATTTTGGGATGCCAGTGCTTCTCAGATTTGACGGCTTGGGTGAAATATGCTTAGCCAATCACCTCCAATCATTAGTTTGCTGCAAGAGGAATAAAAAAATAACCACTCCCCCACTCTACCCCACGTTTTGCTTGGAGATATGTCATCATACTGAAATAAAAGTCTGCAGTAACTTCTTGCCCACACGGTCTTTAAATAATTTTTATAATTAATATTTAAAAATATTCATAATGGTCAATAAATGGTCTTTTAATATATCTGAATACCAATTTAACTGAATACCAAGATGCCAGAAAATGTCTTGGTACTAGTGAATTCTATGCTGAATCAAAATATTTATTTTTAAAGCTCCTATTGGTAAACTTCTTGATGTTTTTCTTGATGTTAGTTCATGCTCCCTCATGTCTTTTCAAACCCCTGAGACCTTCGTTCATCTTCAGAACCTAAATTAAAATGTCTTAGATGAAATCTGAGAGCTAGCTTGTCCTCCATAGACAGCAATGGCCCTGACTCATTCAAATTCCAGAAAGGTACCAAAAAAGATCTTCAAAACAGACCTTATGCACACATAAAACAAAATTAACAACTTCATTCAACAGTTTCTTCTCAGTGTCAGTATAGGCCATGTGTTCACGTGTCATGCTCGGTCCTGCTGCTGATGTGTTACCTGGGATGCACTTGTGCTTCAGTACACAGTGCTCATGAACAATACACTGACACAGAGGAGAAGAAACTTTATTAAAGTTGTTATTTTTGTTTTGTGTGCACACAAAAGTATTATTGTAGCCTGAAATTTTTTCAATTGATCCACTGAATGTTTTTGGTATTTTTCTGAACGAGACTGGATCCTTTCTGTCTTAAGAGGATGAGAGAGCTCTCTGATTTCATCCAAAAGATCTTAGTTTGTGTTGAAGGTCTGACATGAGGGTAATTAATAAACGAGAGAATTTCTTCTTTTTTTCTTTCATTTTCGGGGTTTTTAAAACATTAATGGATAGAACAATGGAGAGTATTGACAGGGTATTATGGGGAGCAGAGAGATATGAAGGATCAGCAAAGGACCTCGAGCAGGGAATCGAACTCATGTCACCATGAGCACCTCTGTGCTAAATGTCGACACACAGACCAGAATTACAATTTTTGGATGAACTACAACTTTAAAACCATAATGACTTTTTCTCAAGTCAAATTTAATATGCAAATTATTTGTGATTAATTATTAATTAATTTATTATAGAAACATGTAATCAACTGACAGCCCTACTATAAATATATACACTTTTATTTTTATTTTATTCTATTTTTTTTGTAGATCGCTCGCTTGGAAGGTGAGATTGACTTAATGAGCAAATCGACTGGCTCTTCCATCCTTCACAAGACATTAGCTTTGCCCGAAGAAATGACACCCACTAGTGCGGAGGCCATCAACGCTCTCAATGAATACACGGTTCAGCTCCTGCAGGTGTGTGGCAGTCCAGTATTGTGTTATGATGGAAACCATATGTGAGGTGTACATAATATTAAGACTCCCAACTGTGGATGTTCAGGAGATCAAAAACAAGGGAGATTCCATTGAACAGCTCTGTTTGGCTCTGGAAGAGTACAAAAGAAAGTTCGCTGTCATCCGCCATCAACAAGGACTACTTTACAAGGAGCATCAAAGGTATGCCGAGCTATATTATAAGAAGTGTTATATATATCGATTATACATATGTTCAGTAATCAATAAAGCATGATTTTCATTCACGTCTTGTGCTTCGCTCTAGCGAAAGAGAGTCTTGGCAGAAAGAGCGAGACTTTTTTGCAGAGCTAAAATCCAAACTTGAGGAACAAAGGGAGGTGGACGCAGTAAAAATCAAAGAGTACAGCGTAAGTCTCTTAAGTCTCTGCAAATGATGTCACTGTTTTTTCACCCTCGTACATATAATTAGAGCTGCACGACCTGTTGTTTCAACAGCGACATTGCAATGTGCTTTAAATTGTAGTTGACCAGAACACATGTGATTTCATTGCAAAGTTTACCCATAATAGAGTATAAAAGTTAGTGATAAAACATTTGGCCACAATAAATTTAAATGTTTGTAGCTTCATTAAAGAACTGTTTTATTATTCTGTGTCTATACCTGAATAGTGGTCAACGATCCAGTAAACTATAAAGAACAGATTACATCATTTTTTATCTTTGCTTTGTTGTATTCATCTAGGATTGTAATTTGTTTATAACATTTTATCCAGATGCGCTCTCCTACAAAAGCACCCCAATCAATCTAAAATTAGGAGTTATTTTCAAACAGAGCTATTCAAGTCATCTGGTGAACGTCTATTGTGATTATATGACAAATATTGCAATGTCACTTTTAATATTACGCAACCCTGTCTATAATAAATTAGAACAATTCAGAACACATCTTTAGTGTAAAGAATTCAGCACTGCCTCAGTTTCCATCTGGTATTACCATATTTACAGCGAACTGATCACAAGTGGTCTGCTGAGATGATCATTTCCATCTGGTATTACCGTCCTCAAATGAGTCATGTGATCATTTGTATTCTCATTTCATCTAGGCTCTTCCCTGCTATTTGGTCGCACTCTACATCACTTTTGCAGGAGTGCTTAGTTGACTACGCGAGTATTTTGAATAAATGAACCCATTATGTGGCATATACACAGAATTTGTATTTATTTTAATATTTTAAGCCAAGCAAAACTCTGTCCATTCAGGATTTCATAATTCTGCACTCACAGAATTTATTGTACAATCAAGAAAATGCCACAGATTTTGGACAGCCTTAGATATGTGACTTTATTGCTATGCTCATTCAGCCAAAGCTTAATGAACTAGACTACTTGAACTAGTACACGTGCTATCACTAAACCTTTGTATATATTGCATATATACGCATCTGTTGATCCCATAAGCGTACATTCTCTCTCACTCGCACACACATGTTCTGACATCCTTTCCATCAACATGTGTTCTAATAGCTGTCGGACAACATAAATGACATGCTATTTATTTTCAAACATTTGGTTTTGTTTTAATTTGGACTAACAATGCCAGAAAGAGTGTGTTCTGATTCTGTGTTATTTTAAGCTACTGGCACATCGGCTTTTAATGGCCTGTCTGAATTATTGTGAGAATACAGACCAAAAAAACAGCTCAGTTTTACTTTTGCGGCTCATACTGGGCATTTATAGCAATTTCAGGCACTTATCATTTATTTACCTCCATATAAATAACATATCTTTGCTGTAGAATATCAAACTACTTACATAAAAATGCATTTTTATGTACATCTAATGCTCTAAATCTCTCAATAATCTGTGTTTAGAATGTTTGCATTTAAATGCTTAATTTATTATGAAAGATTTGTCAATTTAATTCTGGTGGGCAAAGCACTACAAAGCTGATTGATTGAACAAATAAATATTTTACTTGATAGGATTTTGCTGATGTTTTTGTGGAGAATGACTGCTAAATGTTGCAGAGATTTTTCCGTAATCTTTTTTTGTTTGTTTATTTTGAACATTTAAGGTCATTTGTGTATTAAATATGATGCAGTAAGCTTTATAGGCTTAAGAGGTAAACACTTAAATTAATCCCTCTGTTGCTCTCAGTGTTCTTTTTATATAATTTACCAAAAGAAGCAGAAGAAATGCTTTAAATGTTGGCACAGATTTTGAGCCATATTAAAATCATATTGTTAAAAATAAGCATTTTTCTGAGAAAGTTTTTTTTTTTTTTTTTTCAAATGTACCGTTCTTTACTAAGTAATGCCATTTTACAGTCATTAAAAAAACAGTTCAATGGTTTTTTGAAACCTGTCAACGCCATTTAACAGGATGTCTATGGATTCAGCTTAGAGGGAACATTTCATATGAGTAACCAGGAAAGCAAGCAAATGAAACTACAGTTTTGATCATAATCTATTGTATGTATTCAACACATCCCATAATGATTATCACTTATTAGGTCAGGAGGTGGATCTAAAAATAAAAATAAAAAAATCATATTTTTATATAAAAAGATATGTAATGTATTTTTAAAATAACAATTTCATTGATACAAATAATATATACAAATATATTTATTCATATTAGTAAATAAATAATTGATTAGATTTCAAATCCACTAATTATAATTTATTTCAATTATGTGTAAATAATATAGATGCTGCTTTTTTAAAGAAATAGTAACTAATACAGATTTCCAAGGCTTGTTTGGACTAATTAACTGGCCTGGTCAGTAAAGATTCACCATGATGAATAGCGGTCATCTTTTTTAGAACTCTGACCTCTTGTGTAAAAAGTAACTGACCTGTACAAACTTTCACTTTTTAGCTTTACCCTGAGGAAGTGGCAGCATTTAAAAGGGATGTGTAAAATAAACATTCACAAAAAAAATTAAATACGCATAAAAACATTTTAAGTTAGTACTTTAAAAAAACTAAAACTAAATTTTATTTTAGTGCTATAATGTTTTAAAAAATGTCAAAATGCAAGCTCATTAAATTATTAAATGACATGTTTTCAAAGGAAAAAAAAAAAAATCTATTCTAATTTTGTATTTTACACTTTTCCTCATCTGTTTGATTCATTCCCAGCACACGCTAGAGGCTCTTGAGAAGGACCCGAGTGAGATCACGCGAGAGATGGCGGAGACGGGCAGAAAAATAATGGTTCTTCGGGTGAACGAGAAGTGTTTGACACGCCGTTACACCACTCGGCTGGAGCTGGAGCAGCACTTGAGGAAGGAGAATGCGAAACTGAAGGAGGATTTCACTCAAATGCAGGCCGCAGTCACAGAACGCTTCGGATACCTGCAGAGGTTCAAGGTACTTTTGCCTGTTCAGTACATCACTTCAACAGATGGAAAAAAACATTATGAATGATTTATAATTAGTAGGTGAGCCAGTATGGGTTTTCAGTCGACAATACTGATTTTGAACATGGTTGCAAAATTATGTGGAGAAAAAAAAAAAGTTATCATTAGGTGAAATTGACAGTTATTGTAGTCTCTTTATGCTTTCAGATAAATCATTATTCACAAGTATTTTTTACTATGAGGATAATTATTTTCGCATTAGTACTCCAATTGTGGGTAAAACCTAAAAACGTAGTAGAATGTAAATATTTTGTATATTATGTTCTATGTTAGAGTCATCTAATAGTTAAATGATAGATAGATAGATAGATAGATAGATAGATAGATAGATAGATAGATAGATAGATAGATAGATAGATAGATAGATAGATAG
>CAIGQV010018127.1:7029880-7072538 GCA_903798115.1 Danio jaintianensis | reverse complement strand
TAGATAGATAGATAGATAGATAGATAGATAGATAGATAGATAGATAGTTATTTATTAAAAATTTTTATTAAATGAACGGATGATTACATTTTTAATAATTAATATGTAATATACTTTATTTTAAGATATTAATGATTAACTTTATACACAAATAAAGATACTGTTTTTTTCTTTAGGGCTTGTTTAGACAAATTAACTGGCCTGTTCAGTATATAGCTTGGTCTTCCTTTATGAGCTATGGCAGTCGTCTTTGTTACAAGTCTGTCACTGACCTGTGCTGACCTCTATAAACCTGTTTTCCCCTCAGGAAATGGCTGCGTTTAAAATGGCCTCTTTGCAGAAATCCCTAGACGTCAGTGTTTCTGCTTCCGAGCTGGAGAGAGCCAACAAACAATACACTGAGCTCACCATCAAATACAGGAACCTCCTCCAGAAAGACAACCACCTCGTTCAAAAGACCACCAGTCTGGAGCACCTGGAGGTACATCTGATGCACATCACACTCCACTAATGTCGACACCCTTTTAAAAATGTATTTATTGTTTAACCTTTTGATCTTTTGCTCATTAGCAAAACATATATTAACCAACACAACACTGTTTTCCCAAAAAAACTAATATCTTTGTTAATTTATATGTGCCAAAATTATTGCCACCCTTTGAGTCAATAACCTTCAGGTCACACCAAATGTGTTTTCCACTGAATTCAATTCAGGTGACTGGGATGGCCAGGGCAAGATATTGTTTTTTTGTGGTCAGTAAATCATTTTTGTGGTAATTTTGTGTTGATATCTGATGATATTTGGTCCATGATGCCTTCGTATTGTAAAAAGGTATCAAGGTCCTTTGGTAGAAAGACAGGGTTAATGCTCTGTGTGCACCAAACCCAACTCTATATTGGTTTCATTTGACCATAGAACCAGTGCATAAACACTGGCACTTTGTTTTATATTCAAGTTTTATAATATAAATCAAATTAAAAGAGTTAAGAGCAGTCTTTATGGGAAAAAAAAATGTATAACTTAGCCAAAGACCACAGTTCCCATTTGAAGTTGAAACCGTTTCAAACAATGTGTGGCGATGATGGCGATATCAGATTGCAGTTTTGGAGACTTTCTGACAACAAGACCAAAACTTACCTTTGCAGTTTTCCAGCTGAAGATATTATTGTTCGTTGGAAACATCAGGACAGTGATGAAGACAGACATACACATCCTCTTCCAGATGGATTCATAACACTTCCAGTTGACTGTCATGAATATGATGCAACTTTGTTCCGACACATTTACGTTAAGCCAAGCACCTTTTGAATTATCAGGATCCTTGAGTTTTAGTCTGAGTTTGCTGTTGCTAAGCAACCCCAGCTCTAGCTCTGATACAAGTTTTATTTATGGATAAAAGAAAAAGATATTGCGGTGTTTGGCTGTTCTTTGTTTGTCTGAGGTAACTAGTCTTATTATAACGGACATGTGTATAATACAACCATGTTGCTCTCTATTTGCACTCGTGTACATTTGAAATAAAGAACGTGATATGTGAACAGTCCCTCAGAGCTACAGGAAGAGTTTGTCAGTGGTGGTTCTTCAAACAGCACAGCTAATGGTGTGCAAGCAATTCTGTCCAGTGAACAGCTGACTTTATCACACATGTGGTTTTGTTTAAGCTTTCTGGTTCACTTAGAAAAAGGGCAATATGAAAGCAAACACCTTCAATTATTGCCCTGATGGTGAAAATGGACTTCTGTGTTACTACTATTTTCTTAAAGCTGCTTTCCATTTTATGTGACACTTGTGTTCTGTGATCTTATCCACAGTGTTGATTGAAGTGTTTTAGCTCATACAGAATTTATAGCAATGTGAAACATGAGATCGTGGTTGAATAATTTCCAATTCTTGGCCACTCAGGTGTGCTAAATAAATGTATATTATTAATGGGAATAGACTCATATATGAATCATTTAGGTGCCAATAATTGTGGCACAAATACATATAACAAAGATATTAGTTTATTTTGATAAACAAATGTTGCTCTCTTTGTGCAGTTATTTGTTCTTGACAAGAGGATATGTTTATATGTTGTGCAAACGTTTAAAAAGTAGACCTCTTTCTTCATTCTGCTCACAATATTCTTCTGTATTTCTTTTAGATGGAGAATATATCTTTACATGAACACATTGACTCCATCAATAAAGAGCTTGAGATCAGCAAGGAGAAGCTTCACACTTTGGAACAGGCTTTTGAAAACATCAGCACCACTGGTACATGTCAATGCCAATTCATTACCAAAACAGAAAAACAATAGTGAAGCATTACAATTGACGTCAGTGAATCAAAAAATAAATCTTGCTTAAGTGACCTATGATTGGCCATGGTTTCTGGGGTTCACAGGTGGTGAGATCAACGTGGACAAGGCCGCCAAAGCCCTGGCCAACAGTGAGATAGTTTCCGTGTCCAAACGCATCACCACGCTGGAGATGAAGGAGCTGAATGAAAGACAACGAGCCGAACACGCTCAGAAGATGTACGAGCACCTGAGGAACTCCCTCAAACAGGTGGAGGAACGCAACTTTGAACTGGAGACCAAGTTTGCTGAGGTGAGCCTGACGTGTCTCTTGAATCCATCACAATAGTAAACTTTCATAATACATGCCAAAAAGTGATTCTGAAGGCCTTTTATTTAATTTATTATTATTATTTTATTTATCATATTTTAATTTATTTGATTACTTCCTACTTCCAATTTTTTATATTAAATGTTCAACTTTTTGCTCGTTATAAAATCAAATCAAATGTATGTAAATTTAAGCCTATTAAGTGTTTTATGATTTATTAATACACCCCAATTTCATATGAATAAATAACAGTATATTTGATATGATATGATTTGATAAGCTTTTATTTTATTTTTATTTTATTTTATATTTTATAAGAAATGTGTTATTCTTTATATAAGCTTTGATTTTATTCAAATCAAGTACAGTGAACATTTAGCTTTTTTTTACATTTTTATTTGATTATATTAAGTATACTGAACATAAAGTTAGTTTTAATTTAATTTTAATAAAACTCATGATCATTCAATAAGCTTTCACTTTATTTTAGTTAAGTTGTCTGTTGAACATTAAATAATAAATATGTTGTATCTGCATACTGGTGTAGCTCACAAAGTTAAACCTGGAGGCTCAACGGATTGAGCGGGAGCTCAGGGACGAGCTGGCAGACAGTGTAAGCCAACACATCAGCGATGCCGACCGCAAGCGAATCACTGAACTGGAGAAAACAGAAGCAGACCTGCGGATTGAAGTGTCCAAGTAAGCCTGATCAATTGACCTGCACATATTCATTCTACTGTATGATAACGCTATCGCATGAAAATATACACACAAGCATCTCCTTTAAGATATTTGCAATGTTTACAGATTGCGTGAGGTGTCAGATGTGGCTAAAATGCAGGTATCCGCTCTCGATGCCAGACAGCAGTCTAGAGAGAAGGAAGTAGAAAGCCTGAGGAGGCAGGTTTTAGACTACCAGGTATGTTTTTCTCTTTTCAGTTTTTCAGCCTCTTGACGATCTCATTGCTAATAGGGTTGGGTTTGCTACTGATATTTAAAAAAAAGATACATTTCAGATGTTTTTTCAGGTTTTCAAAGACATTGGACCCATCATTATACACACATATACTACACACAAACCCAGTCACACACATATATATACTTATATTCTTAGATATACATGGATGCTATCTTTGAATTATTTTAAACGTGACACATATGGTTACATTCATTCATTCATTTTCTTTTCGGCTTAGTCCCTTTATTAATCTGGGGTTGCCACAGCGGAATGAACCGCCAACCTATCCAGCATATGTTTTAAGCAGCGGATGCCTTTCCAGCTGCAACCCATCACTGGGAAACACCCATACCCTCCCATTCACACACATACACATACACACTACGGACAATTTAGCCAACCCAATTCACCTATAGCGCATGTCTTGTGGGGGAAACCGGAGCACCCGGAAGAAACCCACTCGAACACAGGGAGAACATGCAAAATCCACACAGAAATGCCAACTGACACAGCCGAGGCTCGAACAAGCAACCTTCTTGCTGTGAGGCGACAGCACACCGCCCATAAGGTTACATATAGGGTAAAAACTATATAGAAACATCAACAACATGTTTATTGAGATTTATTAATCCTTCTCTTCTCCTGACATGCCCACACTTGGAATCCCTGTAATACAGTTTATAAATTTAAAGAAAAACAATCTGATATTAAACAAAAAATAACCAAAATTTGTGACATTTTACTGAACCAAATAAAAGCTCAATTAATGTTCAGTCTACTTTAATCAAATTCATATGAAAGCTTATTAAATGTTCAATATCGCATTGTTTTCTTACATGTTCCAAATAAAAAAAAGTTAATCTTAATGTTCAACACACTGTTTAAAAAAAAAAAAAAAATCTGCTTTGAGAATCATTATCGAATCAAGAAATTAAAAAAACAACAACAATTGATTGAAAATTCTCTAGTCAACAATGGCGCTTTTCCTCTTCAGGCTGAGTCTGATGAAAAGGCCCTCATCGCCAAACTCCATCAGCACATTGTGGCTCTCCAGCTGAGCGAGACCACAGCAATTAGCCGTCTGGAGGCTGCAAACACACGCCTGCAGAAACTGGAGGTGCAGAAGCTCCGTGACGAACAGAAACTAGATGAGCAACAGCAGGCACTCTGGCACGCGAGGCAGGAGGGTCACCAGCGGGCCAGACACCTCCGGCACACCATCCAGGCCCTCCGCAGACAGTTCTCTGGAGCCCTGCCGCTGGCCCAGCAGGAGAAGTTTTCAAACACCATGCTCCACCTGCAGGAGGACAGGGCTCGGGTCAGAGAGGATGCGCAGATGGCGGAAGAAGAGAGGAGGAAAGCAGAAGGGAAGGCGCAGGAACTGGAGCTAAAGCTGAAGGGCTTGGAGGAGCTCATAGCAACACTGAAAGATGCTAAAGGCGCTCAGAAAGTTGGTTGATTGATTACAGAAAAATAATACCTAGTTACCTTTTTCAATTAGTTGTGTATGCAATTTTTTTTTTTTAAAGAATGCACATTTATTAGGATGGATAGAGTATAGATCATAGGTCTCAAACTCAATTCCTGGAGGGCCGCTGCTCTGCACAGTTTTGCTTCAACCCTAATTAAACACAGCTGATCCAACTAATCAAGGTGTTCAAGACTACTAGAGGCTATTAAGCAGGTGTGAGTTGGAGCTGGTTGGAGCTAAACTATGCAGAGCTGCGGCCCTCCAGGAATTGAGTTTGAGACCACTGGTATAGATAAATTAATAAGTAGTTTAAGAGTGTAGATGGACAAATGGATGGATAGATAGTTAGAGATGATGGATAGATTGATAGAAAGAGCCTATAAATTGATGGATGATCTATAAATCAATTGTTGGATCGATGAATAGATAAATAGCTAGCGTCTATAGAGAGATTGAATGAATGGATAAGATGATGGATTGACTGATATTTGGAAACGATGGATCATAGATGGATAGAGTATATATCAATAGATGGATGGGTAGAGGTGATGGATGGATAAGATAGATGCATTAAATAAGTTGCTCATATTGTGTAATTTAGGTGTAATTAAAATTTACCTTAAGTTTACAGCTTAATCTTCATCCCTACAGGTGAGTGAGTGGCATAAGAAACTGGAGGATGTTCGTCTGTTGGAAATGAGGCAGAGCAGAGAGCTGAACACTCAGAGGAAGGAGATCAAATACCTGAAGAACTGTGTGGCAGAGCAGGAACGCACCATCAGTGGCCTGGAAGAAGAGCTGGTACAGCAGAATAACGTCAGTAATGCATTGAAACACTTTTTTACAGTATATAGAGCATACTTAAATCTAATCATATTTGCTTTTCTTGTATCAGCTTCTCGAGGAGCGCCAACTGATCTGGGATCAGAGAGAGGTGCAACTGGAGCGTCAACTTGACACCTATGAGAAACAACAGAATGAAGTTCTGAGCACTGCTCAGAAGGTACCGTCAACAGAGTCTTGGCAGACTTGATAAAAAATGTTTTTACTGTACTGTAGTAAGCTGTTTTCTGAAGTAAAATGTAACCTAACTTGTCCTGTCTGTGTTTAGTTTGAGGACGCCACAGGCTCTCTGCCGGATCCAAACCAGCCTTTAGCAAACCAGTTAGACTATGCACTCGGAAAAATCAAAGAGCACGTTCGTACCATTCTTGAGACAAAAACCACCTGCAAAATTCTGGAAGAGGTACTTTTTGAATCCAAGTTTAAAATTAAGTCACCTTTACTTTACTAAAAGATCAGAAGTTAAAATGGAAATAATCATATTCCTTGATCTGTGATGGGTGCTGTCATGTTAGTCTGTGCTGAAGTGGAGAGATTAGAGCTGCTGGATTTATAACACGTAAATTCATCAACTTCTCTTGAGGTTGGGGAGAAATGTATTGTAATAATACAAATTATGTGAAAAAGAATTTTTAAATTGATAAGCATGAGTGTATGTTTTAGTGCACCTTCAAAACAAAATCAAGTCTTTGTAAAAGCACAATAGGACCCCTCTACTAGGAAAAATGTAATGTTTGGGTAAACTTTCCCTTTAAGGGTATCTCAAAAGCATTTTCTTTTGCTCTGAGCAGAAGCTGAAAGAAAAGGAAGCTGCTTTATGGACATCGGAACAGAACGTCTTTTCTCGAGACAAAGTAATCAATGAACTAAGACTACGACTACCAGCTGCTGCAGAGAGGGAGAAACTCCTGGCTGACCTGAGCAAACAAGAGGACTCTGAGAGCCAGCCCACCCTGAAAGTCGCTCACCAGACCATTAATAACCTCCAAGGGCGCCTGGATCAGAAAGAAGAGGTTCTCAAAAAGTACCAGAACCTTCTAGGAAAGGCTCGTCAGGTGCCAATTTAATAAGTTGTAAAAATTGATAACTGTTTTTTTTTTTTTTGCACAAATAAAATATAATATCCCATCTTATTTTTACAGGAGCAGGAAGAGATTGCCAAAAGACACGAGGAAGAGGTCCGGGCCCTTCATCAGAAACTAGACGTCTATATGGACACATCTCTGGACCGTTTCAAACAAACTGCTCTGGTACCTTGAGTATTAGTTATAAAGCTCTAATTGGGCCAAAAATGGATTAAAAAAAACAAACATAGTGCACATAATGAAGGTAATATTATCATAAAGCATTGCAGTTGTCATTTTTATTAGGCTAGTCAAGTTTTTTCATCTGTAGGAACTCATTAAGAAACCCACCATCATCGTACCGACCAGTAAACACTTGGTCCGGTTGGCAGAAATGGAACAGACGGTGGCTGAGCAGGACAATTCACTCTCTTCACTATCTCAAAAGCTAAAGATTGTCACTCTAGAGTTGGACCAACAGAGACAGGTGACAGCAGCTCAAGCCATGGAGCACGCTGCAGAAATGGCCAGGTGAGAAATCACATGAATATATTAGATAACGTCTATTTATTGATTCCTCATGCCAATTTGAACCATCTTGTCATTCCAAGATTGGAGGAGAAACATGCTGCCCAAATGAAGATTCTGTCCCAGGAGGCAGAAGAGCTAAGGGCTCAACTCATTCAGATGGAGAAAGAGCTGCATTACCTCCGCACAGAACTAGAGGCTCAGAAGGAGGCCAACGTCAGATCACCATCCAACACCATGAAAAACCTTGTGGAGCGCTTGAAGAATCAGCTGGCACTTAAAGAGAAACAGCTTAAGGTAGTGGACAACTAGAATACAGGTAGTAAAATTCAAAGGGTTTCAGCATGTTATTAAGTCTTAATTGGCCCTTCCAAAATTAAAGGCCTTGAAATGGTCTTACACAAGTTTTCCACACCTGCAGTGAGAATGTTTGTGGCATGTGAAGATAAAGTAAGTCAGTGGTCGCCATTCCAATGAATTCTCACGTTGAATGATGCATTTTCTTTTACACAGAATTCACTAGAATGCTTGATTTTGTTTGGTCTATCACAGTCAATCAAATTTCAGATAACAACCGGTAAAACTAAAAACAGGTTCATTTGTGTACTTGGAAACACACACACACATACACACAGACAGACAGACAGACAGATAGATAGATACATAGATAGATACATAGATTGATTGATTTTTTTGTGTGTGTCTAATTACTTTTGTGGCAGGTAGCTATGTAATAAGCATAATAATGTACATCCAGCCAGTAGTTTTTTGCAGAATAAAGCCCAGTCTCATACAACTGCATACAAGGCTGTCGGGTTTATTCTGCAAAAACAACTGTCTAGATGTACCTTATTCTTTACATAAAGTGTCTACATTATTTACTGCTCTGTATGTGTTTCAGCTCTGGCATCCTACATTCCAAAAATACATTGCATTGTGACATCAAGTTCTTTATAGGTTTCTCCACTGTACAGGTAGTTTGAAAGCGACTGGAATCAGAATTTGGTTTCTCCATCCACAGGCTCTCAGTAAAGCTTTGTTAGAACTTCGAGCTGAATTGACATCTCAAGCAGAGCAGCAGATCATCACCAATGCTGCTCAGAAGGAAGAGGCGCTCAACGTTCAACAGATTGTGGACAAGCAGACCAAGGAGCTAAGGGTAAAAATGAACTGACATTGTCTCTGTAAACTCTGATGAACCTTAAACTTTCAAATGATCAAATTATGCATTGTATGATGGCAAACCAAATAAGCTAAATCAGATTTTAAAGTTTTTTTCATAACTAGTGTTAATGATAAAGCTCATGTGTCCAAACAAGCTCTGTCAAGGGCAAAAATTCATCGATCATTTTATAGAAGATGTTGCTTGAAAATGGTGAACGAAAACAGTGCATGGTAAAAAATAATAGTAAAGTAAAGACTGGGAGTGTCACTTGAGATATATGAATAAATGATTACCTCATTAAAAATAAATATAAACTGACAAACTGAATTTTATTTTTATTTATTGTAAATGAATTATTTAGTTCATAATATTAAAATATGATGAAAAGTGCTCATTTTAAATGGCTCTTTTAAGTTTCATTTTACTTTTAAATTGGCCAGTTACTTTCAGTAATTGTTTGTGAAGCATTGAAGAGTTTATTTTGGTCATCATTTGCCAATCACAAAATACCTTAAAACTTAACTGATTGGAACAATGAATGAACTTTCAATATTTTACGACACCCTTAAAATTTTAAGATGACTGAATTTTATCCGAACCCTAGCAAAGCAAGTAATGTTCCCCATGTTCCCCGTCAGGCTTGTGTGAGGGACCTTAATGAGGAGCTCCAGCTGGCTAAGGATGGAGTACGAGCAGCGAAAGCCAGGGAAAACTCCCTCAAAGAGGACCTGGAGACCTTGAACAAGGATCTTCAGAGGAGCCAAAAATCACAGAATAAGCTGCAGAGTGAAAAGGAGGCTTTGGAGGAACACTTGAATGAGCTGAAGAGGAAGGTCCAGAGGTTCAGCAGTGGCCTACAGGTCAAGACCGCATGCGTTTTGTTTTTGCAGTCTTTTGTACTGTAAATGATTAAGGTCACAAAATTCTTGTCTTGCTCTCCTTGAGTTATTCCATCAGAGACTCAAAAGCGCTTGGACAGTGAGTCAGCGTCCTTTTCTTTTTCCTCGGCAAATGAAGAGCTTCTGCTCACTGTCTGGATGAACAGAGCCCTTCTTTGATAGCAGTGAATACGTCTAGACACCATTGTGCACCTCCTCGCTCTTATCAGAGGTTGCAGCCATTGGGAAGAAATAAACAGGGCCATTTGAAGCTATAATCATAGTCCTCTCTGCTTCTTTTACATTGAGAGTGTTTCAATTAGCTTTATATAGAACCATTCAACTTTCAAAACCTGTTTACAAAAACTGCTTTAATGAAGACGTACACTGTAAATCAGCATATTCAGCACAATTAGAATTCAAATTAAAATGATCAGCTTCTTAGAGTCAGTCTTTGCAGGAATATATAACCAATATGAGGATATTTTGTGTTTGTGTGTGCAGGCTCAGGTTGAGAGTGATGGACCCACAGTAGAGGCTCTTCAGAAGAAGATTCGTAAGCTGGAGCACGAGTTGGACAGGAAGAGCACCTCGGAGCCTACAGACAAGAGGAGTGTCCTGAAGGAGGACAAGGTGAACTTGAGTTACACAGTTAAAAGTGAAATATTTGAAAAGCAATTTTCAGAAAGCTCAAAGAAACATTTATATTTTTACCTTTTTATGTTTACCTATATAAGTTGTTACTTGTTTGTACCCCTTTGAAATAATTACTTTATTTGTCGTACAGCCTGAAATCAAATCACATTCCAAACAACTTTTCCAGCCTTTAAAATGTTTTTGGAGCCTTCTTCTAACCTGTGCCTTTCTACAACGTTATCCCAAAGGTCTTTTGAAAGCAGGGTGTAATGTGAGAAAAAGTATAGATTTTCACAGGGTTTGATGGTTTTCTATAGGCACTGTAATTGTCTTTCATATCTACATTTAAAGGAGCTATATGTAAGCAGAGCCTCTCTTTCATTCTCAGGCAACAAATGCTAAAGATGTTCATTAACACACGTAGGAGAAGCCACTGTGGGTCTTTTTTCTTGAGTAAATGATGACAGAATTTTCCGTTTTGCGTGAACTTCCTTTATCTTTTTTTCATTGTTTTAATATTGTTCATTATTTCTTTTTTTGCAGTCCTCTAAAGAAGAAATTGTGAGATGGGAGGAAGGTAAAAAGTGGCAGGCCAGGGTGGACAAAGTGCGAAATGTTCTTAAGGAAAAGGAAAAAGAAGTGGATTCCCTGTCTAAACAATTAACAACGGTGAAGGAACTTTACAGCAGGTATGTGACACTAATCCAATCACATTAATGGTTTGAGGAATCCTAAAGGGATAGTTCACCCATAAATGGAAATTCTGTCACCCTTTACTTATTTCAAACCTTTGAGTCTCTTTCATCTGTTAAACACAAAAGAAGATATTTTGAAAATGTTGACCTGTAATTATTGACTTCCATGGTATTTGTTTTTCTTACTATAGTGGTCAAAGGTTAAAGGTTTTCAGCTTTCTTCAAATTTCTTATTTTGTGTTCAACGTAACAAAAAAACTTTGGAACCACTTAAGGGTGAGTAAATAGTGATTAAATTTTCATTTTTTGTTGAACTATCGCTTTAAACAAATATACATTTACAGTATGTAACAAATTAGGGATGCCCTGATCTTCATTTGTTTTATATATGTGTTTTCTTTTAATTAACAGACAAGAAAGAATGATAACAAGATAGTGTTTATTTTCTCTAATACATACCAAACTATCTGCAGTCATTTAATATTAAAGGCAACCACTACAATTGAATCACAATCCAGACAAAGATGCAACATGCACGAGCAGTTTGATTTTATGTTTATTTATTTATTTTTTTATTGAAAACAAAATGGTCTGACTTGAGGTTTGTAAAATTGTCCCACGCACAAAACAAAAACAGCTAAATGAAAATACAAAATAGCATTCTGTTAGTAGGTGACATTCAAGTAACAGCAGCGATTATAGCTTTTGCTTAGTTACTGCTGTAAACAAAGCAGTTCTGTGCTTATAAACACTGGATTAACATACATTATATAGAAGTAAAATGAAAAGACTATCTAAACTCTTTTGAAGACAGTTGTTCCCCCTTAAAAGACATTCATATCAACCTAGACTATAAGTTTAATGTTTAGGATTTTCTTTCAGTATTTTACATTGTGTTGCACTGTTTTTCTAGATTTTTTTTTCAGTTTGGTGCATCTATGCTCCATCTGTTTTACAAATGGGAAAAAAAATGGTTTCTAAACATACATTTGGAGCAAAAAAAGTCAAATTTATATCCGTTCTTCCAAATGTATCCCAATAAATGACAGCTTAACTTTAAAATTTATTACGAGAATAAACAGAGATTGTTGTTTCCCACTCATATTAATGTTGACTGATGTTTATGAAGGTTGGAGCAGGAGAAGGTGGGTCTGCAGAAGAAACTAAAGGGCAGAGGAGTGACCACTGACCAGGTTGTTGGCGCACGAACCCTTGAGGCTAACAAAGAGATTGAAGAGCTTCACAAAAGGAATGCTGAACTGGAGCAGCAAATCAAAGTGATAAAGTGAGTTTTGCCTAACAATCATTTCATTCTTCCCATTTGTGTCTAAGTTGAAGAATGACAATTTTTTCAATGTTATCCTCAGTAATGTTTAAAATGCATGGTTTTGTAGGCAGCAGCAGGCTTTACCCCGTGATGCTGCGATGGAGGATATCACCATCAGAAACCGTTATCTTGAAGAGAGACTTTACTCGATGGAGAGTCGGCTATCCAAAGAGCCTCCATCCAGACCATCTGTAAGTGTAACTTTTAAAATATTGTGCCGTCATGAATTTCATCTCATCATCTTCACTCTCACACTTCCTTTCATATGTTTCTTTCTCCATTCTTTCTGTTTCCACTCTGATAATAAAGGACAAACGTACAACATCACCATCTCAGCTCAGTTGGTCCTCAAATGTTCGTTCTATGACTTTTGATATAATTGAAGCTGAACAAACTCAGTCCTCATTATTAAATAGCACAGTTGTTGGAACTGAAAAGGAAATAGCTGTTACAGAGGACAAAGCAACTCAAACTTCCTTCAGAAGTATAGATATGGGCGCAGCAGTAGTGAACCAAGATGATGAAAATGTAACAAAGAGCGATGTAGATCTGAAACAAAAAGCTCTGATGAATGATGACAAAACTGAACAGAATAAACACGATAAAAAAGAAGGATCTGTTGAGAAGGACAAAGAGCAACCAGATGAAACTCAAAAAGGGCAAAATATCGTAGTTTCCGAATGTGCTCAGGAAGAACTGAAGACTAATGATGAGGCAGAAGAGCTTGAGTCAGGACTGACACATCGAGAGATGATGGAAAAAACTTTGGATGAAGATCAGCTGGAAGTTGAAAATAAAAAGACAACTGCAGAAGAAATGTTGGACAACACTATGACTCAAGCAGAGCCAGATACACCAATGGAACAACTGGAGGATGATAGAGATAAAGGACAAGATTCTGAAGAACCTTTGAAATGTGAATGTGATCCATCTGCAGGATCTAAAGAGCTTGACGAAGAAGAAACAGCACTCAAAGGTTCAACAACATTTGATGCCAAACTTGTGTCTGAAGAACCAGCAATGAAGGAAAGCAAGACATTTACTCCTGAAGCAGATTTTGACCCTAATTTAAGTGAAGTTTGCCCTAATAGGGAATTGAACGCAAACATTGAAAATGACCTTCTTGGACATTTAAAAGCAAAGGCCACCAGGCTTCATGACAAAGAACATTCAATGAAAAGCAAAACTCGAAAGGTACTTGAACCATAGGAGTTCCCTCAGAGCTTCCAGCTTTTTCCACCCTATAACTGTGTTGGCTTTGAGTTTGTGACTTTGTATTTAAAGACCTGGAGTGTCTGCTTTGCTTTTGTCCCATAGTCCTTTCATTGCTCCCTCTCAACCCTGCATCTAAAATCTCTTTGTGGTATGGGTTTTGTTTAGCTGTGTGTTGTCTATGGTGTCAATAACTCTTCATTGTTTTCTACAGACATCTGGTCGAGGTTCTGATACCCCATCCCAAAGAGAACATGAGTTCCAAAAGGAGAATCTCAAGTTGTCCACAGAAAACCTGGAGCTTCGTTTCCAACTGGAGCAAGCAAACAAAGACCTACCTCGATTAAAAGTACAGTGGAATCTCAGTTATTCATAGCATGACTCTACTAACATGGAAGGGGTATTTAGATGTGCTTACAAAAATGTTATAGATATATTACAGAGATGCTGCTCAAAGATGTTACACTGCAATTTAGATTGCATAATTACTGTTATGAAATGAAAGTTTTGAATGTTAAATTGTTCTCTGTTATCTACATAGTAGGTACATGGCTTAAGTAAATGAAAAAAAAAATCGAGAAAGGTTTTAAATGCTCACAGAATTTAACCCCAGATTGAAAAGCATGATACTGACCATATTTGAAATGGTTGTGAATATTAATGAGCCCTGCTCTGACACTTCACAGCTTGTCAGTATCTGCTCTCACACATACACACACAGCTCTAAATAATAAATATACTCTAAATAAATGAATAAAATATTTTTACAAATTGATAAGATGCCTTGTTAACAATCTTTTCAACTGAAGTGGTAGAGAGGTTTATTATAGCTGGAAGGATGGAGTTATCTGTTTTTATGCCACCAGAGTAACCTGTATTTTGCATGACAAAAGGGATTTTGAAACTTTTTTGTATTTAAAGCTTTAATCTATATGAAAACATAGGAAGGAATTAATATCAACCTCTGCATAAACATCCTTTCACTCAAGAAAAATCATAGTAAGAGCTGAGTGATAACACAATGCATAAATATGCATTAAACACTCAGCAGTTTACAAATGTTTGTTGCCTCATAACAAACAAAGACAGATATGCACATTAAACTAACAAAATATACTTTTAAATAGACCTTATTTTTCTTTAGGGTGGTACTGAATACATTTATAATCCATATATCCTTCATTTTGCAATCTGACGAGCTGTGAACTAGGAGATTTTGAGGCCAATCAAGTGCAGCCTGGGACATGCATAATAATGATTAATGATTTTACACGAAAATCAATTTTATATGAAAAAGAGGAAACAATGGTGTTTAAGGCTCAGCGTATGTCATTTCCCTGTATTGAAGTCTTATTATTCAGCTATGCCTAGGTATTTCCAGATTTTCATTCTATGACACTTTATTCTATGCCCACACTACTCTGAATGACTAAGCAACCCCCAAAAAGCACATTATTTTGTTGCAAAACTAACTTTATTTAAACCTGCATTGTTAAACCTAAATTATCTATTGTTTTTACCTTACCCTCCCTGTAATGGCAGGATCAGGTGTCTGACCTCAAAGAGATGTGCAGTGTTTTGAAGAAGGAGAAGGCTGAAGTGGAAAAAAGACTCAATCATCTTCGTGGGGTCGGTACAGTAGCAGCACCTCTGAGATCTGGAAACCGTTGTTCTTTCACCCCCCATTCATTTTTGCTCCTCTCATACAGTCTGGCCGCAGTGGGAAAACCATACCTGAGCTGGAGAAGACCATTGGTCTGATGAAGAAGGTAGTGGAGAAAGTTCAGAGAGAGAATGAGAACTTAAAGAAGACATCTGAGGCCAATGTGCAGGAGCAACTTACCACGCTGGAACGAGACCATGAGAAACTTAAGGTATATTTTGTGAACCTGATCAGCGATACACTTTTGATCAAATGTTTGCCATTTTCTTTCTCCAGTCAACATGCTGATCTGCCATTTAAGCTGCTGTTACTTGTTCTGACCAAACACATTTTCTATGACCACCACCAAGCTTTGGTCAAATCTTCAGTGTTATGACTCTATGTGCAACAAAAGCAGCTTTAATTCTGGAGGAACATTTTTATAGTTACTAGAAGTATTGGTTGAAGTATCCATTTTATGGTGTGTTTTCACAGTAAGAACCGGGAATGAATTTTGTTATAGGAACAGCTCTTGGGGGAACTAAATTAGCTCCTACTTTAGAGTAAGCTCTTTATTAGCACAAGAGTACACCGATTGCCCAAATACATGCCATTCAAAACACTGGTACAGCAGTGTTATAAGATTTACACATAAAGAAAGTTGATGTTGATGCTGCATTTTGCTTTCATGTGCAGTGTTAAGTTCTAGCATGGTGTTAATACATTTTAGCAACATTTTATATTAGCAGCATGTAAAACATTTTTTACATTTACATTACATTTATGCATTTAGCAGGTTCGGTGGGCTGCCCAGGGAGCAGTTAGGGGTTCAGTGCCTTGCTCAAGGAAATCACCTCAGCCATGGTATTGAGGGTGGTGAGAGCACTGAATATTGACTATTTGGAATAGTTGTGAATATTAATGATATTAATTCCTACTATCCTTGCCGGTGCTGGGGACTCGAACCTGCAACTTTTGTATACCAAGTCCAATTCTTTAAACATTAGGCCCCCCCATGTTAGCTACAGTATGAAAATATTTTAAAACGTGATAATAGAGAGCTAAATAAATGTTAATAAATGTTACCTTGTTAATTCTAGCAGGGATGCTAAAAATTGGTTGACGAAAAAAGGCACAGAAGTTTCCTAAAGTAATTTTGAATGCCTAAATTATCCCCCCAAATAATTTAGCTATAGATGTGTCTGTGTTGGATGTTACGATGAGAATTTCTTTTTCTAAATTACTTTAAAATGTGAAAGAGTGCAGTGTATAATGTTAGCAGTTAGACAACTGTTGTACAACAGGAATGTCAAATTACCAAAATTAATATTGTGTGACGCTAGCTGTTTAACAAATTGATTACATTTCAAAACAGAAATATAATGAATCGTTTAAGTGATTGGCTATTGAATGAAAAGGAAAAAGTTTCCATTTTGTGAGCACGCAAAGTGCTCACATTCAATCTTATTCATGTGCCCATTTATTATATTATTTACAAATTAAAGACAATATATATATTTACCAGATGGTTTTATGCAAAGCGACATACAAATGAGGATAAAAGAAGGACTTTAAATCAGCTAAGAAAGCAATATGTAGATGTCATGACAAATCCAAATCCACTCCTTGTAACAGTGCGTTTATAAGAAAGTGTCTGGTGCATATGGAGAGGAAAGACTGTCTCCTACAAGTGGTTTGTCAAACCCAATCACCTATCTAATGCACACTCAGAATTACACAATATTTCACCATGTTTGTTATTCTCAAAACAATTTGATTAATATGCAAAGTTGGTCTATTCAGAAAGAAGTTAGCTTTGTTATAGGCTGTTTTCTAAAGTGTCAAGGACAGGAACAAGTTAGAAAAGAACACTTGTCTATATGTAAGAGGCTGGTCAGCCCCCCAAAAAGTCATGTAACGCAGAGAAATCAGCCAGCAGCACTTACAGCCAAGCACGTTAAATTGTTAAATTGTGTTGCATATCAGTGAAGCTGTTCAGTTGATATGTTTTAACGAGTCACAACACAAGATTTTTTTTTGTTACCGCCCTGGGCCTCATCTCTCAATTTTGTCTATTTTTTTATCTTCTGTACTAATATGCAGCCCTTTTCTCTTTTTTTGCTACAGTCAGAATATGAAAAGCTAAAAGGAAAACAAGAGGAACAGCTGATCTCAAGACTCGAGTCAAAAACCAAGGGCGTTGAGAAAATCATGTTGGAAAATGAACGCTTACGAAAAGACATTAAAAAGGTTTTTCATTTTTTCTCAAATAAAATTTTAGATGTGCTCTTAATATATCAGATATCTAAGGGTGTTTATATGTATAAAATAAATTGGAAAGTTTTCCTTAGAGAGATATCAGCATTGTAAAACATATTCTGTTCGTACGGATAAGCAAAAAAGCACACAAGGTCCTGTTGTTTGCTATTATTATTTTGGTTGTGAAGTACTCGCTCATGCCTATAAAATGGACATATAATACGCGTTTCTGTAGTTTCCACTGACAAAATAGTTGTCAAAAACTTGCACTTTGAACTATCATCAGTTTTCAAGGCCCCCAAAACATGTAAATGAACAGCCAAAATACAAAAAAAAAAAAAAAAAAAAAACTTTTCAGTTTTTAGTTGAAAAATGTACATGATTGTTGTGTAGACAACCAGAAGATAAATCTTTTGTTTGTTTGTTTTTTTTACAATCTTTTTATTGAGATGTAACAAAAATGTGACAATATAATAAAACGCAATTGCATTTACATCTTGTGATTAAAAAAAAAAAAGATGGGCCCAGGTTGTTTTTATTAGTGACAGGTTTTTCCAGATATGACTATACATGTTTTGTGGAAAATTGCAGGAAGCAGAAGCTGCAGAAAAGCTGAGGGTTGCAAAGTCCAGCCTTGAAGTAGCCAATGAGAAGCTAAAGGCGGAGCTTGAGGAGACCCATCAGAGGCTGTTATTAGCACAGTCGAAGGGGGCGTCTTTACAGGGGGTGGACAGCAAGACCTGGAAATCTTCAGTTGTCACCAGGTAGAACATTTACTTAAATCCTTCATCATCATCGTGTAAGTTAATGATTTGTTTTTCCCTCAACAGGTTATTTGAAAACAAGATGAAAGGTCTTGAGAGTGACATCGCTAAGAAAAACACCAGCATATCAGCATTAAAGGTGCAGCTAAAAGAGGCAAATGAGAAACTGCAGGCCACACAGCACACCGTCATCCAGCTGAAGGAACAGGTGAGATGCTGATGTTCCATTAAAATGACCAAATAAAATGTATATTACTGTACAGTAAAGGCTGCGATGCACAACATGACTAGATTTCTCATAAAATTCAGAAACAACAAAGACTATTCTTTCTGGACTGAGTCAATAGAAAGTCTACTGTGGGACAAGCCACACAAAATGTGGTAGCATTTTAGTTTAAGTAACAATTTACACCATTTACTACTGGCTTATTACCTGCCTATTATTAAGGTCTTAACTGTTTATTATCACTTATGAAGTATGATCTTATTTTATGTCCCTAATCCTATCAATACTTAAACCCATCTACCTTTACTAACTATTAATAAGCAGCTAATCAGTAGTTTATTGAGCTAAAAGTCCTAGTTAATGGTTTGTTAATAGCGCAAATTGTACATTAAAGTGTGACCCAAAACTTTAATAATGATTATGGGAGGAATGTGTTACTACGTTGTGTATAGGGCTGTTCAAACATAGTGGCTATGATGTCCTCTAACAAAAGCGATTACAAAGAAATGTGTGGGCATTGAATCTGGACATTGGCTCAGTAGCAGAACGTCAGCTGGTCCAGTGAGCCCCATTTTGTTTTTACATCTTGTAAACAGCCATTTAAGTCTGTGCTATTTACCTTGGAATGTGATGGCACCAGGGTGTATTGTGGGATGACGACAAGCCAATGGAGTGAGCATGTGATGCTCTGGCCAATGTTTTTGGCGGGAACCCCTGAGTCCTCCAGATGCCCCAGATATCAATCTAACCGAGCATCTGAGGGCTTTGATGGACCAATAAGCTCAACCCACGTAGCAAGTAGCTTTTATAGCTTAAATCAAGAGTTGTTAATTTGGAGACGATCCCTAAATTTGCGAATATCACATTATATTATGATATTATATTATTTACACTACTTTCCAACCAATGCAAATGCTAAGTCTTATGTTCGGAATGGAACATGCCAGCAGTTAACGATAGCTAGCTCCCAGCTTAACATCACCTGTATTAGTTTTGCCTTAGCAGCCAGGTGTCTTAAGAAAAAGAACACAATCCCACTTGTTTCTGAATGAAAAATTATCAATGCACATCACGCACATGTGGAGGTGGAGCCATATGACACAGCTAAGTATATCAGATGAGAATGTCAATGCCCTTTCTAGATACACCGTAGATTTAACTAGTAATGTTACCCATTTTTTGATCAAGCAATGGCTTTGTTTCATAGGTGTTAAAGCATACATTATATTGCTGGACTCCTAGAAGATAGAAAAACGTCTCAAGTCTAAGTCTGAACTCAAGTACTACAGCCCTACTGTTTTGCCACCAATTGGAGGACCAAGAACATATAGACAATTGGTTCGAATGTTTTGGATTATCAGTGTTGGCTGTCCGTAATGTTTAAAAACCTGTGCATTCAAGCCTTAGCATTCACATTGACTGTTTCCCAGAGATATAATAACTCAGTGTGTATTAACAGGTGGAACTGCTTAAAAACGTCCCTGTGGAAGCGACCACTGATGAAGGTCTTGCCAGAGAGTATCAGTCAGTGAGGTGAAGCACTCTGCAGACAGAATCTCCATAGACTTAAAAGCACACAATATGGCTCAACTTATTCTTTGCAAAATATTTTCCATTTAGATTGGCCAATAAACAACTGGAGAGGGAGAAGGCTCAACTGCTGCGGCAGATTCAAAGATATGAGGTGCAGTTTGGAACCAGCAAAGAAGGACCAGGTAATATTGGCAATGATTTTTTTTAAGAATCCAAATTGTATGATTCAACATGACACGTGTTGTCTGTCTATTTCCTCCTTTGTAGGATACAGTGAGCTCCAGGAACAAATGAAGGCAGCAAACAACGAAAAGAAGATATTACAGGTATCCCTAAAGAAAAATGTCAAAATGATCTGCTGTTTTTAAATCTCAAGTCATTAATTGTGTCCATTAGTTTTCTTCTTGCACTCTCAAGTCTATGGCAGCACAGGGAATCAATTGTGGGAAAGTTATTGAATTTGGCACACAAATACAGTGTGGACTTCACAATAACCACAGCAATTTTAGTCTCTAATTCAATCCCTATAGCAGCACCAACTGTTTACATGTGCATTTTTGGAACATGATTGCTAGAAATAAAATTATGTTTCCCTTTGCTTCAAGGGTTGCTCTGATTTTCGCCCCCTTAATGTATTTTTTTCCTAATAAATAAATATTTCAAAAAATCTACTTTTTCAAGCTTTTCCTAGAGCCTCAGTACTAAATTAATGAAAAACAAACATGATAGTCTTAAGCCCATGCCAACAAATTTCAAATAACACACAAGCAAATTTGATGAACAATTTGCCAAAGTAGACACGAAGATGTATCTTTGCGGCGCAAAGTTTCAGACTGAATTAGGCCAGAGCTTAGACCTCCATAGCGCCATCTCCATCTCATCTCGCTGTGAATAATGGATATTTTTGTTTAGAACTTCACAATTAGATCAAAAATCACAAGACGGGTCACTAGATTTGGAGCTGTAAATGTAGGCAAATGATACATGTTTCTCATTGGCCATTTTGAATTTTGTCTTATTGTACTTTGGTCAAAAAATACAATTTGATTTAAAAAATGCTCATAAGCTTAACATCCTTTTATCCAAGGGGTCAATTTGACCCCATTCATTGTTAAACGACTCTAAATACATGGTTTATTTAAAAAGTTGTAAACAAAAAAACATCAATTTCTTGACACAAACCTTTTAAAAATAATTTTCTGGAGGTTTTAAGTGGTGAGGTCAAATTGACCTCAGTGGGGAAATCTATCAAAATTTAGGGTAATAGGAGGGTTAAATTCATATTACATATATTCATGGCACTGGTCTTGAAAGATTCTTTGGATCATGCAACACATATCAAAACCAATGATTATTTACTGCCTCAACAAATTTTAGGACATAATGCCAAACTGCTACTGTGGCCATATTTCTGCAAAATCTTTGACAACATGTGACCCCAAAACTGACCACATCACATCTGTCTGGGGAAAGCACCACCTATTAATCAAAGCAATAACCAATTATGCCTATTTAAATTCTATTTATGGGTTATCATTGCCACCACTGCATAATCATCTCCTGATGTCTAATTTTCCCCCCTCATTTTGTTTGGCTCCTTAATTGTTGATTGCAACTAAATTCATAAATGCTTTCATTTTAGGATGAAGTGAGGAAACTGACCCAAGAGCTGAAACACTTTGACCCAACATTTTTCGAGGAACTTGAGGATCTTAAATTCAATTACAATCTGGAGGTGAAGAAGAACATTGTTCTGGAGGAACAGCTGAAGAAGCTTTCGGATCAGTTTGGTGTGGCGATTCCCGTAGATGTGTCTATCAACTAGCAGATATCAGATCATGAGGCCACTGGATTTATAATTACTGCTCAGTTAGGAACTAAATATATGTACATTTAACAATTTTACTTATTCAGTTAGCCGCATATTTATTTTTTGTAAAATATGAAGACATTTTCATACAAAGGTAGGTTTTACACTATTTGTAATTTGTGGCCTTACAAGCAAGAACTAAAACTGAAGTACAACAAGTCAGTCACTGCCTCAATTTTGAGACTCTATAGATGTACAGTAATAAAAGATTTGTTGGATTTATTCCTGAACCGTTCTCAGAACCCTATTAAAAAATATATAAATTAAAAAAGAAAAAAGTGCAAAATATAATCACAGCATTTACATACATCACATGCCTAAGTGCATATATAAGCAGGATGTCGAAGAGAACTCGCTACAGGCAGTTTTGACAAATATAAAGTGTTGGCGAAGGTTCTTCACTCTGGCCAAAACCAGATTTAGAAGGAATGTTGGGTAGTTTCATTTTATGTGATCAGGGTTCAAACTGAATGTCCTGCATGCTGCTGAAAGTTTCTCCGTTTATGCTGGAGAACGATTTAAACAAGTCCTTCTCGGAAGCACATGGATCAGCATCTGATCCGTCAACATGAACGACCACAGGCCTGGTGTTCAGGAAAGTGTCGGCAACGGGCCATTTTAGACCCAGATGATGGCGGTGAATCTGGAAAATAAGATTCAATATAATTTCATATGGAGAAATTAACTGAAAAACTTGCAACAGAAGAGTGATGTTTACCTTGATCAGCATCCCATCATCACAATGCCAAACGATGCCCTCCACTCGCCCCTCCAGGCATTGTTGAAACCAGGAATAAAGCTGCTGGAATTCTACCGGTGGAGGGTTCCGGATGCGCAGAACCCCGTGGGGAACCAGAACATGGACTGGATGCTTCTTATTTCCCAAACCTACAGATTTCACAGTCAGTTACTTCCTAAAGGTTTCCAGACAGCCATGTTCGTACAACTTTAAGAGCATTATCAACCATGAATGTTTATGGTTTGTGTATCCTGCCCTCCTCATTTCCTTTTTGAATGACAAATGTAAACAGTTGACACCTGCTCACACACAGTTATCTTCTTATTGGTTTTGGTCCAACAGGATCCCATTTGCGTTTTTACTCATTCTAACTTTTTAAAACTGTTACTTTTATTCATACGGTAGGGCCCTGCTATGACGCTCGCAATGTGCAAACACATTAATGGAATTGTGACATCCAGTCATTTTCAGTGACTGTTATTTCAATATATGAGGAAAGCTAATCTGAGAGACACTTCACCAACATTTCAACATTTTATGTGAGGAAATAGTACTAAAAATGTAACAACAACAAAAAAACAGTAAACAAAATAGAAAATTCAAAAAGCCCTAATAAAGGACAGATTAAATTGTGGAAAAGTGACAATAATGACATTTATGATGCTACAAAAGATATTTTGTTTAAATGTTCTCTTGATTAATGAATCATTTAAAAATGCTAAGAACAATCATTGGCATATAGTTATAGAAATATGAAAGTTGGTTGTATTTTTTGTTAAAATTACATTTAAAGTACTTTTCTCAGCTATTTTAATACATAAAGAGAACATTTTGTAGCTGAAAATTTGAATACACTATGTACTCCAGTTAACATTTGATTTCGACTAACAAAAATGATTTCTGAAGCATCAAGTGACAGTGGACACTGGCGTATTACCTGCTAAAAATTAAACTTTGGATTTGAACAACAGCCTACACGATACTTGCCATATGGATTTCCATTAACATTGGTGCCGATAAGCTCAAGTGTTTGCTCCATCAGATCTGCCAGAGGAACGCTGACTATTTCAAGCTGTCCTTCGTCCTCCCCGTGGGTCTTCAGGACAAGAGCAACACCGGCGCCATAGTTGACCACAGATGAGTGCCAGCAGTACTGCTTGTTGGTGTGATCCACCGGAACCCAACCTTCATCACACAGACACATGATTCAGTACAGCTCGAAACTAGAAGACAAGAACAGAGAGTGTGTTCAGAGTCTCCAACCCACCAGGTATGTGTCCGTGTTCATCAGGCACTGGATGACCGTTCTCGTGCTGGACTCTGTGAGCGGCCATCCACGAATCAGGCACTTCTCTGAAATCTTCATTGACGTTCCACACAAACCCTGTTATTATAAACAATTACACGTTAAGTCAGAATTATTAGCCCCCTGTATATTTTCTTCCCCAATTTCTGTTTAAAGGAAAGAAGATCCAACACATTTCTAAACATCATAATTTTAATAACTAATTTCTTTTATCTTTGCTATGATGACAGTACATAATATTTTACTAGATATTTTTCTAAATTATTCAGCTTAAAGTGCAATTTAAAGGCTTAACTAGGTTAATTAGGTTAACTAGGCAAGTCATTGTATAACAGTAGTTTACTCTGTAGACAATCGGAAAAAAAATATTGCTTAAGGGGGCTAATATTATTGACTATAAAATGGTCAAAACTGTAAAAACTTAGACTTAGACTTTCTCTAGCAGAAAAAATATTATCGGAAATACTTTGCTCCCTTAAATATCACTTCAGAAATCTTTGAAAAATAAATATTTCACAGGAGGGCTAATAATTTTGACTAATAATGAATAATACTTGCGTAGCCTTTATTAATTAATCATAGTTAATTACAATCCAAAATAATGCTTGTTAACATCAGTTAATGCTTTTACATGAACAACTATTTTCATTAATGTCAATAAAGACAAATAAATACTGTAATAAATGTATTGCTCATTGTTTGTTCATGTTAGTAAATACAGAACATTAACTAATGCAACCTTTTTGTAAAGCGTTACCCAATTTCCTCCAAAAAAAATACTACTTTATAGACTAAATGCAGTTTTTTACACTTAAGAATATAAATAGCCCATGCATTTAAGGTAATATAAAATACCTTTACAGGTCTTCTGCGAATATTGATACTTTTTTAATCTTTTGTCCGCCTGCTTGGTGGGTTTCCGATCCAAGCGAGCCCAGAGATACGGTTCCCCTAAATAAATACAAATTATAGATTAAAGGCAGTTTTCTTTACACTTTAGAACATAATTAAGTTCAAAGTTCAATTAAAATCTTCAAATTTCACAAAATTGCGTGTGTGTAAACACTGCTCTGGTTCAATAAGCTTTATTAACTTTTTTCCTGAGTAAAAAAGAAATACATAAAAGTTGTTTACATACAGACTGGTCCACAAAACAGATAATAACCCCCTGGTTTTTAATACTGTGTTTGGTTACCTGACCTATGACCTACTGTACTATGAATGTTCATGAGTCTCATGGTTGTTCTGAAGAGTTGATGATTCTTTGAGGAATCCTCCTGATTCTTCAGTTTTCCAGCATCTTTTGCATATTTGAACTCTTTCCAGCAGTGACTGTATGGTTCTACCATACAGATGCATCGTTTCACACTGAGGACAATTGAGAGACTCAAACAGAACCATTTTTTAAAAAGTTCAAAAACTCACTGATGCTCCAGAAGGAAATGTTAAGAACATTAAGGGGATGAAAACTTGAACAGGATGAAGCTGTCCCAATTTTTCTTCCTTTGTTGAAAGGTTTTCCATTTAATGCTGCTCTACAGAAGCAGCAGAAGATACTTACATAATTCCTGAAAGACAAATTAACTACAATTTACTGTGATCTTTAAATTCATAATGTTTTCACCCTCCAGCTCTTAATGTTTCCTTCTGGAGCATCAGTGAGTGCTATAATCATTTTTTTAATAGTTGGAGTCCCTCATTGTGAAAAGGTGGATCTCACATCATCTCTTAATCGTAGTCACTGATGGAGAGGGTTCAAATATGCAGAAGATGCTGGAAACTAGATAATCTGCAGGATTTTTCTGAAGAACGGCAGCACTTTAACTGTTCAGAACAAACCAAGGGACTCATGAATAACTTCACAAAGCAAAAGAACAGTCGTAGATCATCAGCTAACCACGCTCGGCATTAAAAACAAAGAGCTTGCTAACTGCAGGGCGTTACTTGAATAATGTCATGTTTATATGTAAAAAAGCTGTTACGTAGGACAGTATTAAAGAAAAAAAGAAGCATTTTGTAGGATCTCTCTTATTTTGTCAAAATTATTCACATTTTCACAAACTTTCACATAACTGTGTGTGTGTGTGTGTGTACATAAGCGCTCACAAACCTACAAACTACACGCTACTGGTCAAATTTTAGGATCAATGTAATTTTTGTAATGTTGTAAAATAAGCTTTTTCTGCTGCCAAAGGCTGCATTTATTTAGTCAAAACACAGTAAAAACTGTAAAGTTGTGAAATGTTATTGCAATCTAAAATATCGCTTTTCTTATTCGATGTAGTTTCAAATTTAATTTAATCATATGATTTAATGCTGAATTTTCTACATGATTATTCCAGAATTAGTATGATTTTTTAGCATGATTTTATATTTATATATATATATATCTAGAGAGAGAGAGAGCGAGAGAGAGAGAAAGAGAGAGTGTTTACATGTTTGTCATATTATTTGCTATTTGATATTAACATCTGCCAAATGACTAAATGTAAAAATTTAAGCTGATTGTTTACATCAACAATGAATTAACAACAAAAAAACACTTCAAACGTGTTGACTCATTTATGATCCAGCTTGTACCATTGAATGTGGTGACATAGCAGCATGTGCCGTCAATCTTCTCAGTGGCTGCAGCACAGTGGATGTCTGATCCCAGAGCAGCAGGGTTCACATTCTCAGTAGCCACAACCTGAAACTGCTGTACGGGGAGAAGAGGATGAGAGCATGTGAGATCTGCTAAAAATCAACCTTATCCACTTAAGTTATACACAATGCCCGTGATCGCTAATTCATTGTTTTGTGATCAAACAGCACTTTTTCCTCAGCCACAGTCACTTTAACATGTGCTTTATAAATAAACTTTGTGTCTAAGTTACATTTCTCTATGATGCACGAGTTAAAATAATAAAAATACTCAAATGACAGTAGACATGGGCTGTTTAGTAACGCGTTGCCTCGTTTTGCATTCATAAAGTTTATAAGCGCTTTGGTGATTAATATATGTACATTTACAAAAATACAGATTGTTTTTTTTCACCCACCTGACAGTCGCGTTTTCTGGATGGCTCGTTTCTCACTTCCGTCAGGAAAACGCATGGAATCTTCTGCTGCACTGAACTCAGACGCCGCATTATTACCGCTGCTGATCAGCTTTATTATTAAGATGCTTTGCAGAATTAATATGGACTGATGACATCAACACATTATCCGTGTGCCATGCGCCCAGTGCTATTTTGTTCAGATTTCCTGTCGTTCTTTAGTGTGTCATGTTATGATCTTTGTCGCCATCTATTGGAACGGAGACCTTTTAAAAAAAAATAAATAGTGGCACAATATAACTTATTTAAAACTACATCTGTTTTAAATTGTACTTTAAAATAATTGAACTCAGAAATAAACTAAACGTTTTATATAGGGGGTCGTCTAAGGGGGGCGCCATGTTGACTTTTGCTTATTTTTTGTAAGTTTTGAATGGAAAAATAAATATGTCCTGTTCAGTTAGTTTACATTCATTCATTCATTTTTTTTTCGGCTTAGTCCCTCTATTAATCTGGGGTCGCCAAAGCGGAATGAACCGCCAACTTATCCAGCACATGTTCCAGCTGCAACCCATCACTGGGAAACAGTCATACACACGGACAATTTAGCTTACCCAATTCACCTATAGCGCATTTCTTTGGACTTGTGGGGGAAACCGGAGCACCCAGAGGAAACCCACGCGAACACGGGGAGAACATTCAAACTCCACACAGACATGTCAACTGACCCAGCCGAGGCTCGAACCAGCAACCTTCTTGCTGCTACTCACTGCGCCACCAGTGGGGGCAGTCGTGGCCTGGTGGTTAGAGTGTTGGACTCGTGATCCGAAGGTTGCTGGTTCGATACTCGGTACCAGCGGGAATTGGGGGTGGGGGGAGTGAATGACCAGCACTCTCCACCACCCTCAATACCACGACTGAGGTGAGTCCCTTGAGCAAGGCACCGTTCCCCCCAACTGCTCCCCGGGCGCCGCAGCATGGCTGCCCACTGCTCCGGGTGTGTGTTCACGGTATGTGTGTGTTCACTAACTGTGTGTGTGCACTTGGATGGGTTAAATGCAGAGCACAAATTCCAAGTATGGGACACCATACTTGGCCACACTACACTTCACTTCACTTCACTTCACTTCACTTCACCATGACACCCAGATAGTTTACACACAAATTTAAATCTGCCCCAGCAAATACAGATTTAAAAAACCATGGTCTTTGTTGAAATATAAAATGCGATTCAACATGCTCAGTTTGTCGAGGCTGTGGATGATTAACTGCACCTTTGAAAAAAATAAAAAATTATATTTTTTGCACAGACATTCATTTCACTTCATAAGACCTCAATATATCATCACTGATATTAATTTTGTGCTGCATAAATATTATTTTTGAGAGAATTCATTCTTACAAGCTGCATAACTGAGAATCTTTTCAGGTATTTTTAACCCCAACATCGCCTCAGCAATGCTATTCGGGATGCACTGACTGAAATTTTTACAATACTCTTTATGTTTAGAAGCCATATCTCGATAAACATTTTTCTGAGCCTGTTTCGAAAGCAAAAGGCAACAAAATTAGTGAATAACTGATTTTATCCAAAAACCTTAAATGTAATTTCATTTCGCAAATTATTTATCAACTTAAATTCTTACGTATTCTTTTTTTTCATATAGTGAAAAGTTCCCTCGCTGTCAACACTGTCTTTCCCCTTCCAAAAAAAGTTCTTCCAAAAGTGTATGTCAAACCTGAAATGGTCAGCAGAACGCATCTGAAGTGAATCAAAGGCAAAATAAACTATAATTTATTCGATTTAACACATTGCTCAATAATTGGTCTATAACATTAAAATTAAAAACAAATATTTATTGGCTGGTACCAATATGGCAGGTGATATATTGTGCATCCCTAAATTCATCAATATACTTTTTTTTAAACCCATCCCACAAAATTATTACCTTTAATAAATCTTTCATAAAACAGAAATTGTAATACCAACAACTTGAATTACAGTGAGCCTGCAGACAACCTTAAGTGCAAGAGCATCAAATGCATTAATGACTTCTCATTAAATAGCATTTTAAATGGCATTCTCAATGTTGTCATGCCCTTCGAGAGCACTCAATTAAGCCTATTAAGTAAATATATACAGTACACACACGCATTTGTCATTTTCAGTATTATAATTTCATCTTTTGTACCATGTAACTTCATTTAGGACAGAAAACACCTGATCCAGGCATACAATTAGCCATCCGGAGTGCAAAAGTGACGCGTTCCATTGGTAACAACCAGAAGTGACCTGAGGTAGGTCAATCAGTGTCAAAGTCAATCAGTATCAACGCACTAAACTTTTTATTTGATCTCTCCATCAGGTTTCATGCTGAAGGGCTCCAGCCGCTCACTCTCGGGCAGCATGTTGTTGAGTCGCTCCATGAGTGGTACGGTCTGGTCGATCCCCATCTGAATACGTCTCAGAATCATCGACATCTCATTGACCTTTTGGATCTGCTCGGCGTATTTGGCGTACCGCTTTTGCCTCTCCTGCATGATGCTGAACAACGCCTCCACTGACAGGTCCATCTGACAAAAAAAAAAAAAAACTATTTAGTATTTTGATGTGTTTGCTGAAATTGTGTTGTTCATTAGAAATGAGGGCGAATACCTCTTTGATCCTCTTGACCAAAGCATTCTGGTCAAATGCAACAGCCTCCGCACACTGGTGCAGATGATCTTGGTATCGGACACACAGTTGCAGGACCTGTGCCGAATCCAACTTTTCTAAACACACAGTGCTGGGGGAGGTTTGTCCACTGAGAACACCTGAGAGGATCACACCTAAATTAGGCTCAAATATGATTCATATATTAATTGCTTTCCAAATGATGCACCGTACACTCAACTGTGTAGTGCAACCTCCCAACTGGATTTTTTTTTCTAACTGGTAGTTCAATGGCAAATGATTTTTAGTGGTGGTCACATAAATCCAAACTTCCAAATAGTACTAGCAGCAGTCATGAGTACAGCCCCAGTCACCAACAGGATGCAGCATAATTGTCTTCATATGAGAAGTTTGCTTGCACAAACCAAAATAAATGTAGAAATTCAATCTTAGCACCCGATAGCTCCTACTCTCTGCGTAAACATTTAAAGGGCACCTATGATGAAAATCATCTTTTTAAAGCTGTTTGGACAGAACTGTGTGTATGTATAGTGTCCACAGTCATATTGGGGTGATATAAAGACAATAAGTCTCTTTTTTTTTAATTTCCTGATGTTAAAATAGCATCCAAATCCCTCCCATTTTGAGGCCGACCGCAACTTGACGTATTTAACATTAACATGTCTCCATAGTAATGCGTATAATCATATCAACAAGACAGGACGTGCGCAAAGCAACTGGGAATAAAAGATCTGTTCAGTTCGCTAGGATCATCAATCATCATCAAATGTGATCAAGAGTGAGTTTTACAAGTTTAACACGTTTTTAAAACAGTGCATGTTTGTAATGAACTACAGCGATTTACTTCAGCTGTACTTTATCACCACAGCCGCATGTCAGTACAATTATAAAAGAAGATGCTTCAATCCCGGGTTGTGGACGTTAAATCAGGTTTATTTTGGACATTAACATAACGGATATCCATACAGCAGTGGATATTAATGTGTATCCTGTCACATTGGCCGTGCAAAAACAGTGCAAAGCTAAACACGTGCGCGGTCTGTGTGTGTGTCCGCTGTGTGTGTGTGCGTGAACTTTGTAACGACATTGTGTGTGACTCATCGTTGCAACTCCACAACAAATACATCAAATAATCATTGGGAAAGTTCTTACTGTAATATTTCTCACAAACATTATGTGAGATCTGCTTCCTTCATGTCTGTCTGTTATCTGAGGCAGCCGAGGGTGGAGATTGAGGCACACTGACAGGCACGTGGGAACAGTGGGCGGGGAGGACTAGCATTAAAGGCACAGTCCACCAAAACAGCTACAAGATGCTCAGAGCTAAAAATTACAAACTTCTGAAAGGTATAATAAATAATCTGATGGGTGTTTTGAGCTGAAACTTTACAGACACATTCTGGAGACACAAAAGACTTATATTAAATCTGGAAAAAGGGGTAAACTAGGTGCCCTTTAACTCTTCTTATTTATTGGCTGAATAAGTACATCATCCAGGCATTTAAAGTCCACTTTTTCTTTTTAGAATTTTTTGTGTGAACGCACTACTTGCACTATCTATTGTTGCAGACCTCACTCTAAAACAGAGAGAAACAGAGTTTGTTTTCAGCTGTGCTGTCCTCTTTGTTGACTGAAGACACGCTGTGGTTGTCGCGGCAACACTTTCTTTCAACTGCCACCAGTGTTTAGAAAAATGCAACTTTGTATTCTTTTTAAAGATACAATGTTAATATCATTATAAAGTAATGAAACTATATACATACACATAGGGATACACACAACTGAGTAATAAATAACACATATAGCTGTTATATTTTATTTAAGCTTCTTGTGACCTAAAACTCGTGTGGGTCACACTATAGTACAAAACGATGCACTTGTTAATGACACCATTTTCACAAAGTAATCAAATTCCAATTAGTTTGGATATTTCTCTTCTTTTTTCCTGAGGGTAACAACCTCTCAGCTGATTCTGTAAACTAGACTGTTGTAAGAAAACATAAGGACATTAAAGATTTTGATGAATAATTTATTGCAGCATAGCAGTCACAAAGTGGAAGTACCTTGGGTTTAGCAGAGTTGGAATAAATGCCAAGCATCTTTAAGTCCCCAAGAAATCAAAACTAACCATATGATTTTGTTAGCTCACATTGTTGGTTTTGTGGTGAACAATTCATCTGTGCATGTTGTTAAGAAGAAAAAAAATTGTTTGCCCTTGTAATCTTTAATTGAAATCTGAAAATGCACTTCCTGTTTGTTTTCAGTTAATTTATCAGATTACGTGATTTTTGAGGTTTTGACAAACAGAAAGGGTGAGCAGGAGGAGTCTGTTAGGTTGTAATAACTCTTCTAAAACCGATCTTTCTGAATGAAACTTTACTACGTCCATTCAGCCCGCGGTAGAAAAAACAAGCCTATAATTGCTGATCACGTTACTACTTACACACTACTGTAACGGTTAATTAATTTATATGAAATTTGTATGGGTGGCTCAGTGGTTAGCACTGTCGCCTCACAGCAAGAAGGTCGCTGGTTTGAGTCCCGGCTGGGCCAGTTGGCATTTCTATGTGGAGTTTGCATGTTCTCCCCGTGTTTGCGTGGGTTTTCTCCCGGTGCTCCGGTTTCCCCCACAGTCCAAAGACATGCGCTATAGGTGAATTGAATAAGCTAAATTGTCCGTAGTGTATGTGTGTGAATGAGTGTGTATGGATGTTTCCCAGTACTGGGTTGTAGCTGGAAGGGCATCCACTGTGTAAAACAAATGCTGGATAAGTTGGCGGTTCATTCCGCTGTGGCGACTCCTGATGAATAAAGGGACTAAGCCGAATGAAAATGAATGAATTTTGTATACATAAATTTTCATTAAGTATATTTTAACCACACTGACCGAAAAATGGTGGCGCAGTGGGTAGCGCTGTTGCCTCACAGCAAGAAGGTCGCTGGTTCGAGCCTCGGCTGGGTCAGTTGGCATTTCTGTGTGGAGTTTGCATATTCTCCCTGTGTTCGCGTGGGTTTCCTCCGGGTGCTCCGGTTTCCCCCACAACTCCAAAGACATGCACTATAGGTGAATTGGGTAAGCTAAATTGTCCGTAGTGTGTATGTGTGTGAATGTGAGTGTCTGGGTGTTTCCCAGTGATGGGTTGCAGCTGGAAGGGCATCCGCTGCGTAAAACAATAAGTTGGCCGTTCATTCCGCTGTGGTGACTCCAGATTAATAAAGCGACTAAGCCGAAAAGACTATGAATGAATGAATGACCGAAAAATCTATTTAAGTAAAATGCATCATCTTACATCATTTTCTGATAAAGAAATGTCATTATGATTTTTACTTGAAATATGATAAAATAAGTAAAGCATTTTTGCAGTCTGCATAAATGAATGAAGTATTTAAATGGGACCAGGTTACCATGGTAACTGACCCAGAGTACAAGTTATCTCCCTTCTACTTACTCCGCTTTCCCTGGTTTGACATACCTCCCTTTTTGAAAAGGAAAACCCAGAGTTTCCCTGATTTCAGGCTTAACATACTCAGAGTTTTAACTTAACCTGCTTTCTGAAACAGGCCTCTGATTTTTCTAAAAATTACTTAGAAGTATTAAAAGCCTAGCCCAAGTGTAAATGCCCACATTTTTTGCATACAAACAAACCTAAATTAACAGCATGACTAGTTAGCATTTGCACTGCTGCTTACCTTTCAGAAGAGGTTGAAACGTGGGAATCTCCTGAAGCTTTATTACATCAGGATCATTGTGGATGTTTCGTAATGAATGTGTTCCTTGGGCCACAACTACTATGTCATCCATTTTGGCTCTTTGCTTAGCCGGAGAGGGAACAACTGAAAACACGAGATAGAATTCACTCATAGATTAAAGTGACAAAATATGCAAGACATAGAAAACAACTGCAATACCACAGGCATATGTCAATAATATGCCAGACATAGATCGATACCATTCCTGTGTGTAGCATACTTCTGATCAATAATAAACACAATATCTTTGGAGTGTTAATGAAATTAGGTTTAGTACCTGAAGCACTGAAGTCTGAATGTTTATGATCTGCATCTCCACTCTGTTCAGCACCCATAATGCACTTCGTCTATGCAATCAACACAAACCCTGAATAAAAAAACTAAACAAAATGAAACGTATAGCTGATATGAATAGCAATACATTACATTATTAATGTAGAACGATAATTATCCTGTGTATGAGCGCGTATTATATTATACAAACAAAATAAAAATATAATACAGCTAATACAAAAGAACTATAAAATATATAGTTCAATTTCATAAATATTTACGATACAGAAACGACATGATACTACAAATACGATACATACATGCACGCATCACTTACCTTGATGTTGTTTTTAGCTGTTTAGCTGCTGTCTAAATGTGTATTGTTTAGTTGATTGAACGACCTGCTAATGCTTCACATTGTTGCTTACATAAATCCGAGACATTTTAACCGTACACCTGAAATTGTAAACGTTTATAAACGAAGCCAAATAAGATTACAGTCGTATAGAAGTGCAAATGAAACATCCGGTTTGGTAAGCATGAGACGCGTGATGATGACGTCATGTTTTTGTTTACATGTGACCATTCGTGCATGAAGGAGCTCTATTTAATCTCGCATCATTGAATTGAGTTGACAAATGAAATACAAATATAAAGCGATCTTAGGAAAACGTGTATAAGAAGACGGATCCAAAGATAGCATCATGAAGTGAATTATCTGGTTGATTTTACACACCATACGTCACCTTTTATATGGATTTCATTTATACATAATTTATAGTAAATAACACATAGTTTAGTTTATTTAACTTCAGTCGTAATCAAATGTTTAGTGAAGTTTTTTTTATTTGTCATTTGCCATGTTAACATAATAATAACGTATTATTAGATTTGAAACAGATAAATACGTCTAGAATTTGATACATTGTATATCATAATACTTAATACATTGAATTTCATAGTAAATCGGTGCATGAGAGAAAATGTTTATTTTGTAATTGGAATATTTTGAATGAGTTATGAACACCATCTTAATCAGGTTTTGACTATATAAATTCATTTTAAAATGTGGTATTACTACTATATCGCAGGATATTTATGAATGTAAAATATTTTAGCCAAAAATCTACATACACGAGGCAGTACAAGAAAGTAGTACAATTGTGCATTTTATTTAAAATTGCCACAATTTTATTAAACTATGGAAACTATTTAAAAAAAACTGTGATATTCTTACATGTTACATATTTTGCTAAATTCTTGGAATTCCTCCCCTTATTTGTTTTTACATCCAATTAGATAATATCTTCACCGTCACTGGCTTTTGTTTTAAACATGACATTATGAAGACATTCATGTTCCCGTTTTTAACATACTTCCCTAAAAATCCTCATTTCTCTCAGAGAAACTCTAAAAGTCCTAGAGAAAATCTCAATCTCATCTATTTCTTCAAGGAGCAAGTACATTACACACAATGCAGCAACATGCGATTGAGATCCACCCCTTGGATCATCAGCCATGTCGGTGAGAAGCGAAAAACCCCATTTGATTGGCCATTCCGCGTGTCAATCCTTCCGAGGGGAAACGTAACCTCCAATCCGATTGGCCACGGCGAGTGCGTCTATTTATCCACAAATCCTATTGGTTGAAAATATAGGTTAGTGGTCCGACAGTCACACGAAGGAAAGAAAAGTAGGTCAGAGACTGATTCCGTTTATGTCACAGTTCCTCACGGAACGGACGTCAAAAAACCGAAATAAACTGTGATGTGGAGCTTTTCCTTGGGTAAGTGTGACAGTTTGGCTTTTGGCAATTTTTCTCAAAGTGTCGCGTTTTGCTTGTCGATGTATTGTGTGCGGTTTTTGTCCTCTCGCATATTGATTTCAGTAGGAGGGGCGTCCGTGACATTTCTCAGGTTAAATACCTTGGAAGCGATGCATCTGCAGCCCAATAAAAGCAACCGTGCTGTTTGTGATTTAATAAGAAAGGGGTAAATCATGACTGAGTGTTGTCACAAACCCACACCCATCCTCGGTGTGAGGTTGGTGCTCTGCGTCCCCTTTAAGATGGTTGAATAGAGGGAGTGCAAGTGTACTTGAGCCTCTTGTGTGGGTTGGTCACTTAAAAAGGTACTTGCCTTTTATATAATGCTTACTGTTGTCGCCTTTAAAATTTGGACTGTGTTTTAAACCCCTTTACCAAGACAGCGTTTTAAGTGATGCTTTCTTGGTAGGGAGCTCAACTGGAGTTTGATTCATTATGTTAATGAGTGGCGTCATTGTGCTTTCGATTGCGGTTTACTGGGGTTTGTGGTGTTGATATTTTAAAGATAGCAGTTTATAGCAGACAGAACAGAAGAAGAGTGTGAGTTTTGTCACCAGCAAACCATCCAAATGAACCTTTCTGTGTGCTGAGTAAGAGCCAGATGCAAATGTGAGCGTGTAGACATTAATCTGGCATTGAGAGCATAGAGTATTTTGGAGCTCAACAGGTGGGTTCCAGAAAATGTCATTTGGGCCATAGGGAAATGGATTTTGAACGACAGCTTCTGATGAGGATTTAAAGACAGACTGTTTGTGAGTATGCTTTTTTTTTTTTTTTTGTAAACCTGAAATATATTGATGCTCGATAAATACAGTCAAAATAAACTTCAGCCGATATGCAGCCAACATCTTCAAATGAATAGTTTTTATACTTAACTGCTATTTTTAGTTTGTTGATTAAAATGCAATGCTTCATTTATAAAAGGTCAGATGTTGGTAAATGAATCACTTAATGTTTTTTGCTTAAAAACTCCTAAATGTGTATTTTTTTCAGTGCAACGTTCACATTTTTATGCTTGTATAGAGCATTTCTCTGACTTGTACTACTTGCCAAAATTATATAATTTTATTTCATAATTTTAATAATTTTTGACCATTAAGTTTTATTTTTTAAATGATGTAAGCACAAACCTTAAAATAATGACTACAAAAACTTTGGAGATTTGGAGAAAACGAGAAAACAAAAAGTTTGTGACTTTATTTAACATGACAAATTACCCCTACAGTAGTGTGGTTCATTCTGGCTCACCATATTATTTTTATAGTTGAATAAATCTTTCTAAAGTAAAAATTACTGAATGTTTAATGATCATTTTAATATACATTTATCTTTTATTAATGTTTTCATATTAAAATAAATACGTAACATTTCAATATTAATACTATTATTCATATTTTTGTTACTTGTTATTTGAATTATTTATAAAAATACTAAATTATTGTTTATAGATTTCGATTCAGTGTATGTATTTTTAGTAATCCTATATTTTACATGCATTAGCTATTTAATACACATGAAACGTTTAAAACACATGTGAAAGCCTGCCCCAACCAGACATTTGGGAAAAGTAATATACATTAAATGACAGTTTGCTTTTAGTCATGACAAGTCTGACAAGTTTTGTGAAAGCGCTGCTTCTATATTGTAATATGGGTGTGTTGCGGTCAGTTGAAGTAACTGCATTCTTGAAGTACAGCATCAAACTCTCATCATTTGGGTGTTCATCATCACTACTTCCAGGGTTATTTTTTCCTCTTACCACATCTGCAGGTTTTTCCATTTACAAACATTAGATACATTACAGTAGATACATTACAGATACAGTACATTACAGATACAGTAGATACATTACATTTGTTTTCCCCGAATTTGTCTTTAACAGAAACTTCAAATAAGGCCCGTAATTAGGATGAGCAATCCAGGTATTATCTTTAAATGTGACATTATAATCCAGTCTTGCAAAGGGAGATTTAATTAGCATATTTGCCATTCACCACACTGAAAACGTCTTGAATTCGGATAAAGTGACATGACCTAGTTTTATCTTTTTTTGCTCATTACTTTCTTCCTCTTTTTATTTCTTCATCTTTGGCAGTCTGAGAAGGCAAGCCCACGCGCTCAAGAATAGATCCTTTAGAGATGGGTGGAGTGATGGTGGCTGGTGCATGAGCCATGCATCGCTATGCCTGAATAAAACCACAGTGTTTTTTAACACTTTTTTTTTTTGTTTGTTATTTTTTTTTAGTATGTGAATGTGAAAAAAAAGATGCCCTTTTAACTGTGCTCTGGCGTGGGCTATTTAATGCCTGATTGAAGGATCTGCAAACTCTCTTGTTTATTTCGACAGAAAATCCCGTTTGAACACAGGGGACTCCTGTTTCGTTTACAGCAGGAGAAAGTGGGTCTTCCGGCTCTTTATTTCTGCCAGTTTCGTTTGTGTGATCTAAATGTGGCCTAGATTGTGAGCTTTCCAAGGGTTTCCTGGCAACCAGAGCAGGTTATTGATGAAGCGCACCATTCCTCCTTGTGCATGTGTTTGTGGGAGTATGAGAGAGGTCATTTGTTAACAATATGGAAGCTCAGTCTGATGATTGAAGGGTGCAAATTTGGTTTGTTGCTTTCATGTAATCCTTCATGTAGCTGTCTGTCATGTAAAAGGTCTGCACAGTTTCAAAGATCACAGTGCTTTATAAATTTTGTTGGTGTGTCCTAAAAGAAAGAAGTGATGCAAAACAGTCTTCAGTAATTCTAGTCTTACATCCTGCGCAGCTTTTTAACAAATTTGCATTAAGCCAGTCTGTGGGCTTTATTTGTTGTATTTGAGGCCTTAAGGAGTTTGGTTTGTGTTGTCGACTTGCTGTTTTATTTGTCCACTTTGCTTGCACTTCCAAAGGATGAGGACTGATGTTTAAACTGATGCCACTGTTGCTTTTTGTATCACTGTTTTCTGAGCTGAAATTCAGGTATGGTGATGAATGTTTGGTTTCAGTCATGCTCTGGAAATGCTAGACAAATAACAACAAACTGGGCCTTCTGACCAATCTGCACACAGAAAGGAGGGGATTAAACGAACTGAATCTTGGAACAAACCATTTCAGACACTGCAAATGACCAATAATTGACAAACTGTTATATATGACAAAGCATTATTATGGATTTATAGATCTTGCTGAATCCAGTCAGCACACTCAACAAAACCTCTGATTGGCCATTGCCATTAATAAGCGAGCCTAATAAATGTGTGTTATAATACAATATATAAAAAAGCTTAAACTTAAAAATAAATCTGATGCTATGTCTGATGTAAATGCAATGTCATAAATTAATGATTTGTAAATATGCTTTTAACTGCAACAGGCATATTCGATGTAGTTAAATTGTTTTTGCCCCTTATCCTGAAGTTGTAGGGGCATTTTTGTTACAAGCACTTGTTTATTTCCAACCCTCTGCAATCTATAGTTGATTTTTCACTGTATGGTACAGCACTGTTCAGTTTGGTACAGCTCACTTTTGGAAGCTTTTTTCACTGGATTCCATACTTAGTACCTGGTACTTTTTTTTTTTTTTATACTACCACCTAAGGTGAGGCTCCAAGCAAACCTCAAGTTACCGAAACGTGACTTATACACAATGCTGATCACTGATTGGTCTGTGAGAATCGTCACTACCAGTGTCATTGGATTTGGATCTCGTGACACGAGACACCAAACCTTCTTTTAGTCAGCAGCATCCACTGCTGTATTCTTGGATCACACAACTAAACCATTTTTACTACCATCGCAAGTAAAAGACATTTTTGACAGTATTGTGGTCAGTAGAAGAGATCCAGAAGTTCCTCTTGTTGGTAGCCAAGCAGCAGTTCCATTGAGAACTGGAAAGTGTTTTTCAGGAAGTCACAGCAGTAGAGGAGGTGCAACTATAACAATAATTCCACCAACTTACTACTAAAGTACTAAACTTCAGTGGAAATGCAAAACAAACCAACCCACACCGAATCGTACTGCACAGTGGAAATTAGCTTAAATTTGAAAAATTGAGTTTTTAGGTTTTTTTTATTTATTTATTTTTTTATTAGAAAGTGTTTTATGACCTTAGTCTCTTACAATGATTACTTTCATCCAACACAAAATTAGCAACCTTGTAAGTGGCATAGTGGGAGCAGTTACATTTATTTAAAAGAGTTTTAAAAAATATATATAAAATAAAATCCTTTTACTTTGTTCCAAAACTGCATGACAGTGATGTTATTCTGTGGAGTATAAAAATGAAATATTTGGGGGAAATATATATATTTTTTGTTGTTGTTAATGTTCATGCATTGAAAGTTTTTTTTTTTTTTTTTTTTCTTTCCATGTTTTGAAGTCAGTGGAGTCAAAAATGGTTGATGAAGGAGTGAAGCACTTTGCTAATAATGAAAACTAACTAATCTCAATTGAAACTTCTCATAACCTTAGCCATAATTTCTGTATGACACTGAAAACAAAATCGACAATTTCTTGTAAGACCATATGGTTATTATAAACTCGGCTGTAATTTGTTTTTGCGCAGGATCTGGCCACAGGTGAAAGGACATGCATTGATCACAGCTGCTTGACTGAATCTGTGTGGTGAGCTTCTAGGGATACACATTGATATAACATATAGCTCAGTGTGACCTTTGTAAAGAACTGTAGAATAACTTTGGTCCCTGTTGCTCTTAGGATGATCTAATGGCAGACCAAAGAATGGACATCTCCTCAACAATGAATGAGTTCATGTCCCAGAGCTCTGCAGATCTGATCAGCAGTTCAATTGGCACCACGGGCATGGACTACACCCGCAAGAGGAAGGGCAGCACCACTGAATACCAGTCAGTACACCACACATTGTGTAATAATAATAACAGAAGTTGAAGAAAATCATATTATTTGGGATACATTAGCACTTTTCCTTTGTGGTGTTGAGAAGTTATTCTAAAACCACTGTATTATGTATGCTTGGTGACTACTTGGCGATGTTTCTTTACAAAGTGGCAATATATACAGTCATGTAGTCCGCTGTTGTTGTTTTGTTTTGTAACTTCTGCTTGTCTGTAGACTAAACACATGATCACATGAGCACGAAGTCACTGTTTTCATAAAATCACATTTTTGTAGTTTACACAGAGACAATAAAAGCATGTGTGAACTTGCACTTTAACACTTGATTTCAGATATTTGTCTCTTTATTCTTACTGTGACAGCTGTAAAATTGCAAAACTAATAGTTAAGATTGTAAATAGACGACATTACACATACTCAATGCGGATTAAAAATATGTATTATTATTATTACTGTTAGTTCTTTACATTTTAACTCCCTTTTATTATCACTAGCTTTACTTACTAGCTGCATATGTGTGTTTTATTTTTGTATAGCTATGAAATATTTATCCTTTTTTTTTTTTTTTGTATTGTTTTGCAGGATTGATGGCTTTTCATTTGAGTGAGTACATTTTGAAAATACTTCAATTTGACAATACAATTATTTGCTTCATACTTTACGTTACTTAAGAGTATGTATAGTGTAGAGATCAGTATGTATAATTAAATTGAAAGAATTGCTGTAAAAAGTAGTTTTATTGACCTCCCTGTTGCTTTTTTTTTTTTTTTTACAGTGATAGCATGGACACAGATAAAGACAAGACACTAGGAAGGTAAATAAATGCAAATTACATCCTGTTATTTTTAAACACACAATCATAAGACAAATAGATTACCAAGTAAATGATTAATGACTAATAAAATCATCTGTCCTTTAAAACCCAGGGATGAACAGCAGGGCCGGATAAAAAATGCCAGGTAGAGTAAAATGTAACTTTTTTAGCATTTCTAGATAAATGTTACATGCTTGTGTCTTTTAGCTGATTTTTTTTATGTTAAACATGTTGTTTAGGGAGGCACACAGTCAAATAGAGAAGAGACGGAGGGATAAAATGAACAGTTTTATAGACGAGTTGGCGTCGTTAGTCCCCACTTGTAACGCAATGTCTCGCAAGTTGGACAAACTCACAGTGCTTCGCATGGCTGTCCAACACATGAAGACATTACGAGGTGAGAGTTTTCTGCCACAGCGCTGATTGAGCTCATTAAGAGCCCCAAAAACAAGCTCTTTCCACATCATTTTAAGCTTGTGTTTTTCTCTCTTTTTCTTGAAGGGGCCACCAACCCATACACAGAAGCCAACTATAAACCAGCATTCTTGTCGGATGATGAATTAAAACACTTGATCTTAAGGGTGTGTTGAAAATATCAACTCCAGAATGCGCCTAAAATGGTTGCATTTGCAAATAATTGTTTTGATGAGGTTACAAATCACAGCTGTCGACCATATAAATTTACAGTGTGACTGTTAAATGGCAAATGTTATGACTTTCTGTGAATAATAGCCTCTTACATAAATGCTCCATGTAATAATCTTCGTAGAGTGCCAAAATAATGACAGTTAATTATGTCAGTGCTGAGTTTATAGGATACAAGTGATGCTGACATAATAGACAGTGACACTGGCTCTGATTTGGTGTAAATTAACTGTATATAGTTGTCAACATGGGGGGAAAAAAATAAACACATTCCCACTATAACTGAACTTAAGGCCATGCTGAAAATGATTTAACTATAAAAAGAAGGTCTGTCGGTCTGTCGGTCTGTCGGTCTGTCTGTCTGTCTGTCTGTCTGTCTGTCTGTCTGTCTGTGCCTTTTTTGTTTTTCGTAACAGGAGACAATGCACCTTAAAAGGTTCACCCAAATATAAAAAAAAAATTATTTAATGACCCACTTTTGTTGTTTCAATCCCCTGAGACATTTGTTCATCTGTGGAACAGGAAAGTAAGATAGTTTAGATGAAATCTGAGAGCTCTATCATTCTCTTTAGACAGCAACAGTCTTAAGAACTTTAAAGTCCAGAAAAAGAAACTAAAAACGTTCTGTGGCTTCAGTGGTTAACCTGTAAGCATTCAGAGTTCCAAAGAACGCTTTTATGCTCAACCTGTGAAAATGACTTTACTTGTTTGCTAATGTTTTCGCTTCCTTATCAGGGTGCACATTTACAACAGGCAATACAACATGCAAGCATCGTACTGCCCTAAGTAAACATGCCTGATGCAGCTGAAGAGATGACATGCAAACAAAGTTGTTTTTACATTTGTTTTTGGCACCTAAAAGTGTTCTTGGAGCTTTGTATGACAGATGAAGTCACATGGAATGTTTTGACAATGATTTTTGGTTTTCTTTTCTGGAGGATGAGAGTGCTCTCTGATTTCTTTAAAAATATCTCAGTTTGTGTTTTGAAGATGAACAAAGATCTCAGAGGATTGGATCAACACAATGGTGAGTAATTAATGGCAGAATTAACTTT
>CAIGQV010018127.1:6952888-7024880 GCA_903798115.1 Danio jaintianensis | reverse complement strand
TATATGTATGTATATATATGTATGTATGTATGTATGTATGTATGTATGTATATATATGTATGTATGTATGTATATATATGTATGTATGTATATATATGTATGTATATATATGTATATATATGTGTGTGTGTATATATATGTATGTGTGTGTGTGTGTGTGTATATATATATATATTTTTTTTGCCCAACAACTAAAAGATTACTATATTATTGCATAATACTATTATAGCTTTAACAGAACATGCTTCTTATTCTTATTCAATGAAATTAACATCACTTTTTAATCAAATATTTTTAAAATAATTTATTACAGTTATAACAGATATTTTTTAATAAATAGCATATAATTTATTTAAATGTTTATTAATATAATCTATAACAAACAAACAATAATATATTTACAAATACACTGTTACAGTAATATAATACTTTTGTGGATTTGTTTTCAGGGGCAGTATGCTTGAAGGACCAGATCCTAGTTATTCTCAGACAGCCTCGTCTCCTCAGAGCATGGACAGTGTTTTAACATCAGGAGATGGTGAGATCGGTTTCCAGCACTTCAGCAGCACTTTTCCTTCTCCAGCTCTCTCTCTCTTTTTCTTTAACCACTGTATGTTTTCAACAGGCGGAGGGAAACGGCCTCTTCAGATTGTTCCTGGTATTCCTGGAGGAACGAGAGCAGGCGCAGGAAAGATTGGACGTATGATAGCAGAGGAAGTGATGGAGATCCAGAGGTACATGCAGCTTTCTTAAACCTTTAGGGCACGCGTTTACACTGGTGTGATTAGAACATCAGCTGCTAAATTCAAATCTGCTTTTCCGTGATGGCTGGCACCGTGCCAGAGAACGATTTGTGTAGCGTTAGTCATAAATCACAGTTTATCAATGTTTTTAAACAAATGTTTATTTTAGGTTTCAGACTTTTAAATACACAAGTACTAGCAAAACATAATGGTTATGGTTTGTAAAATACATGCTGGTGTCAATGGAAGTAGCAATAATAATTATTTTAAAACATAATCTGATGATGTGGGTTATTCACATCAGATAGACATTGTTTAATGTTACTAGAACATTTGCTCTATTCTTTTCCCAGTTAAACAGTGACTTATTTTCATGAGTTTTGGGAGAAGTTGAGTAATTAACGTGTTGTAAATCCAGCAGCTCCGTAAAAAAAAAAAGAGATTATTTTTCACTAATTTTACCTTTATGTCAGCTAGTCCAGTGTCTTCTGATTGGCTTACCGGCTATTACACATTGAAGGAAACCACCCATCTGTTGTAGGTCTTACAAAGTGAAGTAAAACTAAATCTCTTCCTTTGCATTGAATTGAGCGTCGTAACTTTGCAGATGATTATGCTCAAACATTTCTCTTTTTTTTTTTTTTCTCTAAATTTAGTCTGAGTGTAACCATAATCAAGGTCCCCTTTAATTGACTCAAAACATGAGTCAAAATCATGCCTTCAACCATTGGAATACATAAAAACAGATCATTCAACAATTGTGGAAATTCTAATGAAGTTATCATTTTTGCAGTCCAAGAGTTTTAATGTTATTTTTCTTTTGGGTTCCTGGAAATTCAGGAATCCTCTGGTAATGAGCAAAGCATACAGTACTGCCATTGTCTAAAAGCAGTTAAATGCTGGATTCGTTTCACATCACAAAATAAATGGCAATAAGAATTGGATCAGTGTTTAAATAACAAATCACATGAAATAAATTCTGATGTTGGAGCGAAACATACATTTCCTTTTAATAATTGTTGGGTTTGTGTTATTTAGTCTAGATACCAGATAAAACATTCAACACACAACATTTCTCCAAAAGTTTTATCATTAAACATATTCTATTAGTTTGTAGAAAAAATAATAATCGTAAACATTTTGTGTAGGTATATTTTTGTAATGACTATATCTGATTCTCAGCATGAATATAGCCCTAAGAAGCTTGCATAATGTAAAAAAATAAAAATAGAGACCAATAACAATGATCCTGATTTGGTTGTGATTCTCCACCCCCAGAATCAGAGGCTCCTCACCCTCCAGCTGTGGCTCCAGTCCTTTAAACATCACTGCCACACCCCCTCCGGACACCTGCTCTCCTGGGGGAAAGAAGGTCAGACTGGCCTCCTGAATGGTGCCTTTCCTCTACGCTTCAAATGATTAAGACGCATTAGGTTATATTTTTCTGTTTCTTGTTGTAGATTCAGAATGGTGGAACTCCAGATCTACCTTCAGCAGGAATTCTGCCTGGGCCTGACTCAATAGGATACCCCTATTCAAATAATTCATTAATGAGTGAGTACTATGAGTCAATCTTGCTTAAGTTACTTTTTTTACTTTGTTTATTTGTTTAGCTGAGATTTATACAATTGAATTTATATGATTATAAAAACACTACAAGGCATTTCACCTAATGAACGAAAAAGTACATTAACTACATTGTGATCAAACAAATAATTTTTAAACTGGGGTGATTTTAGTAAAGAAAGAAAGAATGAAAGAAAGAACAATGAAAAAAAAATTGGGTCGGAGAACCTTGTACATTTTGTTAAATCCTTGTCAAATAAATCAGGATTTCCATATTTGGGTTTACTCTGTACCACCTTTTTCTTTAGCATTTCACACTGATTTCCACCAGTTCAGTATGAAAATAAAGTGATTATTATCATTATGGTTTATTATATTAACCCTCATAACACATTTGGGTCCGTTTTGACTTGGAAGAGATGCAAATGTTGAAGTAAATTCTTCAAATCATGCATCTTTTTATACAATATATATAAAAAAGAAAAAGAAAATGAGCATTATAAACTTGTCTTGAACATTTTCACGTTCGGGTCATTTTGGACCGACTGATTGAAGAAATGATGACTAACTAAAATAACTTAAAATTATATAGAAATAATTATCATGATTTATATATTATGTTGTTTTTTCTCAAAAAGGTATGAGGTCAGGCTTATTTTTTGGCAGATAAATAAATGCTGCTGGTTTCAAAGTGAAGAGTTTTCATTTCCTGGTGAATGTTCATAGATTCTCTGAAAAGCTGACAGTAAATGATGCAAGGCGTTTTAAGACTCTGACACTCTGTATCATGAACACGATAAAGATCAAGACAAGCTTTGAAACTCTTAAAACCTTGAAGTTTTACAAGCTTGAACTGACAGATTTTAGTCAGACAGATACTGATATGCAAAAAACATTGCTTGCTGGTTGCAAGATGGTTTCTGTGTTTTAGTGCAGTGCTAGTATGTTAGTAGCATGTTGCTATCATGTTTCAACATTGTTTGGATGTTTAGCACATTGTTAGCTTGTTAACGCATGTTTTGCCATGCTAATAGCGAGCTTTAAAATGTTGCTAGCATCTAAACATCTTAATGTTGACATGTCTTAACGCTCTGCTAGCATGTTAAGCATGTTAATAGCATGGTAATTTTGAACACCTTTACAATGTATATATTATTAGCATGTTGTACCATAGTAATAGCATGCTTTAAAATGTTTCTAGCAATTTAGTGTGTTCTAACATTAACATGCCATGTTTTTTAAAAACATTAATGGCATGTTACCATGTTTCAACATGTTAATAGCACATTGCTAACACGTTTAGGCGTGTTCCTTGCATGTGTCTGTGTGCTGTTAGAATGTTTCATGTTTGAAACTTGTTAGCAATGTGTTATAGCATGCTAACATTGTTTTAGTGCATGTTCTAAGAATATTTCCTTTTTAACATGTTCTTAGCATGTTTAGAACATCGGTAACTTTTTAAAATGTTAATATATTGCTAGCATGTTTCAGCACATTGCTAGCTTGTCTCAACATGTTATAATTTTACCATGTTGGAACGTTTTACTACATTGCTCGTTTGATCTAGCCTGTTATATATGTACAACATAATTCAACGTAATGGCACTTTGCTATCATGTTTCAGAACATTTTTCCGTGTTTAGAACATTGTTAACATGTTAAGTTTGCAAAGTTATTTAACATATTCCATGTTGCTAGCATGTTACAGAATGCTATAGCACATTGCTAGCACGTTTCAGTGCATTGCTAGGCACGTTGTAAGAATACATTTCAACATGTTCTTAGCATGTTTAGAACATAGGTAGCTTTTTAGCTTGTTAATATGTTGCTAGCATTTTTCAGCACATTGCTAGCTTGTCTCAACATGCTGGAACATTTTGCTACATTACTATTTTGATCGCACATTGCTACCATGTTTCAGAACATTGCTTGCATGTCTGTGTAAGATTATCATGTTTGGAACTGTGCTAGCATATTTTACCACATTGCTAGTGTGGTTTAGCATATCGTTAGGACTTTGCTATTACATTTACAGCATGCTATCATGTTTAAAATGTTCTCTTTTTGCGTTGTTAGAATGATATCATTTATAACATGGTTAGCATGATTTAACATGTTGCTAGCATATTTATATGATGTCAGGTCAGTTTTAAGCTTCGCAGTAGACAGATGGATGGATAGACTGATGGATGGTTGTGTTTTAGACGTTTGACAGTACGCTTACGTTCTCCAGCCAATGCATCAAAACATAAAAGAGGCTCTTCAGTCTGAAACCAGCAGCAGATGTATCTTCTCTGGCTGCACGCTGAGCCATATGGCTTTTATTCTTCAACATATTGCGCCGTCATGTTCTCCAGCAAGTGCACTAAAGCTTGTTGGCCTGCAGGTGACAACTCTCATCTGAGCATCGACATCATGGAGGAGCCTGGATCCAGCAGCCCCAGTAATGATGAGGCAGCGATGGCCGTCATCATGAGTCTCCTGGAGGCAGACGCTGGCCTCGGCGGACCCGTGGACTTTAGTGACCTGCCCTGGCCCTTGTGAAGCCAAGGGTCAGAGCACAGCAGCAGAGGATCATGGGAAGGCAAACAGGACCCAACTGCACATGTCCTGCGGAATGGAGATCTTGGGACAGATTATTCCTGTGGTGCCCATCAGCAAACAGCGATCTATTTCTATACATATATAAATATACATTGTTTTTGTGTTTTAATGTTTTTACACTACAAAAAGTTGTTCATGTTCAAATATTCTATATGCAGATTGTAACTAATATTGTAATTCTATTATGTAAGATTTCTTTATGCAAAATATATATATGGTAAAAGTGTAAACGTATCAGCAGTGGATATTTTTAAAATAAAAAAAGAAATTGTCTTCAGCATTGGGTTTTTTTTCCACTTCATTAAACTGTAAATATGGTTCTTTTTTTTTTTGCATATCTAGATAAAAATAGGTCCGCATGCTGCCTCAGAAAATTGATGCATTGTGGAATATTGTAGGAGGCTTCTCCTCAAGCCTCTCTCTCTGTTTCTGGCTTTTGATTGGTTCACGGCTGTGATATTTTTGTTCTATGTTGCCATCCAGTGGTAAAATCCAGAGCAAATGAAGTGTGTTGTCAGGGAAAAGAGACGATGGCTTGACAATTGAACTTTATTATTTATAACTGAATTCTTTTTGTAGGTCGAATACAAATGATGCTCATTGAAGTGATAATTCCATATGCTTTTAACAAGCAGGACATAATTAAAATGTGGTAGAATTTATCTTAATTCTTTATAGACCAAGAAAGATGTGTGGGGGTGTGCACATTTATACATGTGAACATATACAGTTATAGTTACAGTATGTGCATATGAACACTGTAACTATAGATGTATTTGTGTGTATATTGATGTCCAAATCCTGTCTCTTTACTTTACAATTCTCACATCCATTGTGGCTATTAATGCATGCCATCTAAAACTCAATTAGATATGAAGTGACAATCATATTGACATTTTCGGTATATTCAAAATAGAAATAATACAGGAGGATGTGCTTAATTGTGACAAAAGTACAAATTAAAGTATTTTAAAATAAACTTGAACAATTAATGGCCTATAAACACTCAATTCCATGATCAGAAAGGATTTATGATGTTTATTAAAATAACATTTGTCAAGTGGTGCAGGAGAGGAACATCTCTCTCTCTCTCTCTCACTTGCTGCACTGCAGCTACAAATGACAGTAAAATGAAAAGTACGGTACAATAAAAACGTGACATCACTTCAGTACTCGTTCAGAGGCCATGCATCACAGTGAGGCTCCACTTCACCGTTCGCAGCACTCTAAACCTGCAATGAATGCATTCTGCTTCATCGCAGGATGTAGTTCTTCAGCAGGATTGTTCAGTGGGTTGTGCTCCTTTTTCTTTTTATTGCAAAGTGAAACAGCAGTAGCAAAACAGCACCACAAATATAGGACAATCTATGGAAGCAGGTTTCCACTACAGAATAAAAAAAAAAGGTAATTAAACTTTTTTTTTTTATCACAATTGTTTGTTTCTAAGTTATAAATCCGTAATTTGAGTTTACATCTTGTAATGTGACTTTAAATCACAATTCTGACTTTTTCCCCTACCCAATGCAAGTTAGAAACTCAGTTTACATGTTGCAGTTGTACACTTTTTTTTTTTTGCCAACACAAAAGTCTCATTATTTAGTTGTGACTTGTATTTTAATAGTTTTTTTTTTTTTTTTAAGCAATGTTCTACACTTGAGATTCGTGACTGACCTTATGCATGGCTGCTGTGTATATTGATGAGCCAGCAGCCTCTGCATTTCCGGTGAACTGTCATGTAATTCTAGACTCACTGTGTTTTACCTTGTTCAATGATCTCCTCTGCCTGAGTGAGACACAATTTAAAGTGGGTCACACGCTGGACAAAAAGCTCTACGCATCACATTTACCTCTCTTTTTTTAATATTTGGCAATTAGAACTTTTTTCTTTTTTTTTTTTGCATGGCAACTTCATATCTTGCAAGTTTCATAACTGCAAGCTCAAAAATATACTTTTTTTTTTCCTAACAACTGCAAGTTGACTCAATTTCAAATTGTAAATTGCATTTATATATTTTTGCAATTTTGCAGCTCAGTGCAACTGCTATTCCAAAAGATAAAACTGCGGTGTAAACCCAATTTACGAGTTTATATGTGGCAATTTTGACTTCTTTTTCTCCCTAGAGGTTTACATCTTGCAATTGTTTTATTATTATTGTTTATTTCACTGAATAACGGTAATTTTGAATAACAATCCTCTTGTCTTGCAATCGCGAGTTATTTCTGACTTTTTGTTTCTTGAAATTGTATTTTACAACTCAAAATTTAGACTTTTCTGCAAGCTAACAAAAAAATGGAATTGTAAGTCAAAGATACAATTCATTTTTAAAAAAACATTTTCCCCAGTCCATGGCTTTGCTTCCACAACAACCACTTAATTAATGTGAGGAGTGATTATCAACTTTGATTATCTACTCAAATAAATAAAAACGAGTTCTATCCAGGAAAGAGTGTCTGGAGGTGGTGTGCTGCCGCAGTGCTCGTCTTGAAGACTTGTGTAAGGCGGGAGAGACTAGAAAGGCAATGCGGTCTTGGCAGCGGGACCAGTGGAGTGTGTGTGTGTGAGAGGGTCAGATGGCCGGGGACGAGGCGTCGGGATCAGGCTCATAATGTTGGCTGGGCTGTGGGTGGTTTGGAAGGATGTCGAGTTCGTCCACCTGCGGCCCAGGATGCATCACCACCAGCTGGTCCTGAGGAATGTCTGCCGCCGCTGCTGCCAGGTTCGTGATTGACTTGCTCTTCACACACTGAAAGTCCACGTGTCTGCTTTTGCCCTCCTCTTTCTCCCAGGACATGCGGATGAAGGGCCGCTGGACGTAGTTGTAGATGACCTCGGGACGCCCACCGGGACGCTTCTTCACTTTTTCTTTGTAGGTTGGGTATCCTGAGAGTAAACACAGCGGTGTTAGGAGGAATGCTAATTTGACATGATCCATCCAAAAATGAGAGTTCAGTCTATTTTGTGGAATGTTGGGGACCAAACAGCTTCAGGTGTATTTTTGCTCCACATAATGTAAGTCAATAGGAACCAAAATGTTTGGTTCCTATTGATTTAGTTCCTATTGTGTTCCAAAATGTTCATTCAATGAATTCAATTTTTGTTTCTTTCTACCATCTGGAAAGTTAGACTAAACCTGTCTGAAGGGCTTTCCACAATGGGGTAAACTGTTAATCCTGGACATTCTGCAATGACATTCACAAACCCTGGGTTAACATCTTGATTTGCATAGTTGCAGTGCCACTGTTATTTATAGGACAAACAGCAGGCACTCGTTTACATGGCATCTTTTGAGTTATTATTTGAGTTAAAAACATTATATGAGTTACTGTCATTAAATTCAAGCATTTACTCATCGTTCACTTGTTCCAAACCTACAGTATGAGTTGAGTCTCTTCCTTCTGTTGAACACAAAAAAGATATTTTGAAAAATGCGGGATGCTGACAACCATTGACTTCCATCATAATTGTTTTCCTACAATGGAAGATGATGGGTTCTTCATAATATCTTCTTTTGAGTTCAACTCAAAGGTTTAAAACTGATGAGGGAGAATAAATGATAATAATGGTAATTTTCAATGATGAGGTACAAACAAAAGTTTTACAGTCTTCTCATCACTGAATTCACACGATTTGTCTGTTGACATTACGTCTTTCTTTTTTTCTCACCGGCTGCTGTTTACACAATGGCCATTTTCTATTACTGACATGCCATGAACCTTGACTCTCAATTTCTGATTGGTTGTCTGTTGCTAAGCATCCAGCAGCAACAAACAAATACTGCTCCATTTCACACTGAAGAGAAACCCTGCTCCAGAGCAGAGTAAAAAGGTGTTACCGCTGCTTTCAAATCAGATGAGGTGTGAAGAGTTTCTTTCAACCAGGCTATCAAGTGCTATTTAGAACAAAGATAACACGGGGTTAAAGGGATAGTTCACCAAAAATTTAAATTGACTTCACTTGTTTCAAACCTGTTTGACTTTCTTTCATCTGTTGAACACAAAAGAAGAAGAAACTGAAAACCTGTAACCATTGACATTCATAGTGGGAAAAACAAATACTATGGAAGTCAATGGTTACAGGTTTCCAGCTTTCTTCTGTACTGTATATCTTCTTTTGTGTTTAAGAGAATAAAGAAGCTGAATCAGTTTTGGGTGAGTAAATGAAGACAGAATTTTCCGTTTTAGGTGAACTTTCCCTTTAAGCTCAGTGTGAAAAGCCCTTGGGTTTCACTTGTGAAATATCTTCTTTTGTGTGCCGACCGGTTTGGAGGGTGGGTAAATGATGAGAGGATTTTCATTTTTAGATGAACAATCCCTTTAATGTGTGAAAGTGTGGAGCTAATTTCATTTCAGGTTAATCTAAAAGCAGTCAAGTGAAAAGCCATTTTGCACATTCGGTTATTCAGTCTCTTACCTTCAATGCCTAATCGAATTTTCTTCAGTCCTCTCTCCTTCAGCACAGACTTGGCAACATCTCGATTTTCAATGTATTTGAAGAACCGGTATAGTTTTGTGCTGTATATAACTGATACCCAAGAGAGAGAGAGGAAAAAAAACATCACGTTTCATGTGGATACAAGCGCAGAGATGCATTGCACTGATGATAATAATGCACATGTTGCTATGTGGTTTGCTAAGATGTACAGTATTAAGAGGTCTTTAGTGTATTGTTATGTGTTTGCTTCTAGTTTAGGGTGATTCTGTAGTGTTGCTAAGGGGTTTTATGGGGTGTTTCAAGTTGCTGTATGCTGTAGCTGTGATGTAGCAGGTGCCTGATGGAGTATTGCTAAGGAGGATGTTCTGAGTGGTTGTCAAAGCATTGCTGTGTGGTTGCTAGGGTGAAGAGGATGTCCTGGGTGGTTGTTAAAGAATTGTTATAGGTTTGCTATGATGTTGTTCTGGATGGTTGTTAGTCGTGTGCTGCTATGTAGTGTACTAGAGAAGTATGTTGATAAGGATTGGGGAGGATGCTCTGGGTGACTGTCCAACATTACTAGCTTGGAGAGGGTGTTCGGTGGTTTCCTAAGAGGGTTGCTATGAGTTTTACGGGGGTTCTGAGGTCCGGCTCGTTGGTTTGGTGTGTTCCACACATCGCCTCTTGTTGGGTTAATGTTGGAGCTCAAAGTAACACAGGAGCAATTCAGTAGCATATAAAAGCTGTTGGCTCAAATTACTCTCACAGTACTTTGACGTCATGTACCAATCAGTCTGCTTCAATTTGAAAACTCCTATTAATGAGCATTTTGAATGGTAATTGATGTGTTGCTATGTGGTTTCTAGGGTGTTCTAAGTGGCTGACCCATTTGTTGCTATGAGTCATGGTTGGACAAGGTGTGCTGGTCTATTCAGTTCAGTTCAGTTCATTTTTATAATGCTTTTACCACATAGATAGTGTCAAAGCAGCTTAACATAGATGAAGAATAGAAAATAAAAAGTCATAATATTCTTGAGTAGTTGTAGAATGCTGGAGTATTTCAATTAAAACTGATTCAGTTCAGTTCAATATAAATGTCACTGATGAAGGACGATCCAATGAAAGAGCATCTAAAGTGTTGGATGTTTATTTTTGCTTATAGAAGCTGTTAGAACATTGCTATGAAGTTGTTAAGGGGTTGAATATGGCAGTTGCTAGGGTGTTCTGTGTTTTTCAGAGTGTTGTGAATGTTTATTACAGTGTTACTAAGTGGATAGAGAATTGCATTGCTGTTGCTAGGGTGTTCTGTGTTTTTCAGAGTGTTGTGAATGTTTATTACAGTGTTACTGAGTGGATAGAGAATTGCATTGCTGTTGCTAGGGTGTTCTGAGTGGCTGCAGGAGTGTTGCTAAGGGACAGATTGTTTAAATGAGATTCAATCCACTTGCTAGAGTGTTCTGAATTGTTATAGGTGGCTGCTTGGGTCTTCCCCCTTTTCAATCATCCACAAGGTCAAACTCCTAACACAACAAGCTACATAATTTGAAGTATCATTGAAGTGTAGAAACAAATGTTCAAAAACCACAAGCAATCAACGCAGATTGACATTTCGATAACAGCGTGTAATGGCTGAAGTGCACTGACTCTGTGAGTACTCCTCTCCCATCTGCGGCGGGTACTCCTCATCCCAGTCCACCACGTCATCGTCCGTCAGCACCACCACATGACACTCTCTCTCTCCGCTCTGAGCGCTGGCCACCATCAGCGGCAGCACCATCTCCTCCAGATAGAACTCAAACTGCCGCCGTGCACCGTCATTAGACAGCTCGTGCATAAGGGCACCTGCGGGCCACAGCGATCAAGTTTTATTCAAATCAGCTCATTAGCATTCAGACATATGCATGACAAATGAAGGCAGAACAGCAGCGCGCACCACGTAAACAATTCACACTGACCCACATCTGACAGTCACAGCACGTACGACACTGACCTACTTCTGCTCTCTCGCCTCCATCATCCTCAGACATCCCAAACGCTCACAGTAGCATCACGCTTGTCTGTTTGTCATGTTAAAGAATATACTCACTGAGGTCTCTGCACTTGATGGTGCTGTAGTCGAAGGCGATGCAGAGGTAGTCACATGCTTCTCTTAGCTCCGGGATGGAGATCCCATCAGGGCAGCGGATTATCCCCGATTTATAGTAATCCTGCCGGTTAAAAGGGAAAGACGCAGAGGAAAAACAAACAGGCGGCCATTACTGAAGCAGCACTTATTCCAAAGAGAAGCAAATGGCTCCGATGCCAGATATACACACACACTGCTCTCCCACTCCTCACTGATCCATTTAAAGCCAGCCAAACGTGGAAAGAGCTCAGCATACGGACAGCATGAAGACGCTGAACAAAACACTTCACTGAAGAGAAAAAAAAAAAAAAAAAAAAAAAAAAAAAAGCTTGGATATGGCTGTTATATTTGTAGTGCTGAGTAATGTGCGCTGTCCTGGTTTTTCCACTGAGCCTCATGGTTAGAAGCTTAACCCTTTCTATGCCACACGGACAGGTTTGAGCAGAGCGCTACACATACTCACATTAATTATGGTGCATATACAATCTATAAATAGATAAACATAATTTGAGAATAAGAAGTGTTCACCAACTAGTGTAATTTACCAATCAAATTATGAATAGAATCACATTAATCACCGCTATCTGTTAATATTCCAGTGGTGTTAATTGTACAAAATGAGTGCTGTCCTCACAATATTTACAAATATATTCTTCTACACTTGGTTTGTACAATAAACAGTAACACATTTAATAATATTTTGTGTCCAGCCGTCTGATTGTGGTTAACATATATATTTATATAACTTTTACGTTATTTATCTTATTACAAATAATTCTATAAGAATTCATTTATCTATTTTATAATATGAACTATATTAAATTAGACATAACTTATAAACAATATATATAATTGTTTCAGAGTTTATAAATTATTTGTATTTTACAGCTCATTGTTTATTTTTGTTGTTGTATAGCTTAATAATCGGTATTATTCAATTTTATTGACTGAAAATATATATATTTATCTTTTAACAGTTATTTATTTATTGTATTTCACAGCTCATTATATTTATTATTATAATTATAGTTTATACCAATGACTTATTCAGAAAACCACAACTAGTAGATCTTCATTTTTCCATTTACTAAATGAAATCTCAGCATAAGTTCAGTGAAGTGAACAGTGCCAGAAAATGGGGACAAAACCTTGCCTTCAAAGATATTAAAAGAAAGAAGGCAGCAGGGGAAACGTTCTGCTGAGTTTTTGTTTTTTATATGTGAAATACATCTGCAATAAGCTTTAACAAAGCAGTTCAGTTTGTGCTGAAGTCATGTGAATTCTGATACTGCAGCCTAATCCGGTACTTAATCAATATGCGGGGTCCACCAGGCCGAAGAGATATTTAAAACCTCAATAAAGCTTTTAAAGCAGAGAGCACTCACCAAAATGGCTCTGAACACGGTGGAGCTGATTCCCTCTGCAACCTCATACTCTCCCTTTTCATTAGGACGTGTGAAGTTGTGTTCCCGTCCAGATCCGAACATCCTTTAAAACAACGGCCAACGGTTAAATACTTCAACAACATAACAAACTTAATCATGTGTTCATTTTGTATGGTTTTTGTCACATCCATTTTTTGAACACAGACATGAAAATGACGTTAAGCTTAAATGATTGCAAATCTTCATTTGAGAAGTGTCAGACTGTAGCTGAAGTGAAAAAAGTTCTTAAAAGTTAAACAAAGGTTATGTGCCTTTAAGTTTTTGATAATAATAAATAATGAAAAGTACAAATAATAAAACAATAAATGTATATTTTATTTTATTACATAAAACATTTTACAAAACCTGTTTTTAGCCTAAAACAAATCAAAGTTAATACCTGAAGAAATTATATACCAAATTTGACATCTCCAAAAGATTTTGTTTGGGCACAGATGATCATATAAGGGTGGCCTCTATTTCTGTGTATGTTTTGAGAGATATGAACCACATTTTTCATACTTTTGACAATATTTGTAAAGTAAATCTGGTATTTGACTTGAATTTAGCCTGTAAAAAATTATAATTACATGTGGATTGCTGTAGCAAAGTAATGCATTACGATCCCTTTTCGCAAATGAATAAATAACTATTGCTCAGTAATATCTATCAAAAATGAGTCATGAAATATGAAAACTAGAAAATTTAAGCTTGTCATGACTTCTTTGTTTAGACAACAATATTATGGGTTTAAAAATGTAACCGCAGATGGTGCCTTACGGTCACCGTAAATGGAGTTTGATCTCTTATTCTTCCTACATAACAAAAAACTGTGGTAAAAATATGTATTCAGAAGTCACAGACCTTTCCAAAAGATATATAGTTTGTCATGATTAGATTAGGATTGAATTGCAATATAGTGAAGTAACTTAAGCATCCTGGAACGGTGACAGTTAAGGTTTTTAAATCAAGACTTTTACATAAAAAAACATCATAATTATAAATAATAAGCTACTTTCTGTCCAGTTTTGACCCTTTCATCTGAACACACAGTTTGAATAGCAATGTCATATTATACAAACAGTTTTGTCTATTTAAAAGTTGGAAAGGGCACCTGTGTGTCCACTGATGTAAACGTCTGCATGTATTTTGACAGCCTACTTACATCATAGCCAGACTGACCCCTAAAGCCCTGATATACTTCAAACAAAGCTCTTTTTCATTCTTCGTTTAGTCTTTTTATTGAGCAAATGCAGAGCACAGATCAGGAAGTGCATTTTTCACACTTCAGAATGTGCAGCGTGGTTTGATGATCTCCTGAAAATGATATTGCCATATGTGAAATATGCAAAAAAATATTTGTGGGGAGCAGAGAGAGGGGAAGGATCAGCAAAGGACCTTGAGCCGGGAATCGAACTTGGGTCGTCGTGAGTCGTTCAGTTCTATATGTCAATGCACATATGACGCTGAAGCAAACTCAAAATGAACTTTGTTTTGGCTGGAGTTTGTTCGATAGTATATTTCAGGTCATTCTTCAAATTTCGTTTGAAGTATATCCGGAACTTAATGCATATAAAGCAATCTGTAATAACAGACAAAGCATCAGTTTCTCACACTTGTGTGGTGTGACATTACTGTCAGATTTAATAGTCATCTTACTCTTAAATCTTTCTGAAAATCAACTGTTAAAGTGTACCTGGTTTGTAAACTAATCCACAGTAAAATTAAGCAAACAAAGGACCAAGTTCCTAATGACATGATATATGAATTGATTAAAAATAAAATTCACCCACTCTTCTCAATGTTGGGATTTGAAGGCCATGCTAAGATAGTGTTTTTGCACAACATGGCACTGCACAGCCTCTGTGGTTTGTGTGTCACTCTATTATTTACTTATTGCAGTGTGCATCAGTGGGTGGAGCTAAACAGACTGCTTTAGAAGTGGCCGTTGATTTTAGCCACACTATTATATAATAAAGTGGCACACTCACAACCTGCCTGACTGGCTGGCTTCAATATAAGCTGTTTTTAGACTAAGAAGAAAGCTTTGAGTTCTGAAAGTTACAGGATGTTTTTATAGTACAATGGATTCTTATAAGCAGAATTTGATTTCTCAGTTCATGAGCGAGTTTCTCGTACCTGCCGAGCATGGTGTTGGGTTGAGCGGTAAAGATGGATGGATCGACCACGAAACGAGTGTTGTCTACAATCAGAGTGACTCTTTCAGCAGTCCTCAAACTGCGAGGGCCCTCTTTGAGGTTTTCGCAGACGTAGATCATGTCGGAGCTGTGGGTTTTTCCATGGGAGTCGGTGTAGAAGAGGCTGGAGGAGCATGCTTTCTGAGGCCTGGGACTGGTGGAGCGCGATGAGCAGCCCGAGTCCCGCTCACGCTCTGAGGAATCAACACAAGAGAGAAGCTTTAGCAATAAAGGTCTGTTCATGCCAAGAACAATGCCAATAGTGTCAATCAAAACAATAAAAATGTGACACAACTATGTTTTTCTGTCACATTTGAATGTGTCCTGTTTGTTTGTTTTTCAAAGCAATTAATATGATGACAACTATGCATTTTTATAGAGGTTTACAGAAGATGTCCACTACAATAAAAAAAAAAAAGCATTTATAAAAAAAAAAAAAATCTTGTCAGGCATATTTAGAGCAAGAATCATTCAAAAACAATTTAAGATAAATACTTATTTAAAATCTTCATATTTTGCTACTATCCATCAGACCTCTAGGTTTTACCCATTTGTCAACAAGGATGTTTTACTAATTAAAAAATACATAAAGGATTTTGTACGATCGCTTATTCTTTTATATATTGTCATAAGTACAGTTTAGAATACACATTTCATTTTTACATAAATATCAGTTACAATGAAAATTGAACATTATTTTCCCAAAGTATTTACATTTTATTACCACAAACATTTGAAACATTTTAAAAGACAAGATTAAACTGTTTAAGATTAAGAACAGCAACAATAAACTATTCCTTTTTACATATAAAAAAAAAAAAAAGTGAAAAAATTGCTCCTTTACATTCAGGGTCGAATTTAAGCACTTTTCATGCATTTTCCAGATGCATTTTTTACCCCAGCACTTTATGTGGCAAATTACATATTTACATACATATACACATACTTTATACTACATCAAATCAGATGCCAATTTGTATTCTGTAGTATAGTATAGTATAGTACAGTATAGTATAGTATGGAAAACCTTTGAAGTTTGAAGATTTACTCACTTAAATGTAAAAAAAGATAGCCAGAACATGCTACAGGCATATGCAAAAACAAAAAAGTTAATTATTATTATCTATTTAGTAACAACATTTATTATATTACAAAAGCAACATGATTATATTTTTATATACGCACTTTATCCTTGAAAACTCTAGATTAAAATTCAAGCAATTTGAAGGATTTCCAGCATCCGCAAGAACCCTATCAATTACTATTAATATTATATGTAGGACTGTAAGAACTGTATTTGAAAGCGTGTGTGTGCTGGACTCACCGCCGAGGGTCTGGCGTATGGGTGAGGTGACATTCCTGATGCAGGGGGTGAGCTGACCCTCTCCTTTGTCATGTGAAGAGTCTCTGGAGCGGTCTCCAGACCTCCTCCTCTCTCTGTGCTGCTCCAGGGCTCCTGCTCCTCCACTGGCTCCATGCAGACTCATGTTGAGCAGATCACCCTCCAGATGAGCTACACGCGGCTGACCACTGCCAACACACACACACACACACACACACACACACTGATGAACAGGACTGAAGTGTGATGCTGCTGCAGGAAACAGAAGAGCAGCAGTGCAGGTTGACTCTCAGCACAGCCGCTGTATTGATCCATGTAATCACAGCTGATTCATTCCCGCTTGTCTTTATTTTATGCGCCTCACGTGCTTTGCTGGTGAGAAAAACTGAGCCCGAGTTTAATTTGAACCTAATCCTTTCAGGCAACAGCCTACATTAAAAATTCAATACTTTGTGTAATTTAATTTGAAAATCCTGGACAGAAATATCCCACCTGGTCTTGTTTTTATTTAGAACGCTGTGCTGGAAAATACATATTTACTTGCCTGATGGTTATGATAGTGGTTATTATTAATATGTTAAATACAAATAAACCATTCATGAACCCAGAGATAAGAAAACATCACTATATAAATTACAATGTAATAAATAAATATTTTTACTTGACAGATTTTTATTATCATCATTATTAGTAGTATTAATAAACTTAAACATAAATAAATAATTCATAAACCCAGACTATCTGGCTATCTATATATATATATATATATATATATATATATATATATATATATAAACTAAAAACAATTTATAAAATATAAAAGTTTAACTCTACTAATAAATATTAATAACATTATAATACGCAGTAGAATAATAATAAACAGAAAATATTAAATAAATGGATCTAAATTAGGAAGCAGTAATAATAACAACAAGCAAAATTGGAATAAATCTATTTAAAATTTAATCACAATATTAAAATAATAATAAATCACCACCATAACACAGCAGTAAAATATAAATATATTTTATAAACCCAGACAATCTAAAATGAACTATATTAAACTAGAATAGTAATACAATATAATAGTAATAAAAATATGATTATTATTATAAAAACAACAATGATAAATAAATTCCTGTAAAATAGAAATAAATTCTTTATAAGCCCAGACATAATAAAATATAACTATATAAAAAATATAATAACAACAATAATGCTGTATTAATAATAATAATAGTAGTAACAATAAATAAATCAAACTTATGCTGAAAATAGTAATAAAAGTAACAAGCTGTATACAATTAACAAAACGTATATCAGTAAAAACAACGTTTTAATAAACACTGCCTTGTTCTAAATAGTAGTAGTATGATATAATAAAATGTAACTACCTCTATTACACTATTATAACCCTAACAAATAATACAAATACATCCTTTACAAAAGCAGATATGAATGAAATTGTACTCTGTTTAATAGGCAGACATCATTAAAAGGTTCCAGACTTCCCATGGGCAGAGCAGGTGCTGTTAATTTTTTCCTGCACTAATACTCGTCCCCCAGGAGCCTGAAACAGGATCATTACAAGACAGACGCCCTTGAAGCAAGGAGACTGAGCAGCACAGGGCAAAACAGAAAACCCTGTTAAAAACATGCTGTTCCTGCTCTTCACATGGCCACCCAATATTGCCTTTCTCTTCCCCTGCACTGAACAAAACATAAAGCACCCACTGAAGCGTGAACAGCAGAATATTCACTTTGAATAAATGATGAATAGGCTGGAAATAGGGCTTGTTTTATCCCAGCAAAAGTGCTGCCCAATATGGACCCCTCCATTTATCTGGACTCTCACGAGCACAGCAGCCAGAAGCTTTGAGACGCCATTAACCAAGCAGAGCGCGAGCAGAGCCCATGGCACACACACAAAAACACACATTTAGCTGCATCTGTTTACTGACATTTACAAGCTGAAAACAACAACAACATATAGTGTCCTCCTTGAGAGAGTAAATGCTTTTTTTTATTGAAACCCTTTTAAACTAAGTGTGTTGATGTTGTCAGAAAGTCTCCAAAACTACCACATGACCTACAAGACCAACTAACTTCTTGGAGTTGTTTTGTCCACTTTACCATCATCCTAATATTAACTATGCTTCTTTCTACCTATTTTTATGCACATTTTGCAATAAATCAAAGAGAAAAAAAAATCCAATAAAAATATGAAAATGCCAAGATGCGCATGAATTTTGAAAATGTGCATAAAAACTAAGTAGAATAAAAGATTTATTCAAAAAGAAAAGAATGGTGGAAACAAATTTGCTGAATGAATTCCAGCATGCACATAAAAAAGTAATGTTTGTTTTAATAGATCATGTGATAGCATAAATGTGCATGATGGGATGCCATTTATGGACAAACTAGTGGACTGACCACATTTCACGACATCTAAAATGTTTTTTTGGTCATCCTAAAATCCCTCACCCAAAATCCATCATCAAAGTGGTTCGGCAATATTACCTCCGACACTGCTGTGCTTCCAAAGAGTGTTTTGCGCAAGAGCAAGAAAAGAAAAAAGGCCCACTGTGACTTCTATGGCAGCAAATTCTATTTTTCTTTTTGGTATTTGAAGCCAGTTTATCATAATGTGATGATTTTGTTCTTTTTGACTCATTGGATGGAAACTGTGCTTTATTCGCAAATGTTTTATGCAATATTCCGGTTTTGCACAGAAGTATAATCCACATCTTTGGATTGAAACATAGCTAGTGATGAAGACAGGCCCACATCCTTTTCCAGGGTGATTTATGCTTACTTAGCACCTTGATAGTAAAAATGGGCATTTTAAACATTTCTGCTATTTTCTTGTAGCCACTTCTCATTTTGGGAAGCTCAACAACCTTTTTTTTCCACAAATGACAGTTTTATTTTAGTTCTTCACTGCATTGTGATGAATGACTAACTCCTGTGAAACAAGCTCATTGTTGAACAGTTTTCTGTTCCTGGTCACTCAAGTGTACTCAATAAATGCAAAATACCAGTGGTGATTTTTTTTTTTTAAATGTATCATTGTTTATAAAACTTTTCTGTGTGTGCAATGGTTTGTTCCCAACCAGAGCAGAGTTTTAACATTAATATTTCAAGCAAAAGCTGATTGGAAACTTAATGGACTGCAAAGTCTAATGTGACATTTCAGACCAATCATCTTACACAAACTAACAGTCTACTATTTCATTTGGAGATTACCGATAGATGTGGTGTCTCTAGAGAGGCATTAAACCCAGTGCATTGAAAAGGATCAAGTCAAGTTCACAGTTCATGTATTTATGGTATAACTACTCAAATAAAATAAAAGTCAAAATTGTATGTATTATAACAAAACACTGCACACAAATTAATAATACAAAATATTATATAGAAATATATACAATTATACAATAAATGTATAAAAAATCCAAGATGGTGGTTCAGTGGTTAGCACTGTCACCTCACAGCAAGAAGGTCGCTGGTTTGAGTCCCGGCTGGGTCAGTTGGCATTTCTGTGTGGAGTTTGCATGTTCTCCCCATGTTGGCGTGGGTTTCCTCCGGGTGCTCCGGTTTCCCCCACAGTCCAAAGACATGCGGTATAGGTGAATTGATTAAACTAAATTGGCCGTAGTGTATGTGTGTGAATGAGTGTGTATGGGTGTTTCCCAGTACTAGGTTGCAGCTGGAAGGGCATCCGCTGCGTAAAACAAATGCTGGATAAGTTGGCGGTTCTTTCCTCTGTGGCGACCCCTGATGAATAAAGGGACTAAGCCGAAGGAAAATGAATCAATGAATGAATGTATAAAAAAAAAAGGCAATTTAAATAAAATAATAAAAAGTGAAAAAAATTTTAAAAACAAAAGTTGTTGCCATTATTATTATTATTATTATTATTATTATATAAATTTAAAATAAAAAATGATAATTATAAAAACAACAATACAAGTACTGTTTTAATATAAAATATTGTTAACACTGTTAATAAAAATGCATACTTAAAATTTATATAATTATTTTATTCTTATAAATACAAACTTGTTTTATTATTAAACTATAACTATTACAGCCTACATTAGCTTAAGTATTAAACATTAATTTAAATATAACAATTGTGTCAAACAAAATAAAAAACTGAAATAAAGCAACAAAGACAATAATGAAGTACATTCAATAATATAATGGAATAAACACTGTTTAAAATAATAATTACACATTTCTTTCATTGTGATTAAAACAAACTGTATACAAACTGCACAGTTTTAGCTTAAAGACTATTAAACTGAATGATTAATTAAAATAAAATTAACTCAATGCTGTACTAATTATTATTATTATTATTATATAATTATTATTATTACTATTATTATATAAGATAACTATAATACAATTATATTATATTACCAATATTCTTATTGTTGTTGTTTTTTTATAATCATGATTATTAGAATTATTATGAGAGCTATGGTATAAAGATTAGGGCTGTGCAATATGACAATATATCATATGGACAAAAAGTCTACCATTTCATATTAAGCTCTATCATTTTTTTCATGGCGTCACAAAATACATTGTTTATGGTAATACTTCTTCATAATTTATTAAACACCATTACGGGGATGCAAACAGAAACATGAATAATGGCATCATGAGAAAGTTGCAATCTTTATAAGTACAGTGTTTTTAAAAGTGCATTTTATTTAGCAAAGTTTTCTATTCATATGTAGGAGCTGTAATTAGTTTTTGAAAAGTGTTTTCTATTTTATTAATATTTCTACATTTTAATCAAACATTTGCCCTGAAATTCTAAATAAAGTGAGAAATATGATCACATATGAATGAGCACATTTCTGAGTATATACTTTAAAGTGTAAAAAAGAAATAGTCCTGTGGTCAGTATATAAATTGAATATAGATTAAGTTTACAAAAAAAGTACTATATCATGATACATATTGTTATCAGGATATGACATGACATATAATGATATGAGATTTGTCATATCGCCCAGTCTAATAATCATCAGTTAATAATAATCAAATAATAATTGAATAAATGAACAATTCATAAGATAACAACATGTATACAATTTATAATTATTTATACAGTTAATGTTCAAGATGCTTAAAAATAATGCACAAAATCAGACCTCCTACCAGCATTTCTCAGAAGCGTCCTCAGCCTAACAATCTGATTGAGATTTATGCTGCCAAGATTCCAGTCATTAATGTGATGGTGAAACCTGAACTTCAGTTGCACCATCCAAGCCGTCTGAAGATTCCCTCAGCATCACACACACACACACACAAACACACACACACACACACACACACACACACACACACACACACACACACACACACACACACACACACACACACACACAAACACACACACACACAGAGGACACTCTCATCACTTCACAGAACCACTATACCAATCATCAACTGCATCATTACAAGACCCTATTTTTGCTTCTCCGTTGCATCAGCCCCAAAAAAACTGTGTCAAGCAGAAATAGTCCACAATAAAGGAGAAGCATGTCTGATGTCTCCGGACCCCTCAGGGGACAGCATCATGTTTCTGAGGATCAATCAGCATGAATACAAAACGACAGGTGCGTTTTTAAAATTGACTTCTGTTCCAAGTACCTACACAATCCGTTCCGTTACTTACAGAGAAAGTAGCATTAATAATTTAGCGCACTGCTGACACCGTTAAACAGCGAGACAACGCGTTGCTCACGCGCGTCCAAACCAACTCATTTTCAAACGATAGAATACTTAATTGGAGACCAGCAGCCTCTCTAAAAATAAAACTTGACACATTTTTTCCACAAGACTTTCTTAAACACAAGGGTTCTCGTATACATACCCGCCTGTCTTTAAAACAAAGCAGCAGGGAAGCAGCTGATGAATGAACGCACAAAGGACGCGCGCTCCTTCGCCCAACCACGGCTTTCCGGGCGACTTAACATCCTCGGGCATTACTTTCAAACTTCAGCATAATGCAGTGGAACTTATTCGCCGCGAAAACAGCATCCAAACGCCGCAGTCCGGGAAAAAAGGACGCCCTCAGGTAGCGTCGATGGGAGGACGGTGGCATAGTAACCTAACGGAACCGCACTCGCGAGCATGAATGGCTGGTCGCGTTTTTTTCTGCTCCTGTGGCACGCGGAGGATGACGTAGGCGGACCTTATAACATCTCCTGATACTGTAGATGGTCTCTCATGCGCGATCATCATACACAATGGGCTGATGAAAGAGACAGCGGGATGGGATGGAGCTCGTGCTGATGGAGAGTGAACTCGGTGAACCTACTCGAGTCAACTTATATACGAGCCTTATTACTGTGACCTTCGATTATGAATGTAGTACGAAGTTAATTTATAGGTGTAGAAAAGGTGGATGGTGTGGTGCGCGATCTGGCATGAATTCAAACCAATAGGCTTTATTCGTTTGGTTTCCTTCACAAAAACAACATCATTTGGACCTAATCGGAGGATACAGCTATATAATAATGAAAGCTGAACTTCTAAAAAGGGTTTTCTTCACACCTTTCTTTTCATTCAAAAATGCTACAACACAATGGCTATTGTTTTCCGACTACGTCTTTTCAAGCTGTTAGTTTTTCCAATGTCCAGCAGGTGACGCTGACACACAAATTCGTACAGGTTGTAGATTATGTACAGAAGGAAATAATTGTTATTTTCATTATAAAAAGGAAGAAAATCTAGAGATTTTGATTTTAAAAACTTAACTATGATGTAAAAAAAAAAATCACATCAGTGGCCTTATGATTGTATCAAACCTGTGTGGCAAATAAACAGGTAGTGCACCTTAAACTGAAAATAATGTCATCATTTACTCACCCTTTACTTGTTACAAATCTGTTTGGAATTATTTAATAAGAAAGCTATTTTTAAAAAAATGTTGGAACCATTACCAACCTGTAACCATTGACTTCCATTGTAGAAAAAAAAATACAAATACTATGGAAGTCAACAGTTAAAGGTTTACAACATTTTTCAAAACATCTTTTGTGCTTAACAAGAAAGGAAACTCAAAGGTTTGGAAGTACAGTAAGTACAATAGGTAACATTACAATAAAATCTCATTAGTAAACATTAATGCATTAAAATCTACAGTAAGACCACATGTGTTACAGCTGCTAAACTTTAGTTTAAAACAAACAACTGAATTTTATTAACTAAAAAATAAAAAAATAAATAAATTATACACATTTGATATTATTAGGCCTTAATGAAGAAATGAACACTACCTGAGATTTATAAATGCTTTTGTAGCTTTCATCATGGGGTTAGTTAAATTAACTAATGTTAACTATAAGAGCCTTACTGTGTTATGATGACAAACAATAGTCGAAGCGTTTTCATTCAATATCACCTGCGTGTCATAGTCCAGATTAACATGTGGAAATGTTTATGTTAGAAAATAAATATTTGAACAAGTTATTATATAAATTCTTAAATTATATAATTATGTTTTCACTACAAATTGTTCCCAAATCAACAAAAGCAAAGGATCGATCCTGGAATTTAAGTTAATTAAAATGAACATCCATAAATGGAAATCTATCAATATAATAAAACAAAGCTCTCATATAAAGTTTAAGGGACCAATACAGTTTTTTTATCATGAAAAAAAAAAAAAAAAAAAAAAGTGTAATTTATAGGTTTTTCAAACATTAAAATGTATCCTGTTTTACTCTTTTTTTGAGCAAATATTAATGGCTATCATATAGTTTTACCATGATTTATAGAAGACAATGTGAATGCCATTCAGTGTAACAATAGTTTACTATGGCAGAAAAAAATCCTGTTAGTAATATTTCGAGCAAGAAGAATATTTAAGGATCCCAGTGCAGCCCCAAAATACAATGTAAATCACGTTTAAAATGTATACTTTGCCGCTGTAGTTTAAACCACTAAAATCTAATAAAATTCAGTTTGATCACTTCTTTTGAAATACAAACACTGAATGATGATGAACCATTATTTTCACCAACATTTGAAAATAAAAGTACACCCTTTACTTACATTTAACATGCAAATTTAATTACTGATACACCAAAATGGGATGTCTCGGTCCACGTATTTGTATAAAACTGAACATTTGAACTGAACCACAAGAAATCTAACTAACTAACAACAAAATACATATGCAGTGTTTTGGGAATCACAGTGCAGCCCCAACAGAATTTCTACACAAAACGAAATCTACACAACTGTAGAAAATCCACACAGCCAGTTAACTCTCCTATGACGTGAAATCGGTCTTCTTTACCTGAGGCGTCTACAGACTCTCCTAGACCGACATGTTGTCCTTTGATCCCAATTTTCGGAATCGCTTGAATGGCTGTCGTAAGAGACAGGGTGTGCTGCCATCTCAAGAGAGTTGATATTACTGGACAGATCTCATATCCTAACAGGACAAAAAGAATGAAAGAATGAACAAATGTTGCTAATATTTATTTCTTTTTTTGTCCAGGTGCATTATTTATTTGTTTTGTTGTACACAGTTATATTGCATCATTATTACAGCGCAATACAGCAAAAAATTTAACTGTTTTGATTCAAATTTGACTTCAACAGACACAAAAGTCAAATAAAAAAACATGGTTGTTAAGTGCATAATCTTAAACACTTGTGTACAAGATTAATACTAAAATGCTACCATTGAACCAACTTTAAAGACTCCCTTTAGCATAAAATTCTAAGCTTTCGAATTAGTTAATTAGTTGATCGCTAGAGGCTGACTGGTTATTGTCTAATGTTTATCAGAGCACTAAACTTGTAACTGTAATAACATTTTGCTAATATTTTGCTAATTAATCTTTGAATTGAGGTCCAGGACACCCGTGGAGTCTTCAAAATGTTTGGAGAAATAGCATTAGTAAATGCAAACATAAATGTATTTAAATAATAATAAAAAAAAACATTTAAGAAACTAATAACATACTTTTCATACAACTACTGTAATTATTTAAAAAGAGATTGTTGTACACATTCACATACATAAAATTTATATTCATTTATTTAGCCAATATTTATTTATAAAACACAATTTAAATTACTTTTAACCTATATTTTTACCAATATTTACACTCTGAAATAACGTTTTAGAATCGTTTAAATGTATAGCAATATATATTTAATAAAAACATTAAATATAATAGATATTTTACATATATAAAATATAAGTATTTCATATTTTAAGCAATTGTTCTTTATGATTTCAGAAAATACTGCTGTATAATAAATCTAAATGTGAAAAGTAAGATAAAATTATTAATGTTATTTTAGCGTTTGATTATTTATAAAGCACATTAGTATAAAAGAAACACAACAAATAAATAAAACGTGTATTAATACAATAATTATAAAATAATTAATATAATAAAGGTTTATAAAACATACATTTAAAATATAAATTATAAAAAGTCTTTTATTAAGTTAATAAAAGATTAAAACTAAATTAAATGCATTGAGGTAAAGTTGGTTTTATATTCACACATTAGTTCATTTTTGAACACTGACAACTAATGACATGGTGCCAATACTGTTTACCACGCTACTTTGAATATTCAGTCTGAAATCGCATGCAAGTATGACTTCAAAACAACATTCGCACTATTTAACATACTGTGAACAATGTTGTACTTAGTTAGTTGATAGTCATTAACTGCTAATATGATTTCCCTGTTTGGAATTTTCAAAGAATACTTTTCTGAAATTATATTATTAAAGAGAAAGTGTGAATGTGAGAATATAAAATCAACTTTACTCCAATATTAAATGCACATAAGATTAAAATGAACATAAAAAGATTGTCTACATAACTAAATTAATAAATAAATTCGACACAAATTATACATTACAATTATTGAAAAATTATTGGTAAAATGCTATAATGTATCGTTAATTTAATAGGTATTAAACATGTCATACAAAAAGTATAAACTGGGGGTCTCTCACACCAAGATGATCTTATCTGGGGTACGTGGCATAAAATATTAAAACCTGCTACACTGTTCAATTCAATAAATTATTATTTAATCTTTAAAAACCCAATCACATGATCATTCTGGTTACAAAACTTAATTCTGGGAACGTTACTTCAAAAAATTAAATACTAAACTGACTATGACAGATAACCTTTGAAACATTAAATAGTACAGTCTCACAAATATTCATTTAATCAGCTGTTTATTGAGCTCATGTCAATAAAAAGTTTTCAAAATGCCCACAAAGCTGACCAAAGTATTTCAACCTTGCTTGCCTGAGCGGCTAAGCTACCTTGTTAGCTTATCGGTTAGCTTTTAAAAGTGAGCAATAAACAAACACCCTCTCTCACCTGTGTATTCCTAGCGCTGAACTTGCTCCACGAAGTAAACGCTTGAGCTGTTTCAGAAAAATTAGCAGTTAGCATGAATTTACTTGAGCTTGTTCTTCATCATTCACGATGGTGTTCATTACTACAAGGCTAAGTCGAATATCGCGAGAACACACGGACGTCGCCATAGAAACCGACTCGCGTCCAATAAAACTTCAGAGTCGCGCTGCTTTTGAAACATAAAAGGCGCGAAACAAAAATAGAACACAGAAGGAAAATGCTGAAAAAATGATACAGTTATTGTAACACAATATTTGTTTTAATATCAACCATTTAGCAGTGTTTTTAAAAATCAGTTGGCAAAATAATGATATATATTATGTTATAGTAGGCCTATAGCTTATTTAGTTATTAGTAGTAGCTATATAGTTATTTGACATAAAGCCTATTTTTTATTACATACATAGCCTATAAATTAACATTTTTTATTAACACACCTTTATTCATAAAACAGTATTTAAATTAATTTATTTGATATTTTTAACAATAGCAAAACATTATAAAAATGTAACAAAATAATTGTACAAAATAAAAAAAAATAAAAAATTGTATCTATATTAAATTTCATAATTATTATACATAATAGCATATACATTTCACTGATTAAGTAATATTTAAGAAATCATCATTGTGAGCTTATAAAATGACATACAAAATATATATATGTAAATATGATATTTTATAATGCCAACTGCATGAATTCGTTTCAGCAACAAAATTGTTTATTAAATTCCAGTTTGAATTATTTTATAATTAAAAGTGAGCGATGTCAGACAGTGAAGAAATATCAAAACACATAAGTTACACAACAGAAGCCAAATGCTAAAAAATACGTTTATTTAAAAACGTTCATTCTCATTCATAAATAGAAGATTCTCTCTTCAGAAACATTTGGTCCTACAGCATATTTCTTCAGGATTCAGTTAACAGTTCTAGGTTAGGCTGCAATAAACATATAAAAGCTTTCAGCTACAATGTTACACGGCTTAGCCGCTAAGGAAAAACAGCAATAAATATAAATAATTCCCTCATAGAAAAAAATAAATATTGTTAATAAAATATTTAAGGCTATTTGTTGAGCAGGATGGCTTGATTTCGTTCCCTGAGTCAATCACATGCGCTGTCATCCTAATGTGTTTTCACGATGGGTTCATGAGCTTTTCCAAAACGGCGATGATATCCTCAGCTTCTCCTGGATTCAGCTCCTTGAGTTCGGGAATATTGTCCGTGTTTTTGGCTGATGCCGTGTGGATTCCCCGCAGTTTCATCTGCAGCCAGTCCTGCCTCAGCTCCACATGCTTATGAACACCGAGGTTATGCATCAGCTGAACTTCATTCACAGCCCGTTTGCTTCTGGACGAGAAGAAACATTTATTTGAATGCAGTTGAGCACACCAAAAAGCGTTTTTCTATTTATTGTTAAAGTTCTGACTAAATGTTCTTACCTCAGCGGCCTGCTTTCTGCATTTGTTGAAATTAATATAAAGATGGTGACAAACATAACTGTTTTCAGCAAAAACCCGTTGATGGAAACCATTTTTGAAGCTGTGAATTAAACAGAAGTGCATTAGTAAAGGGCCTATTTGGTGGCAAAATTATAGGCTATTATACACATATGTTGATTAAGAAATACGACCATTAAAATGTATTTATTTTCAAAGTTGAAATAGTTACAATCCCCCACTCACCGTTGCTGGTGATATAGCAGGTTTCGGGTGTTGAGCTGGTTTACGGTTCACCGGGTGAGCGGAGCTCCTTTTATAGCCCTGCGCCCATTGATGAGCCGCTTCATTATTAGTGATGATGTCACCGCTCGCCTTGATGAACAACACGTCTATAATTCAGCGTTCATTATACCTTCACTTCAGAGCATGACCCTGAATCTGAACTTTTGGGAGTAAACGAGAGACAGGCTACTGTTTTCTGAACTTTTGCAAGAATATATATATATATATAATTTGTTCTTAAAAATAATTTTATTAAACATTTATATACCACATTTTGTAGGCATAGGCTATAACAGCATGATCTCATCAATGCAATTAAATGCATGCAATGTGTGTGTACTTCGGGAATAGCAGTTTAGCAATACCAGTAAGTTTTGACCTTGTGGGGACATTTTTCCCATGAGGAAAATGTCTCAAGAGTCACACATAATGAAGTATTTGAAATTCTTGTGAGGGTTGGGTTTAGGAGTAGATTATTGATTTTATTTTATTTTTCTGTACAAACAGCTTGTAAAAATCATTTTATATGCAAAGTCCCTATAAAGGTAGCTGTACAATGTTGTTGTGTGTGTTAAATGTATAGTTCTTATGAAAAATATTTTACATATATATATTTTTTGCAATAATATTGCAATATGTTTTTATTTCAAATTGGCATGTATTTCATTGAATGATATATATGTGATTTAAAAAATTACCCATAGATTGAAAATTACATTTATGTTTATTTTCATTAAAAATAAAATAATTTACTATAACTAATTTATAAGATGTCACAATTTTTTCTTGTAAATTCTTGTAAAATATTTATAAATTATTAGATTTAAATTCCTAAACTTGATTGTTTTATTGCAACTTCCAAGACCACCAAGAATCTTCCCACATTTCTTCTTCTGCACAGAATAATCACACATTTATTGACTGCAAGCTGCTAGATGTTTTCTCCATCAGGTGGAAATCCAGCCAAGCAACCTGCTCCAGTCACAGGTGTCCAGAGTGGCTCTCGGGCAGGCCTCAGTCCTACTTTTATGGCCTGCAGATGACAGATTAGGTAACTATGAGCGAAGTTTTCTAAATGTAGCCCAGGAATGACTATGTCATGACACAGAGAGCACCTAAACAGGTCTGACCCATGGATCTTCCCTCGTGGTGTGGTTAGAGTTTCTCCTCTGAGTATGACGACAGGGAGCAGGCAGTCTGATGACATACGAGGTAATAAGCATGAATTATGGAGGTTGCCAGAGATCGTCACCCAATATCTGCGTTTTAATGCAATAAGCAGCGCATTCGAGCTGTATCCAATACTGCTTATTCTAGAGATGCCCGCTGCGTCTTGTGTATTGCACCTGTCGATGGGCTTCTGTTTCATCCTCTGGCATCTGTAAAACAAACTTCACAGGTGGCAAGCAATTAAAGTTGTTTACATACCAGTTTGGTGAGATTTATGGCCCAAAGGCCCGCGTGTTGAAGATGTTTGACCCCGTCCTGGTCTTTTCGCTGAGCGGTTATGGCCTGAAGTGGGCATGGTCTGTTTAGATGACACCCACCAAACAAAAAGACCTTTGACTCTAACATGAGATCCCTAACCATCCAGAGCAGTATTTAGGGCCTTAGTAGGCAGGAGTGGGGACCTTTCGACCCCAACTGCAGTTTGCATTACCTCATGCTTGATCGATGCAGGTCATATCATCGGCAGTGTGTGTTACACGTGATTATTCAGAAGAATTCAGCAGGAGAAGATCAAGTCACCTAAGGACACCCAATGCAATCCACAGGTGTAGGCAAGCTAAGTAAATATATTTGAATAAATCTAAGACAGCCTGTGGCTATTTTTGGCTTTTCTCATGGTTTATTGAATGGTAAATGTTTATAAGAATAAACCGGAAGTTACTGAGACTTTTATTTTTTGATAATGTTGATGTAATTCCAACTGAAATGGAATATTAAGGGGCAGGGCTTTTTTGCACATCTTTTCTTTGGTAGCAAATGAACAGTCAAATTGACGTCAACAGAGAAGCATCTTGTCACAAGATTACCAAAATATGTTTTTTCTTTCTGTGGATTAATTGTTCACCTAAAGAATAACAATGTGTGGTAGCAAAAAAAGCATTGTAATTTGATTTCACATGAACTTTAATGCAATATTTGATGACTTAAATGTATAGTAAAAGGTTCAGTATCACCATTCAGTTTCTCCATAGAGAAACAAATTTATTTTATTTTTTTTACAATAAATGATAAACATTTAAAAACAGACCTGCTGTGAGCTCTGATGATACTAATTAATCATACATGCTCTTTTAATGCTCTGTTTGCATGAACTCATCTTTTTATTAAAACATTAGTGTTTAATAAAAAATGTGTGCAGAAAATCTACATTGCTTATGATGCTGTACAGAAACTCTACCAATCAGAGTCACAGTCAGCAAAAGAGACATTGATTGCCTAATTACTGTTCTGTTACAGGAAAGCAAATGTGATTTTGAGTGACAACGCAGACAAGTGGGTTAGAGATGCATTCACAATTTTTTAAATATAGCATTAAATTACTGGCTTTAAACTTTATCAAGTTTGAGTAATACAAAGTAATTTACCACCCACAGAAACCATTCAACATAAGAGACTAGCAGTTAAAATTGCATTTACCTGTATTTTTCTTGTTTCAGTGCAAAATGCAGTGTATTTTTGTTGGATCTGACTTCTTTGAGTTGGTCACTCTTGTGGAATATGTAACTAGTCCAGGCCGGTGTACTGGTTCACTTTTAATTCTCAGGTTCTTTTGCTTCTGCTGACACTAAAACAAGAGATACGATCAAATGGATTTTTAAATATTTTGTATATATTTATACTTTGTTGTGATATTGTCATTTCAGAGACTGTAATAGTGCAGGACATTATATCATCTCATGGGATGTGGAACAAAGCTCCCCATTTCCGGACTGCCCCCCATTAGACACCATACTTCAGGTCCACCCACTACCACAAGGAACCATAAATTTAATTTATGTATTAAATTACATACATTTCAGAACAATCAAAACTATATGACTTGAATACTTGGCAAGAAAAAGTGTTTCTTTTTAATTCACCTATAGCGCATGTTTTTGGACTTGTGGGGGAAACCGGAGCACCCGAAGGAAACCCACGAGAACACGGGGAGAACATGCAAACTCCACACAGAAACATCAACTGACCCAGCCGAGGCTCGAACCAGCGACCTTCTTGCTGTGAGGCGAACGTGCTACCCACTGCGCCACCGTGCAGCCCCAATGTGCAATATATTATACCAAACTATATTACATTATGCAACACAAACAAAGTGCAGTATTATATACAAATTATTGCTAAATCATATAAACATCATAATAAGCCCCATAAAAGCATTGTTTTGTTCGGGAATCTAAATCCAAATGATCTCTTTTCTAATATAATAAACCTTGAATTTTGTGCCTTTTCCATCTCTACTAATGTACCCACGAGAAAATAATACTATAGTAATGCATAGTAAATACTGTACAGTTTTTGAACCATACCATAGTAAAGTATTTGAAATAATCTGTTGTGGTGATTTTGTAGTTAAGGTAATACAACTATAATAATATAAACAAATTACCCAATACTGTAGTTTTCTACAACTATAGGTTATATTACACTACAATACACCACAGTTTACTATAGTAAAAACAAAATTATACTACAGTATTTATTACAGTTTATCAGTTGATTGTTAATACCATATTATGCTAAAGCATTCATTAACAAAGTGTTGTAAATAGTATTATACATAAAACAAATGGACTTTACTATAAATTACTGTAGTATTTTTTTTTCATGTGGGTAGTGACGCTGTTTGAGTCATCGTTACTTTTTGTAGCCTAGCAGAAACTGACGCTCATTATTGCACGTTCACATGAGATATCACCATTGGACTATAAACAGAGTGGCAGTAAAATCATTTTAGCTGCTGTTTGCTGACGTGATAGACCACGAAAGCCATTCCTTACAAGAAAAGCTACAAAAGCGCCCTTTATGTGAGAGAGGGATTTCTCCAGCAATGAAAATACTTGCCTGACAGGCCGAGTGACGCAAACGGGGCTGACGCTTATTCAACCTCTGACTAAAAGAAATAAAGGTTACGTAGCAAAGCGTCGTCACGGCAACGGCGTGATTTACGAAAAGGCCCACTTTTAGTACACAGATTTTATTTACTTTACACTTATTTTTTAACGAAACAATTTATTCATTTATTATTTAAACTGTGTTTATATTGAATTTAACGTAATATAATTACATGGTTTTTTTTAAAATAACCTTTTAACCTTTTCTTTAAAGAAAATGGTGTTCTTGGAAGTAGCCGATACTTACTGAGCATGCGCATATCTCGCATTACGATGAAGCGGTAACTGGCAGAAAAATGAGTGTGTACTTTGTTAATTGTAAAACGTAAGTATGTGGCCGTTTTCTTTTTGTTCCAGTCCAATTATTTGTAGTTTAACTGCAGCTTGTAATATATTTAGTCGCTTACGACGTGTGGTTGAACACGTTTGCTAATGGAAAAAATGTTGCTAATCTGTAGCGAGTGACGTCGCGACGAATTACATTGTAGCATGAACGTTTACTACAGTATTTATGTTTCATGTACAGCTAGACCCGTGCACTCGTAATTTTAAGGTCCGTCTGTCTGAAGGAAAAGGTGATTAGCTAAATGAGGTAAGAGTTATGTAAGACTTTGTTGATAAAATATTATTCAATATATTTAATTAAAATAAATGATCACATCAACAGGTGTTGGTGGGGGAAATACAAGACAAAAAGGAAACTTCACTTTGATGAGGTGAGTATTTACGTAATCTATGATTGAGCACCAAAATGAGAGATTTTATACACACAATTTTAACATTGTTTTTAATATCCAAAACACCTAAATAACTTTCTTGCATTTCATATTCTAAATGTACATAGAATATGAAATGCAAGAAAAAAAGTTTTATATTTTATACAGTTTTTAAAAACAAAATGTTGAGTAAAATCTGATGAAGGGCCAGTATGCTCGAATGTTGCATGCTGTGATAGCGATTTTAAGTGAATACATGTTTATGTTTTGGTGTTGCTGCCTTATATATATATATATATATATTTATGTAAAGTCAATACATTAAAGAACTATTTTATGCTTAAAAAACACAATTCTAATGTTCTGTTGTAATGTTCGAATAAACAGCTGAAACAGGTGTCTTCTTTTACTTATATATAGTACATGTACAAGTTTTTAGATTTACAGTTTTATACCCGTGTATCCTTGGATTAATAAAATTCCTTAAGCTTTTGTATATTTTTTGATTAAAACTTTCTTTAAAGCACACTTGATGAAACAAGCTGAATCGGATATATAATCGTTTTCTGATTTCTCTATTATCCTAACTACGCATTACACTGTTGTTCTCGTTTTCTTAGAAATAATGTCTTCAACAAAGGGTATAATTCCCAACATCGAAAATGCTACAGCATCCAAGAAGCATAAACACAAGAAAAAGAAGGCAAAGAAGGAAAAAAAGGATAAGAAAAAAACTAAGCATGTGCCAAACTTCCTGTCACCCTTCAGCTGGCTTGAGATGCCCTCTACCCAAACCAAAAAGACTAAGAAAGCAAAAAAAGACCTCCAGTACCCTAAAGTCCGAAAACAACCCAAACATCTGCACCAAACTCAACCCATCATTTACATCTCTCCAGTCCAGAAGACACAACAATCAATCAAAAGCAAAAATCACAAGAAACACACGGAAAAGGATAAAAAGCGAGTCATCTTTAACCTGCCACCCGAGCAAGACCAAACAAGTGACGATGAATACGCAAAGGAGGACTTTGTCGCTGAAAGCGGCTTGGAATCTAACACAGCTGAGGAAATGAGCAGCCAAGATCTGTTTATCACGCAGAAATCCTTCCTGGATTCATTGGTGGAGATTTCCAGCAGCTCAAGTGGCAACGAAACCACTAGCACGAAGCCACCAGAGATCCGTTCATGTGCATCAACAACTGAAGCGACCACTCAAACAGAAAACTTCTTCACCTTCCCAGCACTCTCCACCTCTTTTAGGTTTCAGCAGCAGCAGAACAAGTCCAAATGTGAAGAACAACCATTGGACTTGAGCTTGCCGAACAGAAGAAGACAAAAACAACCTATGGTCAATTTAGCCAATCGCATCAAAATCTCAGACACGTCGAGCGAAGAAGGAGAAACGGCATCCAAAACCAAAGGCGATCTCCCCCATCTGAAGGTCATCCAGACTCGACTGAACGAGTCGTTCTACTTTAGGGTGAAGGGCGAAGATTCGCCGAAGCCCCTGTGTCCTTTGATGAAGCTCACGGAGAGTGCTGAGAAAAGAGCTAAGAAGTAAAAACCAAACATGACCGATTTACAAGTAAGAAAACAACTAAGTTCTGGAATTCAAAAAAAGACACAAAAACCTTAACATTTGCAGTTTTATTCTGTATTTGACATCGTTCACATCAGCGTTTGCAAGTTAAATGTTCTTGAATATGAATCTTCAGTGTCCGTTGTTTACAAGCAAGCTTTGTTCATAGTTAAAAGCAGGAGGGAAATCAATTGTGTCTAAATAATTTGATTCCCATCCACTTCCAAAGGTGAAAAAACACATACACAGGAATAGTTACGGGCAAAAGCAGGCTGTAAAAACAGATGCTGCTGGTGCTCGTGCAGCCTTGTGGGAAATTTTCATCCACAGCTGCGGAGTAAAATAGTCCAGATAAGGATATTAAAGGCACAAGTACAGTCACTGTTGATAGGGAGAAAAACATTGTGGTGGAAAATAAATAATTGATGGCAAATCTGAGTTATGACTCTGAGGGTTTTTCGGGTGCTTTGGTCTTGTGGATCATTCGTGCGTCTTGTGGGATCATGTTAGGAATGCCATCAATGATGGGATATGCGATGCCAAGCTCTTCGTTTATCAGTTCGTTGCTGCTTCCGTCGTACCTTGAAAAAGAAAACACAGGTAAATGTATTTAGTATTGGGAATAATTAAAATATTAACAATCTTTAGTAAACCTTTAAGCCTAAATATGCATAAATAAAATGCAAAAATACAGTTTGCATTGCTTATTAATCAATGGTTATGGTTATTATTTTTCATCAGATATTATTATTCCTATTATTAACATAAATGAAAGTAATAATCAAAAGCAAAATAATGTAATGCAAGTAATAACCAAAATTACTATTAATTATCATCAATGATTAAAGTGGGTGGCGCCTCACAGTAGGTTCTGTCGCCTCACAGCAAGAAGGTCACTGGTTCAAGCCTCGGCTGGGTTAGTTGGCATTTCTGTGTGGAGTTTGCATGTTCTCCCCATGTTTGTGTGGGTTTCCTCCGGGTGCTCCGGTTTCCCCCATAAGTCCAAAGACATGCTCTACAGGTGAACTGGGTAAGCCAAATTGTCAGTAGTGTATGTGTGTGAATGGGAGTGTATGGGTGTTTCCCAGTGATGGGTTGCAGTTGGAAGGGCATCCGCTGTGTAAAACATATGCTAGATAAGTTGGTGGTTTGTTCCAGATTAATAAAGGGACTAAGCCGAAAAAGAAAAGGAATGAATGATTAAAGTAATAATAAAAAGCAAAAGTAATGATATGATTATTACTATTTTTATAATAATTATTATTATTACCAATGATTAAAGTAATATTAAATTAATTAATGCCAACTCTACTTGTTATGTTACTACTAAAATTGTAAAATGGTTAATTACGCATCACATGCACTTGTTTTTTAATAATAGCAGTTCTTGCACCTACTACACATTTCTATCAGATGTGTTATTTTTTATTATTATTATTACCAACAGTTATGAAATAAGTAATCTAATATGGTTCATATAAATTAATAACTGCAAGTAATACTGCAAACACAAACAACAGCGCTGTCAATCGCAAACAAAATAATTACAAAAGTTTGTATTTACATAATGTGTGCCTACTCGCTGTATATAAATATTGTGTATATATACATAAAAAATATATAGAATAAAAACAAACCAAAATATACACATAAATATAATATATAAATTATATTAAATAATTTATATTAGATATAATTTATCGCGATTAATCTTTTGACAGCACTATAAAATAAGTTAATCATAAAAAATTAACTACATTGTATTACTATTATTTAATGTTATGAGTGTTGTTATTAACTGAACAAAAATAATAATAACATTAATACAAATATGAATTATTAGTGATATTAACTATGACGTTTGTCAAAAAGCAACTTTATTAATCAATTGACGGTGATGCCCATCATAACTATATATAAAGAGGGTAATAATATAGAGTGTGCTGAAGAATCACACCTGAGTGGTTTTTTGGACAGCGGACACACCAGGACCTCCAGCAGGGCCTCGTCAAACGGCGGACTCAGGCTGTCCTTCACTGCATCACAGCGGCTCCTCTGCTGAGCGCCGACCTTCAGGAGCTGCACGGCGGACACTGATCTCTGAACGGTCAAAACTCCTGTGCCAAGAGTCCTCAAAACATGAGACATGTCAGAATACAGAGGTGTGCCGAAAACTCAACTTATTTCACCCGTTTGGTGAACCGGAAGCGCTGCAGTCGGCGGCGGTGTGTCTGGAAAACCTGTCCCTGATCGTGTTTAGAGGTGGTTCCGGTGACAAATGTTTAGGAAACTAATTTAGTTTGAACACATATCATTAAACATAAGATGTTTCACCTGGTCTAACAACAGTAATAATTTAGGCAGCGAGCAAATTAAGGTTAATTTAGGTTTAAGACATAAAATAATAAAATAACATCTAACTATTTGTAATAACTATACTGATACAACTTTTTCCGTTGCATCAAATTTATTGTTAGTATTATTTCCATGTTATGTAATATTTATTATTAGTATACCAGACATATTATTACTATTATTACATAAATGCACCGATCAAAACTGAAATCAATTATCCAAATACTATTAGTAAAAATAAGGAATACTAATTTTGCCATAATATAATATAATATTCATTCATTGATTTTCCTTCGGCTTAGTCCCTTTATTCATCAGGGGTCGCCACAGCGGAATGAACCACCTACTTATCCAGCTTTACACAGCGGATGCCCTTCCAGCTGCAACCCAGTACTGGGAAACACCCATGTCTTTGGACTGTGGGGGAAACCAGAGCACCCGGAGGAAACCCATGCAAACACGGGGAGAACATGCAAACTCCACACAGAAATGCCAACTAGCCCAGCTGGGACTCGAACCAGCGACCTTCTTACTGTGAGTCGACAACGCTGCCCACTGAGCCACCGTGTCACCCATAATATAACATAACATAACATAACCATATAACATCTATATTGTTATTGTATAACATCTCATTTAATAAATCTAATCTAATAATAAATCTACATCTAATAAATCGATATTGTTGTTGTTAATAATAATAACTGCACGGATCTGTGAAATAATAAAAAACAAAAGTACAATAAGTGTAAATGTAATAATCTAAAGTACTGCTACTACTAATAACAAAAACTATTCCTACTAATTAAAAGTAACAATCACCATCCTTTCTTTTAAAAGTAGACATTTTGTGTAATAGTGGCATATAACCTTTAGGCTAAATAAAAGATTCATTGCTTACAATTAAATATTCCTATATCAGAGGAAATGAGAATGATAGGAGTAACGCGTTTGTTCCAAGAAATAACTGTGAGAAGAGTGTAATAATAAATAGATTTTAATGCTACACAAAATAATATCTTGACGCCAGTGTGTGGCGCTCTTGCCTAATGCGATGTAAAATGATACAAACCCAGCAGGAGAACCTGAAGAGACTAAATACCACCAGCAGGTGCCGCTATTGTACAACTGTACAAACTGTCCAATAAATACTACTGAAACGCTTCATGAAGTTTTGCAGAAGTGGGGGAAAAAAGAATAATAAGCCCTTGTGAAAAGAACTGAGACTTACAGGGGCTGGACAATGAAACTGAAGCGCCTGGTTTTAGAGCACAATCATTCATTAGTATAGTGTAGGGCCTCCTTTTGCTGCCAAATACAGCATCAATTCATCTTGGGAACGACAGATACAAGTCCTGCACAGTGGCCAGAGGAATTTTGAGCCATTCTTCCTGCAGAATAGTGGCCAGGTCACTGCGTGATGCTGGTGGAGTAAAATGTTTCCTGACTCGTTCCCCCAAAATACCCCAAAGTGGCTCAATATTATTTAGTTCAGGTGACTGTACGGGCCATCTCACTTTTAACTCGTTGTTTTTTTTAGCTTGCAAATTGGCTGTTAGTCCTTGCACATCATAAAACATACTATTGAAACTTATATAGTAAGCAGTAGCTACTATAGTGTTTTAGTGAAGTATGTGAAATTAGTTAAAAAGGTTATGGTAATACAAAAACTAGTAATATAAACGGATTATACTAGGCTTTCTATATTATACTACAATAAACCACAGTTTACTGAAGTAAAAACAAAAGTATACACTAAAGTATTTATCACAGTTTATCACTTTACAACAGTTAATACGACAGTATGCGTTCATTATCAAAGAATCGTAAATACTATAGCCTACTATTATAATATAATATACTTTTCTGTAGTCAAAAACATTTAAGTTTTTACTCTAAATTACTATGGCATTTTTTTCATGTGGGATATTCTGCATGACATTCTGCATCTCTTAATTGGGGTTTAATTTAGATTTTTATATCTATAAATCCACACTTTAATTGTTGATTTTTTTTTTGGTATTTAATGTTTACATCTTTATTCTGAGTTAACGAGATAAACAAACATTTTTTAAAAATCGGACAAAAAGTCAACTTTTTCCCCTAACTTTCCTAACTTTTTCCCTCACAAATGCAAGTTAATATTTTTTTCAGGTCTGAAAATCTTACCATTCAGAGAAAAAAAATCTGAATCATGAGATATGCCTATAAACTCGCAGTTACAGGTTTTTTTTCTAATCCTGACAGCAACAATCTACTTCAGTTCTGATGGCCATGCCGTGTTTGCTTTGATTTCTACAAGCACTGCAAACCCAAACAGGGACACATTATTCCCTCCAAAGATCACAGATTGCCAAATTCAAACTGTTGTTGTCGATATTTCTCCAGGTTTGAGCTGACGAAGAGGTAAGAGCCGGAAGGCGCCGAAGAGTGCCACAGAGATCTGTTCACTAACCTGCCAAGCATGTCAAATGAAACAAACCCGCTCCAGGCCTGAAGTAGGACAGACGCTGCTCAAACTGCATTGTGGGTAGATGCTTTTCAATGCTTTGAATGAATCGATTGCCTCTGGAATGAAAAATCCTGCTCTTCTGAAGATGTTTACTTCTGTATCTGGGACCTTAGCGCAGATAAAAGCAAAAACAGAAAAAAAAGGCACATTTTTGTGGGTTACTTGATTATGTAATCAAATAAATAGAAAACTCATGAATTATGGCATATTCATGGTTTGTCATGCAGAAACAACTCACACTCGTGTGGTTCTAAACTTTTATGAATTTCTGTTGACACAAAAGAAGATATTTTGAAGAATGTTAGTAAGGAGCAGCCACTGACATCCATAGTACTTTTTTTTTCTTTCAAATATATTATTGAGTGTTCAACAGAAAAAAAAACTCTTTAGCTGAGGTGTTCCTTGATAACTTGTTTATTTAGGTATAAGCACAATTAAATGTAAACAGAGTCTAAAATAATGTTTTAAATCAACTGACACAAAACAAAATAAAATTAAATAAATACAAAACAAAACAATTTAAATACTTATTCTGACTTCTCAACTTTTTTCTTACACTAATGAATTGAAATTTTTGAGTTTTTTCCCCTCAGAATTATGAGTTTATATCTTGCAATTGTGATCTCCCCATAATGTCTGCAATTTCTTTCAACTGAGTCTTTATGTTTTGTTAGATTATATATATATACAGTGCATCCGGAAAGTATTCATAGCGCTTCACTTTTTCCACATTTTCTTATGTTACAGCCTTATTCCAGTGGATTAAATTCATTTGTTTCCTCAAAATTCTACACACAATACCCCATAATGACAATGTGAAAAAAGATTGTTTGAAATTGTTGCAAATTTAGTAAAAATAAAAAACTTGAAAAATCACATGTACATAAGTATTCACAGCCTTTGCCGTGAAGCTCTAAATTGAGCTCAGGTTCATTCTGTTTCCACTGATCATTCTTAAGTTGTTTCAGCAGCTTAATTGGAGTTCATCTGTGGTAAATTCAGTTGATTGTACATGATTTGAAAAGGCATACACCTGTCTACATAAGGTCCCAGGGTTGACAGTGCATGTCAAAGCACAAACCAAGCATGAAGACAAAGGAATTGTCTGTAGATCTCCGAGACAGGATTGTCTTGAGGCACAAGGCTGGGGAAGGTTACAGAAAAATTTCTGCTGCTCTGAAAGTTTCAATGAGCACAGTGGCCTCCATCATCCGTAAGTGGAAGATGTTTGGAACCACCAGGACTCTTCCTAGAGCTGGCCGGCCATCTAAGCTGAGTGATCGGGGGAGAAGGGCCTTAGTCAGGGAGGTGATCAATAACCTGATGGTCACTCTGTCTGAGCTCCAGCGTTCTTCTGTGGAGAGAGGAGAACCTTACAGAAGGACAACCATCTGTGCAGCAATCCACCAATCAGGCCTGTATGGTAGAGTGGCCAGACGGAAGCCACTCCTTAGTAAAGGGCACATAGCAGCCCGCCTGGAATTTGCCAAAAGGAATCTGAAACAAAATTCTCTGGTCTGATGAGACAAAAATTGAACTCTTTGGAGTGAATGCCAGGCGTTACATTTGGAGAAAACCAGGCACCACTCATCACCAGGCTAATACCATCCCTACAGTGAAGCATGGTGGTGGCAGCATCATGCTGTGGGGATGTTTTTCAGCAGCAGGAACTGGAAGACTAGTCAGGATAGAGGGAAAGATGAATGCAGCAATGTACAGAGACATCCTGAATGAAAACCTGCTTCAGAGTGCTCTTGACATCAGACTGGGGCGACGGTTTATCTTTCAACAGGACAATGACCCAAAGCACACCGCCAAAATATCAATGGAGTGGCTTCACAACAACTCTGTGAATGTCCTTGAGTGGACCAGCCAGAGCCCAGACCTAAATCCTATTGAACATCTCTGGAGAGATCTGAAAATGGCTGTACACCGTCGCTTCCCATCCAACCTGATAGAGCTTGAGAGGTACTGCAAAGAGGAATGGGCAAAAATTCCCAAAGACAGGTGTGCCAAGCTTGTGGCATCATATTCAAAAAGACTGGAGGCTGTAATTGCTGTCAAAGGTGCATTTACAAAGTATTGAGCAAAGGCTGTGAAAACTTATGTGCATGTGATTTTTCAGGTTTTTAATTTTTTATAAATTTGCAACAATTTCAAAAAATCTTTTTTCACATTGTCATTATGGGCTATTGTGTGTAGGAAATAAATTAATTTAATCCATTTTAGAATAAGGCTGTAACATAAAAAAAAGTGAAGCGCTATGAATACTTTCCGGATGCACTGTATCTTGCATTTCTTTTCTCAGAATGAATTTTATATCTCAATTCTGGCTTTTTTAAAGAGATTAATGGTGGCTCAGTGGTTAGCACTGTCGCCTCAAAGCAAGAAGGTCGCTGGTTCGAGTCCTGGCTGGGCCAGTTGGCATTTTTGTGTGGAGGTTGCATGTTCTCCCCACAGTCCAAAGACATGCGGTATAGGTGAATTGGATGAAGTAAATTGGCCATAGTGACCTCTGATAAATAAGGGACTAAGCTGAAGGAAAATGAATGAATGAAAATCTGATTCAAACTATTAAAGAAAATTACATTACATAGAAGACTACAATATCATACTTCCCAATGCAAACAGACTCAGGTCTTCAACTTTGATTTTCATCTTTATGTTAAACTGGCCCGACAGTGTCTACTTGTAGATATCCAGTTCCTTTCAACTAAAACAATTTGTTCTCCGTCAACTGATGGCAATTAGACAGTTTTGCTATTGCCTTCTGTTGCGATTTCCTACCAGTAGCCTTCAGAAAGGGTTTCACAGTTGCTAGTATCCATTTAATCAAGCTTGAACTCTTTTCTGCTCCATTATCCACCACAGCAGGAACGCTGAGAAACATATGATTGCATGAACTGTCATTATTTCCTTTCTTTTCCTGTTTCCACTAATGCAGATGGTGCCGATAGCAAGACAAACCAACAGTGATATACTTCTTGAAATGTGCACACACCAGCTAATTTCTCCTGTAAGACAATTAAAAACACTTTTTTTCCTCATTTCATGTCAATTAAAGGAACCTAAATCTCTTTGGTTTTAGCATTTGAACTGTTACACTGTAAAAAGCGAGTAATCCCGTTGCCTTAAAATTTTATTTATATATTTTTTTATTATAATAAACTTGCCTCAAAATTATTAATTAAATAAACTATTCACATAATTCTAAAAGTTGTCAACTTAACAGTTCCCAGTTAAAATGGGTTGACTCACTATTTTAACGTTAACTTGTTAACTTACGTTTAAGGCAACAGGTTTACTCTGGTTTTTAACAAAACTAATTGCTTTTTACATGATCTGTAAGAAAATATCTTCATTTACTCAAATTGAGGTAAACTGTTACACATTTCTAATGCACAGACATACATATAATTACACATTACTATTAGTGTCCTAGTGGTCCCTCCATGCAGTCTAAAAGTATATATTTATATTTGTATGGCATTTTTGGACAAAATAAACATTTGCTATTATGTAATGTTAGCTAATGTTCTTTTTATAGGGATTTCAAAAACTGTTCCTTGGATTAAGGAGTTTGGATACTTATGTTAAGAAAATTAATGTTTCATTCCGGAATTTCGGGTACATTTCAAGCATTTTTCATTCATTTTGCTTAAACTGGAATGACACAACAAATGTGTAATAAACTGAATCAATTATTGATGTAAAACAATTAATGCAAAATGCTTAAATTTGATGAGGAACATTTGATTCTGTTACTAATTGTTGTTTAGCTTGCTGTTAAACTTTTACATCCAATACAACAAAGTTGACAGTAACAGAGTTGACACCATATTTCACAATTCTGTGCTTTAGGATCCTGGTTGGATCTTAACCTCAAAGCAGGTACCACTTGTACCTAAAACAGAAGTTTGTGCATTTTGTTTTATTATTGTTTTTAAAAAGTGAATGAGAAATTCACTAAAATACATCACAATAACAGAGTTGACAAATAATGAATAGTATTGGTACATACAAATTAATGAGAGAAGAATAGTGTCATGTCTCAAAGCCTTCCAGAGTTTCCCGTCAGAGGAAGTGACATCATTTGGAGCAAGTCACATGCTTTTTCTAGCAGTGATTTACAAATTGTTATGTCTTTTTAAAACCGATGTAACAGAATTGACCAGAACGTAAACACAAAATGTATTTTTTATAACTGAAATGACAAATTATACAGAAAATAGACATTTTATGCAATAAAATAAGTAACACAAATAAAATGAAAAGTAGACTTAATTATTTCATGATAATTAAAGCTGAATGTATGATTCAGCAGAGACCAGGGGCGGATTGGCCATCTGGCAATTCTGGCAAATGCCAGAAGAGCCGGACCATTTTTTAAATGTGGGCCGGTCAGTTTTTTTTTTATTATTATTATTTTTTTAATATGTATTGTTTTTACATGCAGGCAACTTTTATCTCTTGCAAGATGTGAGTATTATGATAATAATAATAATAATAATAATAATAATAATAATAATAATAATAATAATAATAATAAATGTTTGTTAAGCATTTGGCCAATCGGCGACGGCTGGCTGGTTTCGAGATGGGCCGACCCAATCAGAGGTTACGCGGATGTAATCAAAATCTGGCAAGAATGTCAAACAGTAAGTGCAACACAAGCTGACGTTAATTGTCAGAGATGGACCGTAAAAAGAGGAAAGCTTAGAGAATACAAAAAAAGGGCTCTAAAATCAAACGCTGCTAAATGCTTAAAATTAACCGAAATATTCTCGAAAGGTTTAAATTCGGCTGCTGCATCGGAGGACAGTAGCGCGGTAGAGGAGGTAAGAAGAAAACAGAAAATATACTTCTAAGTCATTATACTAAGTAATTTTCACGCCATTCACGTTACTTCTGACAGTTTTTGACAGTAACCTACACTGTGTTTAACAGTTGTAAGCTTAGCGTAGAATTTTAAAATGTCATTATCAGCAGACAGCGTGGGATTTAGGGTATACAGACTGCTGTATGCTACTAGCAATATAGTCTAACATGCAAAAGAACCTATAGCTATAGCCATAGTACTGTAGGCATTTGTAGTGAACTCTGAATACATATAGCTAACATTTAAAGTAAAACGTTTAATGCATGCATAGGTTACAGTATGTAATTAATCCTTAGGTAGGGTGTAACATAGACTTCTATTACAGGCAATAGTGTAATATATCTATGCAATAGTTAGACATTGGCTTGCTTATGTTCTCCCTTGACTGAATCGTATGTTCATCTATTCAAAACTAGAATGTTTCTGGACCCAGTGCAGATAGCTCAGCTGCTGCAGCAGAGTCAAATATCTTGGAGGTAGGAAGACAGCAATGAGAGACACACGCTGACACAAATGCTGACAGTTTCTTAATACTGTGTATAGAAAACTGATATAGAAACCAGTTAGGGGTTGCCAGTGGGGGACTAGTTCACCACAGATGTCCGGTCAGAGACAATGAGATGCAATCAATCCAGAATTCTTTTGATTCTTTATTTCCACAAAGTTTCCAACAAGTACTGAGCATGCAAGTGCTAACTATCACTTTGGGGTATCCATGTAGGTTGGTGTGTATGTGTGTCTACAACAAATTAGAATAAACAAATTAAGGAATCAGAAAAACTTATACAAATAAAGATACTAAAACATTTCCATGTACAATCAACATGAGTATAAGATCACTGGCTGATTGGCAGAAACACTTCAAAATAAAAGCTCATGTGAGCCTTTTTAACACTGTGGCTCTAATTAACGATAAATTAACCTTTATGATAGGAGTAACCTGTGAACACACGCAGTAAACACACATTTAGTTTTCACTGTATGTATGTATAAATTTGTTATAAACGTTTTTTTTTTTGTTCCAGTCACATACAATAAATGTTTAAATATCTATTACATATGGTACTGCTTATATTATTTCACCATCTGTACACCAATATAAGTAGTGAATGTGCGTGTCCGTGGGTGGGGGCTGTGTCGGTGTGGTAATGTGGGATGGTGTGGCTACAGTGCCAGGGTTGAATTTTTGTCCCAGTCCGCCCCTAGCAGAGACTGTCAGAAATAGGTATAGTGGGAGTCTTTGTTGTCCCTAAATATACATACAAACATTATTTTTAGAGACAACTTAATATTATTATTTGTGTTATTATTCTAAAAACTTTCATTAAAGGTTTTGTTTTTGAAAAATAATCAAAAGTTTATCTTGGAGATGTAGTTATGTGAAAGTGTACCCGCATTTCTAAAATCACCCATATACAAAAGTCAACATACCAACAAAAGAATGATTAAAACAATATAATAATACTTCAATTCTTTGAGGTAATTTTTAACACAGTCACTAACTGAGGCACAAAATTACGGGAGCTACCTTTTTTATTTGATTTTTCAGAATATGTAAACTTTGTCACTGTCTTTTTCATAGTTCTGACTTATTCCTCTCAAAGTACTGAGAAATAAATCAAAAACTGAGAGAAACCAAAGAGATGTTCACACAACACAGTTTTTAGCTCAAAACATGAATTATTTAATGTGCTAATTAGCAGTGTTATGGGGCCTGAAACCTGCAAACCTTCGAAATCAGGTTGCAAAATGAAGGTTTTGGAATTTGATACTGTGAAAACAGTGAAGTTATTCACCTTATTCTTCACGTACGAGCGGGCGCAGCCATTTGAATCTTTTTGGCTTGAGACTTCTGGTCTCATTCACTTCCATTAATTTTTAGACGTTAAAAACGGCTCGTTCGGCTGCTTGATGTTGCAAACTGATATTTTCTAATTATATTATTCTACTTTGTCTGTATAGTCATGCAAACACTTGTTTGTAGTCATTATTCCTAGTCATTTCTCCCATAGGCGACTGAATCGGAAGTTCTAAAACAATCGCAAAAACGAGCGCACTTCCACATTGAAGAATAAGGTCAATACACACATGTATTATCTGTGTTACCATAAACAACAATGGAGGACTACAGGAACGTATGTGACACATAGTGTTTCTTTACTTAAAAAGTGGCATCTGGTCATTTACTGGTCAAACATGCATAATACAAGATTTGTAGTCATTTCAAATAAAAAAGTTTTGTCTTTGTGTTTTGTGGTACAATATATTCAAACTATTGTCATTAACAATTTAGGTTGAAAAGAATCGAATATCAAGCAGTAAATATTTACCATAAATCCATGTTAAATCTGTATATCCTTAAATGTTGTTCCCATATATATTTTTTATTTGGACGTTTTGGCAACCACACCTGCCATTCTTTTCTACTGTAAACATCACCAATTTTTTAAAGCATGTACTGTATGTATAATTACCAGTTTATAACTCAACTGAGAGAGAAAATTCACAACGGTGAGGAAATAAGTCTGAATTTTGAGATAAAGACTTATTTTTATAATAGATTGTGGAAACAAGCTTCCATAACAGAGTAATACAGGAGACAAAAAGTATTTATTTCACTACTCGTTTTTTTATGATTAATTAATTTTTTTTTTACATTTTACAAAGATAAACAACATTTCTGTTTCCCTGAATTAGTTTCTTTGTCATCTTGAATTGGTTTTTATTATATTTTTAAAAAGTCTCACTTTAAAAGTGTCCTACTTCATAGAATGTGAACGTTTTAGCCAAAAAGTTTTAGTTTCCTGTTCACCTTTATGTTGAGATAAACACAATTTCTTCATGCTCTGTATTTTAATTGCTTGCCCCACTTGCACAACACTTGAAGCAGAGGCTCTCCAGCAGACAGGGGAAGGTCCTTATGGGAGAATACAGTAATTTAATAAACTCAGAGGGTTTGGCTTCTCAGCCTGTGGGATTATGAGGTTCAGAAGTGCTAACCCAACACTTTCCAAGCCTGATAACAAGCTCTCGAAACGCTTTGGGCTTCTCACACTTCTAATACTCACGCGTCAATGAGACAGTGAAGCGGCCACAGCTCTGCTGTAATACCTATGATTAATGATCATGCTCCGAATTTATACTGCAAAATTTATTTGCTAGGTTATTCAGCAGAAGAATACAGCGGGGCAAGGAGAGGATTTACCACTGTCATCATCAAAGCCATACGTGTGAAAGTAGTAGTGAACCATTAAGGGACCAATATACTTTGAAGGGCGAACCAATGTAACGTCATTTCAAATAAGATCCGGCTAAAATTAAGTTTGTTTTTGTTTCAGGAATTTGAAACAAAACTCCTGGAAAAGTGCTTGTGAACAACTTTGAACTTGCTTATTATTGGTTGATGTTCATGACGTCATAAGTGGGTGTGGCTCTGAGACTTTGCATTCTTCAATTTGGAAATCTTCAAGGTTGACATACACCAGTGTTTCCCAACCCTGCTCCTGAAGGCAACAGTACACATTTTCAACCTCTCCCTAATCAAACACACCTGAATCAACTCATCAGAACTCCAAAAAAAAAAAAGAGACTCCAAAACCTGAAATGAATGGGTCAGATAAGGGAGACATCTAAAATATGTACTGTTGGTGTGCCTCCAGGAACAGGGTTGGGAAACACTGACATACACGAATACAAACATGAATACTGAATTCGGACTTTTTCAGACTTCAGTTTGTATCTCACAATTATGACTTTTCCCTCAGAATTCTGACTTTATATCTTTCAATTCTGGTGTTTCTTTTTTCTGAATCCAGAGTTTTCATTCATTCATTCATTTTCTTTTCGGCTTAGTCCCTTTATTAATCTGGGGTCGCCACAGCGGAATGAACCGCCAACTTATCCAGCTTATCGGAGCACCCGGAGGAAACCCACGCGAACACGGGAAGAACATGCAAACTCCACACAGAAATGCCAACTGACCCAGCCGAGGCTTGAACCAGCGACCTTCTTGCTGTGAGGCGACAGTGCTAACTACTGAGCCACCACGCCGCCCCAATCCAGAGTTTTTATTTATTTATTTATTTCCCTCAGAATTCTACTTTTGTGTATATCTCAATTCTGAGGAAAGAAATCAAGAATTGCAAGTAGAAAAGTCTAAAATATTAGACTTGCTGTTGCGTGGAAGAAAAAAACAACGATTGGGGGTTTATATATGCAAATACTGAATTTGTTTTTGTAATCACTGGGCAGCAAGGTGGCTCGGTGGGTGGCACAGTCGCTGGGTTTCCTCCGGGTGCTCTGGTTTTACCCACAGTCCAAAAACATGCGCTATAGGTGAATTGAATTAGCTAAATTGGCCGTAGTGTATGTGTGTGAATGCGAGAGTGTATGGGTGTTTCCCAGTGCTGGGTTGCGCTTGGAAGAGCATCCGCTGCGTAAAACCGCTGCGTTCATTCCGCTGTGGCGACTCCTGTTTAAGAAAGGGACTAAGCTGAAAAGAAATTAATGAATGGTATAGTACAATTCTGTCTTAATAATTAGCAAATGCAAGTTTGTTTCATTCAGTTCAAAGAAAAACGTCACAATTAAATGATTTATTTTTAATTGGCGAAAACTTTTTTCCAAGCTGTATTCCTTACAATTGTGAATTTATAGGTTTTTCTCAATTCTGACTTTATATCTTTTACGGTTCTGACTTTTTTCAAAAATCAAACTGTTTCTCACAATTTTTATTTTATAGGTCTTCTCATAATTCTGAATTAACCTCACAATTCCCCTTAGAACACAGCTGTCAAAGCCAGTTCCTGGAGGGCCGCAGCTTTGCACAGTTTAGTTCCAACCCTAATTAAACAAGCAGGGCTGCAACTAAACTCTGCAGGGCTCCGGCCCTCCAGGAATTGACTTTGCCTTAGAAGTTCTCAGACTTTTCCTCTCAGAATTGTGTTCATATTTCACAATTCTGACTATTTTCTGTTTTTGTAATTATGGGTTTATTGATTCCGCTTTCTTTGATGTGAAAATCTTTGGTTCATTTTCTCTAATCAGTCCACAGAGGTCAGACATTTGTGAATAAAAACAAATACTGTTTGTATTGAAAGCAACATTGACTCTTTTATCATGTTTAATACTGTGAAGCTGCTTACTTTAATGCAAACTATTGTATAGTTACTTAGATTTGATATATAAAATTAAACAGTGGCACTTGAATGGAGTGCAGAATCACAGAGTTCATGCAAACATCCATATTGCAATGATCCGAAGCTTTCTTAGCTGCTCAAGTATTAAAAAAAAGATTTGTCTTTTAAAGGAAGAACAAGAAAGAACTTCTCTGTGAGTATATCAGAATTTTTAAGTTAATAATGCTATTGTTTTACAGTGTTAGAGTCTAAAAATATTGAATAATGGAAATAGCAAACCCCATGTCCCCTCGAAAATGTGCTGAAACATTTTCAAAGAACCTCACTGATTTATTTTTAACACTATTGTCTTCCGTTTCCACTCCAGGCCAAGAAACTCATTTTATGTTGTGATTCCGGACATAAAAGATGTTCATTTTCCCCCTCAGAAGGTCAGTCGGAATAGGAGTTTTATCATCTCAGGAGGTAAACTGTATTTCTGACAAGTCTGGAGGGGCAGAGAGAAACAGAATGAAGATGACAAATTGTTTCATATGATCTGTCTCGCTGTGTGGAGGTGTTTTCTTTGTTTTCTTTTTTTTTTTTATCAACACAAACTATGTCAAGGACGCAGGTATACTTGAGACCTGCAGACAAATGCTCTACTAAAACTCATTTAGATTAGGAGACTTCTTCAAGATGACTTCCTAAGAGATTGTCATGAGAATATTGAAATTGTGATTTAAATATAACAAGCAGCGAATTCCAATTCCAACGAAGTCTCATGACAAAATCTTATGAGGTGGCAGTTTATGAAGGTCCAGCCCATCCGTTAAACCTAACCATCAGCAGACGCAATCTCATGGCAATTCATTACATTTTGATTTAATGGTTAATTCTTATGAATTTGTATCTCATTTATACCTTTTAGTACCAATAAAATCTAATACGTTTGCAGAGATTAGCCACTTTTCTGACAGTACGTAATATAGCTCATGAGATTTCTTCATAAGACTGCATTCATATGAATTAAGACAGGTGTTAAGCAGATACAAATGTATAAATGAGACAATGCAAATCATGAATTAGCCACAGATTGCCCAAAAAAATGGAAGCTAGTGACATTTTTGTAATGAAATGCATGATTTTTGAAAGAAAATGACAAATTAAGTGTCACCGCTAAACCTAACACCATGGGTTTGTATGTAAAGAGCAGATATGAAAACATTTTGATATTGAAGGAAATCATACAATTTTGTATAAAACATGTGGTTAGAAGGACTTACATTACACCTGTGAAATTACAAATGTAAAGATGAAATTGGAACTCTGTGTGGAGAGCTGCAGTTGTTTTGGAAGGAGGTGATTGGTGTGGTCTGTGAAATGACTGGAGAAAATGTTCCTTTGGAACCAAAACTTTGTTTATTACATATATATCCTGAAAATGTGTCAGTAAATGCAAACAAAAAGAAACTTACAGATTTCAGCTTTATATAAGCTAAACATGTTATAGCTTTGGTATGGAAAAATGCCCATAGACCTGTTCTTGCACAATGGATGAAGGAGATGTCTGATAATCTTGCTCTTAAAAAATTATAGTATAATAATCAGAGGTAAAGCAGAGACTTTCAAAAAAGTGTGGTCCCCTTTCGGTCACTTTATGAACTAATAAATAAAAAATGGAAGTCTTTGGAAAGATGACTGTAATTTAAAATGCAATGTAATAATGTTTTTTTTTGTTTGTTTGTTTTAAATGTATTGATTTATTTTTATTTTCATTTTTATATAGTATTGTATTATATTTAATAATTTATTTTAAATGTTATTTCTGTTTAACAAATGTTGGGGTGGGAAAGTATATTCTGAAATATTATATAAATTAATATTCTGTATTGTTTGCTGGGTTTTGTAATGCAATTAAATCAATAAAAGCAAAGTTGAAAAAAAAAAAATAGGTTCCAAAAACACAAAAAAGCACAAATAAATAACCATTTATAAGCCCAACTGTCATTAGACTATTATAGATCATACAAAAAAAAATAATAATTATAAATACAATTTTATGAATTTATACGATTTAGCCACCAAAAAATGAACTACACTCTAAGCCGGATAAGTTGAGTTTACTTGAAAAATAAGAGGAAACTGGTTGCCCTAAAAAATTTAAGTAATGAATACTTAAAAAACTTGAGTGAGCTCTACTTAAAAGAGTTGTTCTAATATGTATTGTAAGTTGAATAGACTTAATGCTTTTAATTTGTCAATTTACTCCATTTATATTTTTTAAGTGCATTAAAATACACACAAAAGTAATACAGTTTTGTTTATTCAAATTTCCTTTCAAAATACAACAAAACAATGCAAATGCTGTGCAATACAACTTAAAAATCAGTTTGCCTACTTTTCTCTCAAGTGCATCTACTCAAACAAGAGCTAATAGCATTGACCCCAGTTTTAAATGCTTAAAACTCACAAAATATAGTGTTAATACCCCCGAGAACATGAAAGCTTGTTTTAACATCTGGACTTGAAGCGATAGTTCACCCAAAAATGGAAATTTACTCACCCTCAAGTTAAGTGGTTCTTTTTTCTGTTGAACACAAAAGAAGATATTTGGAAAACCTGTAACCATTCATTTCCATAGTAGGAAAAACAAATATCATGAAGTCAATGGTTACAGATTTCTAGCTTTTTTCAAAATATCTTTCTTTGTGTTCAACAGAGGGATGAAACTCAAACAGGTTTGGAACAAATGTAGGATGAGTAAAAGATGACAGAATTTCCATTTTTGTGTGAACCATCCTTTTAAGCACATGAACATATTGTAGAACACAATGTATACTGGGTTTACATACAAGTGAAAATTTGTTCATATGACTTCACAGAATGAGTTTTTACTATTGTAAATAAAAGTATATGTACTGAACAAACTGTAATTTTGGGCCTTTTTTTACAATACAATGCAAAATAAATAATAATTAAAATTATTACAAAGACCTGTAACTGTAAGCTGACCTTTACACTGTAACAGCAAGATGACACTTTGTCTAATTTAAGAGCAGGGGATAAATGGGTCCGAGAAGACAACAGAAGGCTCGAGGCAGGTCTGTGTGAAAGATGATGAACACTCTGGATGGGTTAAGCTGTGGACTTTTTTTTATCGATGCAGATGATTCCTATGGAAACTCGATAGTAGAGTCCTCGTGAGAGACATTCTATTGATGAAAGAAAAAATAATGCAAATAAGATACTAGTTAAATAACTCGGTGCTCAAAACAGAAAAAGGCCAGAATAAAAAATGAAAAAATTATGAAAATAGGCAATGGGTAGACTCATGTAGACAAAAAAAAAAACACCTTTGTCTGACGTAAGAGCTCAGCCAAAAGCTGACCAGCAACATGCTTCTTTTTTCTAAAGATGCTCATCAAATTTGGAAAGTAATTTTAAGAGCATTATGGAAGCTCTCTGTGAGATTTTGCCCACCACTTGATTGAAGTTGAAATAAACCTGATTTATAAAACAAGTGGAAAAACAAAACAGTTATGTTCCTTGTGTATTTTACTCTTGTATGCTTTGAAAGTTACAATCTTTTTAAGAGCGCATGACTTTATGATTTACAGTGTGCAAGTGAGTTAAGTAATAAGCCTCAGAACAATACTCAGCAAAGCCACATGACAGACAGCTAAACTTAACTGGTGCATCTGCACTTGTCAGTTGAGCAGGATTGGTGTGAATATAAAAGTGCTCTTTTAAGGCAATACATTATTTAAAAATTCAAAAATAATTCCTATTGCAAACAAGGAATCAGAACAATTCTAGCATATAGTTTCCATTTGTCAGTCTATAATAGTTTTTTTTAGTTAAAAATACAATACTTACATTGCCAATGCATGCCTTCCTGTTATCTGAAACAAAATAAAACTAATTTATTGTTAGAATGTATCTACTTTTAATTGCATTAAACGTTCATTCAGCTTATTTTATTCAAACAATGGCTGCATTAAAATTAAACAAATTTTAAAGTTTGTTTAAATTCACTCACCAAAACAAATTATGATTGTCCTCACGTCAAGTCTGCTCCACTGGAACCACAGCATACTGTATGTGACCAACCTGTGTTGAACAGGACGGTGTGTACCCTAAGCTAGTGGCAAAAATGTATTAAAAGCTTAAAATAGCATGGACTGTTTAAAGTATGCTCTGTGATCGCAAATAATCAGCTCAGGGAAAAGCAATAACAATACACAGCTGAGAACACGCTTCATAGACATATATTTAAAAGGGATCGTGCCCACCACTCAGAATTTCAGAAGTGAAAATCTTGCAGGTTAACCAGCGATCTCACGTGCCGAATCCAAACGTCAAGTGTTTAAACAGCACCCGCGCATGACTTAAAGCGAAACATACTTAAAACAGTGTTTTCCGGTATTCACAAACAGCCGAAATAAAAGCTAGATAAAATGTTTACAGTCTACTCACCAGAAGTCTGAAATCACCCGCAACTGCAAAAATGGCGTTGCCTGACTTAAAAAGTAAATCAGGTAGGGGCGTGATCAATCAAAAACTTTTAAAACATTAGTTTATTGTACTTAAAGTTATTCATACAATAAACTATGTCTACAAAAAAGTAGAATTCACTTAAAATGTTTTAGTAATGAACCAAATATTAAATTACTTAAGTACTTTGCACTTAAACTGTATAATTAGACATGAAATTCAGGCTAACAGTGTAGTGACAATTTTATCTTCACAAAAATGTAAAACAGTGGAGGATTTTGTATGAATTTGTACAATTAAAAAAAAAAAACAGAACAACAAGAAAAAAACATTGATAAACCCAACTGTCATTGAGCTATTAGTGGATCATACAAAAATAAGGAGATTTTATATGAATTTATGCGATTTAGCCACCAACATTTGCCAAAAAAAGGAAACTATAGTGACAATTTCATATGAATTTGTAAGAAAATGCATCATATCTAGAAAATATTAAGTTCCATCTCTAAAACTAATCTTCAGAAATTTGTTTAAAATGAGCATATGAGATTGTAGGGCATCATATTTGTTGGCCACCAATTCACCTAAATGTAAAACAGTGTAATAACCATTGATACACCTGTCATTGGACTAATAGTAGATCATACAAAAATAAATGAATGAGATTTTATGCAAATATATGCAATTTAGCCTCCAATTTGCCAATATAAAATAGCTACAAACTGTCATGCTGGTCTGTTGTCATGTAAGTTCCAGTGTCTTTCTCATCCCCCCCCCAATAAATCCTTAAAATGGAACGACTCATGAAACGTTTGTTCCTTGTTAAAGCAGTGTGTGTGACTGTGTTTGAGAGATTTGAGGGATTTGGGGCTCAGAGCTCTGTGAGGATGTCAAGTGTTGCGTACTTTGATTAAAATGATGGTTTGGTCCCACAGGAGATAGCAAGACAGAAAAGAGGAGATTTTCTTAAAAGCAGAAGTGGATTTGACAGAACTGTGACTGTAGATTTTCTGTGAACACCAGATTTCTGGCTGAATCTAAATTGTTTATATTCATTCATTTTCCTTTGGCTTAGTCCCTTATTTATCAGGGGTCACCACAGATTATGTTTTACACAGTTTATGGCCTTTCAGCCACAACCCAGTACTGGAAAACATCCATACATTCTTACATCCACACACACACTCATACACTACAGCCAATTTAGTTTAATCAATTCACCTAAAGCGCATGTCTTTGGACTGTGGGGGAAACCGGAGCACCGAGGAAACCCACGTGAACACAGGAAGAACATGCAAACTCCACACAGAAATGCCAACTGGCCCAGCCAGGACTTGAATCAGCGACCTTCCTGCTGTGAGGTGACTGCTGACCATCCCCAATTGTTAATATATGTAATTTTTAAAAGAATTATCATGTTTAGTATGATTAAAACTGCTTTAAACATATTTAGGTTATTTAGATGGCCTTAAAGCTGATTAGTCTAGTGGTTTTGGGACAGTAAACCAGAACAACTATTTGTACCACTTGTAAAATTAAAGAATGACGGCATGAGAGCTTTTATTATTTTTTTAGAAACACTATTTACATTTATAAAATACTTTTGTACATCAAATGATCATTCACAAACCTGAAGAAAAAAACCCCAAAGTGCTACACAGTAGCAAAATGACAAAACTATTAAATACAGCAGAACATTTAAAGGAAAAGTTCATCAAAATAAAATGAAAACTCTGTCATCATTCACTCACCATTGTGTTAATCAATGACTTTCCAGTGTTCAATAGAAACTGTTTTTCATCAGTGTTTGTAAACCAACCATCTCTTTTGGTTAAAATGTAATAGAGGAGATGCCTGATGTCCGCCCCATGATGTCTCTGAGGTCTGTCAGACGACAATTTGTTTACAGTGTTATAAATAACTGAGAACAGCATCCTCTCCTCCAATCTGATGATCCAATATGTGCCACCATATCCGAGTTTACTGTAAGTCCAGTGATATGTCCCATATGTCCTACAAAACTTTTCCAGGCAACATGTTGGTGATTGTCCATTTCTGACTGCTACACTTCTGAAGGACCAGCTGATATCCATGATCCACTTCCGCACTTTCCACCAATTCCAAACAACGTTTTGACTTCCTGTTCTGAACGGAGCCTCCCTGCAAAACACAATACACATACAAATGAATGAATAATGACACACATTTGTTTCAGGACCTAAAGAATATAAACTTAGAAACATTAAATACAATGTTGCCAAATCTGTGGTATTCCTGCAGAATTAGGCTACTTGCCCTTTTAAAAAAAAAAGAACAATCCCTTTTAATCATGGGTACTAACTTACTGTTCAAGAATACGAAAATAGATGGGGGATGGATTATGATTTGCGGACCTGGCAACCCTGAATAAAGAGTTGATCAAATTTACAAGATTAAACTTCTGTCATCATTTAATCACCCATATCCCATTTCCAACCCATAAGACTATCGGTCAGCTTTGGAACACAAATTAAGATACTTTTAATCAATTCTGAGAGATTTCTGAAAGGCTTTTTCTGACAAAAACAAGACAAATCTGCAAAACAAAAACAAAACCATTATGAATAAAGAATATAAGTCTTCTGAAGATACACAATCACTTTATATGATTAACTGATATAAATTAGACTTTCATTTACATATAAACATAGATCAGTGTAAAACAGAAGCTTAACCATACCTGTTTGATGTATGAGAACAAACCCAACTGGAAGCTCAAATGTGACATTAATTGGATTTGATTTGGTGTAGATAGTAGATAGCCAATAGTATCTGGCTGCAGACCTGCACATGCACTCTAATGCATATGCACTAAATAGAGCAAGTGACTTCACTGTGAGGGGTATACGAGAAGAGAAGGTGTAGAAGTTAAAAGCCTTTAGTGTCTGAGAGTGCACATACTGCAGCCAGACCCTTCTCGTAGAAGTAAATAATAACTTATATTGGATTGTAATTTTAACTTAATTTGATTGTAATGCAATAATGTGCACCTTTTGTAAAGCGGCTTTGAAACAATAATTATTGTAAAAAGCGCTATACAAATACACTTGAATTTAATTATATAAATACTATAGTGTTTTTAAACTGTACTACAGTAGTGTACTATACTGTATCTAACAGTATTTACAGCCATTTGATAATGAATGCTACAAAATACTGTAGTATCAACTATTATGACTGATAAACTCATATAATAAATATGGTAATATACTTCAGTTTTTATTACAGCAAACTGTTCAATTACCATAGCAACTAATACAACAGATTATTTCAATACTATAATATGGTTCAAAAACACTACAGTATTTAGTTGTTTTTGCAAAGATGCTAAATAAGCATCATTTACAACAAATTTACATAGTAACACTATGTGAAGTGTTTTTTTTATAAACAGACATTCAATGGAGTGACAGAAATCTCATATTTATTTTAGAAAATCATAATTTGTGTCTGAAGATGTATTTTGTTTAGGTTATAACAACTTAAGAGTGAATATGCGAGATGTTTTATTTTAGCGTGAACTAACTCTAGACTTTTCAGAAAAAAACAGGTAATATGACTCACAAATCTCCTCAAGACTAAAAGCATTTAGACGTTAACACATCCTTCTAAAGCAGAATCCAAGCGACTCTAAGTGAGAAATCAAAGCTACACTTACACCTCGAGAAACTCTTTTCTTTCAATAAATACCATGTGAAATACACCACCAAATCCTTTGAGTACAATGTCAAAAGGAAAGTGATGTTCCTGAAGTGCTTACTTCTGAAGCAAAGCCTGCAGGTTTGGCTTCTTACAGTGCTGAAGGAGGCTCCGAAGACAGACAACACATGAAAGAGGAGCCCGCGGGCTAAACCTCACCCTTGTCCAATCATCTGCCACCGTATCAAATCCACCTTAGACACAAGGTGTATCAAGCTCCAAATGCCGCAGTACACACGCAAAGATGCGCAGTTGGAATATTTGTATGTATGACACTTCTCAGATTCCTGGTTGAAACATTAGCTTGTAAAACAAAATGTTATGTACTGTGCTAAATGTGAAACTTTATTAATAAAGAGAATAATTCTACTGGAGTTAGAAGTGGTTGCTGTGACAATTTAAAAAAATATTTTACAAAATAGCTTTTTACAAATAAAAATATTCAAAAGAAATTCTAAAACCCAATCCTGGGTTATCTTGCTTCAATTTTTCACAAAGGTAACAATTCTGATTACTATTGTAATATGCTGGGGTTTCCTATAGTATATTCCTAAAGGTCATCTTCAATGACTTTTGGACAAATTGCGATTCTTCATAATATATACTAGGAGTGTAAATCAAATGATAAAAGTTATATATATATATATATATATATATATATATATATATACACACACATATACATAGAAATGGACACACACATATACTTACATATACATATATATACACATATATATATATATACACACTAGCGAGAATGTAGCTATGTTAAAGTCAAATTGGCAGTTTATGTAAAAGTATAGCGCATCTTTGAAAATTAGCATCAGCGTATTTGGACTCTAAGCTCCAGGCAGTCAGTGGCAGCTCTGTGAACAGCTCACCGCTGAGAGATGGACCTGCTGCTTGATCTCAGTGCACTCTAGAATACTTGCATCTCTCTGTTGTTAAAACGTGATATACAATTCATCTTGTGTGTATCTAACAGTCAGTCTTTGGTCTTTTGAACCTATTATTTGTTCTCAGGTCAATTTATTTTTTGCAAAAATAAATTCCATAATTAATTTATGACCGTAATGTAATATTACACTGAATCTGCATGTTTGGCTGATTGCTTGCCTTTATTGCTTTTGTTTTAAAGAAGAAAAAAATAAAGCAGAATGTTCTCTTACCTGTCCCGATGTTTTTTTTTTCTTTTGCAAAATTAAATACCATACATATTTAACAGCAAAGACTTCAGAAATAGGCTTTGGCTGCTCTCTTTAAAATGCAGCTCTTATGTGCCCTTGAACTGGTGTTTCATAAGATAAAGTTTTGTGAATGTTTTATTTCATGTGTATTGACTTTAATGTGTTTTTAATAATTGTATTCTACTCAAAGCAACGATAGAAGTCTTTTTGCTAGATCAATTCCATGAGATCAATTTGCCTAGCCTAATAATTTGATTCAAAAGAGGCATAATTACACAATTGAATTACTTTTGATGTTCAAAAATATTAGTTAAACGGATTTGATAAAAACAGAATGTTTAAACTAAACCAAATAAAGTGTGAAGGCTTAAAATAAAATAAATTATCTTTAATTTCATTAGACAATGCATAAAGTAACATATTCCTAAAGCGTATTTAATTGATATGGAACTTTTAATAAGATTTGCATGTTTATTATGAAATGTAAATCGTGAAAATTCTGCTATAGCCCACCTTTCGCAGTGATAAAGGTAACATTAAAAGAAAGCCAATATATGTACAGATCCTCCCTCAACAGAGAAGTGGTAGAAAGTAGACAAAAGAAACACATGTAAACGGCAGGTGTGACTAGGAATGTCTTATTTGTCCACCTGTGATCGGATTAATGAAACTGCATCTTAATACCAGGTATGAACAGTGATTTACCTACACACACACACGCTCTCTCTCTGTCTGCCTGTTACTGTGGATTCAGTGGAGGGACTAGGAAATCTAACATGTCAAAACTGATGAAAATTCAGACGAATATTGTGCTGCAAAGAGCAAAACTAGTTTGAACTTGTATATAGGCCTACCTTAGCATAAGCGGGATAATCAACGGCTGCACGTCGTGTGGTCCTTTGCCTCCACGTCATGCATTAAAATCCTTTAACGCACGGAAACCGCTGATTATCCCTTACATGTACACACACATCCAAAATATTACATAATATAATTTTTTTTTTATCTGAAAATTTCCAAGACTTCTAAATCTTTTTTTTTAAATACACACATTATTTCTTCACTCCAACGTTTCTCTCAAATTGTTTACAAAACAAAATCTGTATATCAAAAAATATACAGTTAGAACAAAAACAACTGTATGAAATGACCCTAGCAACTCAACAGCAGCATCATTTTATCACAGGAACACTCAATGTATTGCTAGGAGTCACAAATATTAATTTTGTGTTCACTTTGTTTTGATTTTTAAAGTACCAGGAGCCATTAACCACCATTTCAGCCAAAAATCTGTTCTAATAATTAGAAAAAAGCCTCTTGCATAACCTAAGAGTAAGGAACATTTAGCTTTTAGTGTGAACTATGTCTTTAAGAACTATGACTACTGCAAAAGTTATTATTAAGACCCTGTAATTAAAAGATATTCTGGCTTGCGTCACTTAACAGGTGTCACCATTAGAGACCACTCCATCTGCTTCAATTAAATTCAGTTCCAAATCTGCCTTCCTGAAATAATAATATCACCGTTTTCGCACACGCATCCGGAGGTGCCAAATGCCCTAAAGAGCTAAATAATACATTTCAACAGGGTACATGTGTCAGGTAAGCTTAACGACACATTTATGTGCATACTACCAAGCGGTATCCTAGAGACGGACTGAAAAAAGCAGACTGTCAACAGACAATGTGAGTCGATAAAAACTTAATTAAAGCCATTTCTGATGTTCTCCTATGAGTCAAAAGCCAGTTCACTCTTTCAGTGGCTTTGCTATCAATTATTCATCACATCTAAAAGGCCACAATGGATTTGGCCCACCTGATTCCATTTTAAGAAATGCGGTGACTGCAGTAAAGCCTTTATCCCGGCGAGCTCGTCTGAGACATAAAACCACTTCCCGAGGGTTTGTGTGAAAATTGATATCGTTCATACTTTGATAGTACGTGTTTATTCATCCACTTTGACATCTCTCCCAAGGGGGCAGCATTACCCTTTCCTAATAACCTGTTCTGACATTTACACCACACTTCTGCTAAACCTTTCAGAAGACACCGTCTGCCGTGACATATATTAATTCATCCATCTTTTAATAGAGACGCATATAGATGAAATCATGATGTCTGCTACTATCCAGAATGACACTTGAATTGAAGTAGGAGAGCTTTAGGACGCACATACGCAACTCACACCTCTGAATTATTAATGCTCGATATCCTGAAAGTGTCCACCGCAGTCGCAGAGCCGGAGGGCCAACAGATGCTGCAAACTGACAGCCAAATTTAAGGCAAAGTTTTGAATTAGTACTTGATTTATCTCAGAACTTCAAAGTGAACAAATCTGACACCGGTTTAATCGAGCCGTGCAGCAAAATACAGGTATGTCAGTGTGCAATAAGGATTGTGTAGAATATAATGGCATACTTTGAAAAAGTGACGTTTTTTTTATGAAACATTTGTGTCAAGCTGCGTTTTAGGATTTCTATCAGAAATGATGTAAAATAGGCTACCTGAAGCCCTAAATTAAGATAAATGTTTACAAATATTATAAACACATTTTATTTCCTGAACATTTTCCCTAGTTATATTCACTCCATCAATAGAAACTCAAGGAGACATCAAGCAGAAAGAATAAGAGTGTCTCCTTTGAAAAAGTAAAAAGGAGGATTAAATTTGCTATGACTTCTTGAAGTGCTATGTATTAATGAGGCTGAGAAAAGAACACAACACAGCAGACAAAGAACACAAGTAAAAGCAGCTAACATTCACTTTCTGTATGCATAATGTTTGTAACACTTTCAAATCTGTGTCTGTGTTTTGTATGACATGCGTTTAGCCAATCAATGTACACTTAAGTCACTGGCAATTACTATTTTGGTGGTTTAGACCCTATGGTGAAGTAGAGCAAATTTACTCCCCTAAAAGTAATTCCTATTAATGAAATCTTTCATAGTAGTTCCTGCTGTCGAATGCATTATTTCCACCAACAGTGCTTGGAAAGATGAAAAAGTTAATCTGGTGCCAAAGCCTCTATTAGAGAAAAGAGATAAAAGGATGAGGAGGGACAGGCAAAAGAGAGGAGAGTGGAAAAAATTGACTCCACACAGCCACTTAGTCCTCGAAGCAGCTCAGAGGCCAACATCTGTGATGCCACACAAAGGTACTACAACTTCTGTAGACGGCTTCACTTCTTCGCCTCCCCTGTAGACTGTGACTGATCTTCCACTGTGGCATCCCAGCAGTGCGTCCCTGCTTCCTTAGCTCTCCTGCTCCTTCCATGACAGCAGACATAAGCAGGCACTGCTCCGAAGAGAATCCTCTGGCCCTCTGAAGCCTACAACCACCAATCCATGGTTACATGGGGTAACAGAGAAAGCAACAAAAAGATGGAACAATAAGGAGGGACAAAATCCCACTCCTGAACACACTGGCACTTGCACCTCTGGCAGTTTAGTGGCCCATTTCTTCAATTTCACACAGAGGTACTGGATACCACTTTGTGGGCAGCTTCATTCCTCTGCCTCCCCTGTAGATGGCAACAACTTTTCCAACTTTAAGCACTCGTAGTGAGTCCCCTGCTTCTTCGCTCTCCCTTCTCCACCCACAAAAGTAGATGTCATCAGACCCTGTGCCCGGTTGCATGAAAGTCCTTAAGTAATTTAACTTAAGGGTGTCCCTGAGGGGAAAAAATCCTTGAGGTAAGCGATTTCATTAAGAGCATGGCAACAAACTTCTTAACTGTCACCCTGCTAAAACAGATAACTCTGCAATACACATCTGTGCCGTTTTCTTTTTGTTAAGCAAGTCAAGACATTTCCTTATCGAGTCAAACTCAAACAATGTATGGATGACCTATAAAACTCGTCTGGGATCACGTAGAGTCTTTTGAAGCTGCACTGAAACCGCAATTTCATATAGATGCACTCCTGTGCAGACGTGCTGTTGACATGCTTGTTTGTTCATTAAAGTTTGTTCAATAAATGGTTTTATTAAGTGATTTATCTATGTTTGTTTACAATCCTGCGAGGATTCTAAAACATTTTTATTTGGGTGAGAATGCTTGCACTTTTGAGTGTCCTTCGCTCAATTAAGGGAGCTGTTTTTTAAGGGGAAATGGTTACTAAGGACTTCGTAGCAACAGTTAAGGGAACACTTAGATCATTAAGGGGAAACACTTAATGGCAGTCTTAAATTCCTTAAGTTGACCTTTAGATAAGGCACACGGTGGCTCAGTGGTTAGCAATGTCGCCTTACAGCAAGAAGGTCGCCGGTTTGAGTCCTGGCTGGGTTAATTGGCATTTCTGTGTGGAGTCTGCATGTTCTCCCTGTGTTCACGTGGGTTTCCTCCGGGTGCTTTGGTTTCCCCCACAGTCCAAAGACATGTGCTAAAGGTGAATTGAATAAACTAAATTGGTTGTAGTGTATGTGGGTGCACGTGAGAGTGTATGGGTGTTTCCAAGTACTGGGTTGCAGCTGGAACTGCATCTGCTGTGTAAAACATATGCTGGATAAGTTGGCGGTTCATTCTGCTGTGGCAACCCCTGATGAATAAAGGGACTAAGCAGAAGGAAAATGAATGAATGAGGTTTAGGTTTATGTTCTTGCAATCCAAGTTTTACTGAGGGTACCTTTAACCTTCAAACTAAAGGATTTCTTAGCTTAAGGACTTTCATGCAATTGAGTCCAGGTTTTTGATGAGCATCAGGGATTCCTCCAAGCTCTTGGAGATGACAGATGCCACTCCACAATGTGTCAGATGTTAGTGTGAACCCCTCTGTCCCTCAAGGCAAGTCACACTAGCACCACTGCAATGAGCAGCCATGGGAGACAGTCCTCGCCAGCTCGTCCTTCAAGATTCACCTCATCAATGTGGTTAACAAGTAATTCAGAGAAAGAAGACCAAAATCTGGCTCCTGAACACAATGCCAATTGGTCCTTCAGCAGTTTAGAGGCCCATATTTGCAATTCTGCGCAGCAGTACCTGACACTACTCTGTGGACAGCTTTAATCTTCCTCCTTCCCCATAGGCAGCAATAACGTTCTCCAACTTTGGGTGCCTGACAGTGAGCCCCTTGCTCTCCCTGCTTTACCCATGGCAGTAGATGTCATCAGGCCCTGGCTTCTGGAAGGCTTCTGCAGGCCCTTGGAGACAACAGACACCACTTCACAACTTGGCAAGATGTTAGTGGTCAAGTCAACCCCAGGATCAGCAGGTGAAGATGTCAGCAGATCCTGATTTTGGTGAGCAGTGGGTACCCCTTAGAGATGACTCTAACCTCATTGCTCCACAATTTGGTGGACATGAGCCGCTCTGTTTCTTCAGCACCACTGCAACAAGCAGCAATGGTTTGCCCGTTCCCACCAGTCATGCATGATCCCTCTCAGTGGCAAAGGTTCTTTGGCATTACATTCCTCCTTTTGCCCAAGTTTCAGTACCAATGGTATAAAGACAGAAACAAAGGGGTCTCATTTATAAAACTTTGCATAGAAACCTTCCTAAAAGTGAATGTATGCCAGAATAAAAAAAAAAGTATTTATTAATGATTTTGGCTCATTCGATGATTTAAAGTGGTTTAATTAAGTCAATATTTAAATTACATATATTTACTTCGAGTATACACCCGAGTTATAAATATCACAATCTTTGCATGGAAGGTGGCATGCACACCCCCCCCATCCCACCCCGTTCTGTGCACATGACATATTTATAAATGAGACCCCTAGTCTTCTTGTGTCCTCCATGCCTCATTTTATTTCTCCAGAGCTCCTCTGTTACTCATTTAGATGTATGACACCAACTAACCCAAAAACCAGTAATTGACTTTAACAAAAAATGTTACTCATACTATAAGTTTACAATACAATTCATATAACTTTACAAAGCACAAGAATGAAAAATAAGACTGTTTGAGCCCCTGAGTGTATACCTGAGTGAAGAGCCAGGAAAGTTTCATGTGTTTGTTGCTGGAGTAGCTGCATTCCAGCAGTCGCGGTCGGCCATTCACATCCACCAGGCACTTGTTGTCATCATCATCAATTGTTGGACTCAATCCTCCGACATGCAACTGTTGAGAGCTCGTGTAGTACACATTCTGAAACAACAGAAGAGAAAAACACATAATTGTGTTAATTCAAGCACTGAAGCATAGCACTTATACATCAAACCCAGAATTACAACAACAATAAATTTGTAATGTCATGACATATCGTTTAGCATTCTGATCCATTTATTTGTGCCGTCTGAATGTCTGTTTGGGCAGTGCATTACTCATCTCTGTATTACACAACCCCTAAAATGAATTATTCATGACCGATAACTGTGTTTTTGCTGTGAAATCTCTAAGACAATTTGGCTCAGTTCCAAATCCCAATGTTAATACCTAGTATTGCATCCTAATGGGCTCAAGAAAGAAGAATAACTATTCCTTATCGAACGACCCTCATTTGTTAATTTATACCCACCATTTAAACATGGGCTGAATGCCAATGGGCTACTTCAACAAAGCACTCAAAGTGCGCTTACACTGCTGATGAAGGAGAAAGGTATTTGTTAAATTATATAAAAAGTCTGCTAATGAGACAATCTACTAATGATAACACAAACGTCTTTGTTTTGTTTTGTTTTCTTTCTGTGTAAGTGTAAAGACCCTGGAGAAAATTAAAGTCTGTGTGAAATCAAAATTTGCCATTTTTGTAGCACACATTGTTATTCTTTAGGTGAACAATTAATAAGTGCAAGATAATCCACAGAAAAAAAATGTTTGTTCAATCAAAGTCTGACCATTTGCTTTAATATTTGAAGTGCCAGTCTTTCACTGTTGATATCAGTTTGACAGCTTAACCCACAGTATTCTTAAACACGCCCCTCTAACCGTTAGTTTGCTATTAGGGAATGATACGCAAAAAGAAAGCCCTGTCCACTACTCAATATTCAGTTTCAGTTGGAAGTACACTGACATACTGAAACAAAAGTCTCAGCAACTTCTGGGTTGCAATCCAATTACCACTTGTCTATGGTAAATCTGTAATAAGCAGGTGTGGCTCTGTAGCTCCGCCTTCTAGAAAATCTTCAATTTCCTTTTGTTCAGCCTGGGGATGCACCGATATGGATTTTTTGGCCGATATCGATAACTGATAACCAGGTTGCGAACTACGGGGAAGCTTGGCTTCCCTAAATAAGGCATGGGCTCCCCTGCAAACATGATTTGTGAAATTTTGGGGGATCTCAAAAAATATTGACAATGTGTTATTTTGACGTGCGGTTTCAGTATTGTGTAATGTGATCATGGATTATTATGTAAAAGTGCAAAAATATCATTCATTCATTCATGACGGCGATTTACACATCACTTAAAAAGATAACTACATATGCTATTCTTGTCATGAGCATCAAGGTGTGAGGGTACTGAGGAGCAAAGTCCAGTCATGTCAAAGCCTGACAGCCAGATGCTTTCATATGGACGTTGAGACACTGCTTATTCATTTTCCGAAACAAATGATGTGACGTTGTGTTTCGTTTTATTTGCTCCATACAGTAGGCCAATACAATGTTCTTTTTTTTAAACACCGTGACATTGCTGTAAACATGTTGGACAATTAAGCTGAAAGCAGGGTAAACTTGACAAAATGGAACCCCTTTCAATGGTGTTTCTTTCATTTTTGAATTCGCGATTATGTTTTACCGGAGTGAAAAGTGAGATCCCATGACATTCTATAGTCCTATGCAAAACAAAAAAGCATATGCTATCCTTAAAGCCATCATCTTGAACTTATAGAGTGAATAGAAAAATGATAGGCTACATGACGAGGTATTTATTTTGTTGTTAAGTGAAACATATTCGTATTTGTTGATTTTATATAAATGAATGTATTCCTCTCACAGAAGCACTGCAGGTAAAACTAGAAAACGATGTTGTGTTGTTTAGGCTGCTGTTGTTTGTTCATGTAAAAATAAATCCCTCAAAAGATATTTTCAGGGGTCAAAGAAAGTTATTGATGGGAAAACAAGCACTTTTTAGTGAGAAAGTAAACCGAAACTATCGTGGTGTTATGTTTACACGTAATATTTTTCCTGAGGCGATTTAAACCAAAATACACAATGACATTTTATCAAACATATCTACAATGATAAGGAATATGGTTACTTACTGAGTTATTAACGCACAGCAACACCACACAAAGAAAGGACAGACTTTGAAGGAATAAACAATGTGAGGAAAGCTCCGTTATAGTGTACTGGACAAGTTTGACCCACGCATGCGCGAGGCAGGCAGTTCTATACAATTACGTAACCTATAGGCTTAAAGATATCAGCCTAATTTTGATATGGGACAGATAGCATTGAAAATAGCATTTATCGGCCGATATCGATATGCCCGCCAATATATCGTTCATCCCTAGTTCAGCCCTTTGAGGTCGAGTAAAAGCATGAAGATACTGGACAGCAGATTTAGAACTAATATGAAGGTAGTATAAATTTAATATGGATGGACTGCATACCAGTGTCAGTTGCGTTAAATAAGTCCTCTCCTGGTGCCTCATGGGATAGTAAAGTGTCCATCAAATGCTGCAGACTCCCAGTGGATGTAGTACTATTAAACTATGCATTTGGACAAACAAGCCTTTTGACATACTGATTATGGAATACTGTATTTGCTTTTGGAAGAAGTGATTTACACTTATATTTCAAGCCTAATAGTGTAAAGTTTTGCTTAAAATCATTATGTGTCATCATGTTTTGTTTACACTGATTCACTGAGTAAACATTACAGTAGAATAACCTTTACTTTGTCGTACTAGTGTTCCCATCATGCACTAGGGATAGAAATTGTTTCATTTTCACTCTTTGCCAGTTATGTTTAGACAGTTTTATCATTGCTTTTGTTGTCAGGTTTATTTGTAGGGTAATTCGGTTCTTTGTTGTTTTGCAACATTCAGAGTTAATTTACTCAAATCAGCATTGTCAGTTAGGTTTAATTATTATATATGTTAATTTGATATAACTTTCATACATGCAAAAAGACATTTTTTCATACAATATTCAATTTTAAGCAACATCACAAAAAATATAATGATTTTCATTTTATATATCCATACAGTAGTTCTAAAGCTTTTTGTGAAATTTAATTTGTGAAGTTTACAGTAACTTTTCATTTACAAAAAAAGGAGTTCTTTGGTTTCTATTAATCTAGTAATGGTTCAAACTAAATGAATTTATTCCCATTTCCACATTTGAACACTGTCTGATGGCATTCAACAAATACAAAAGAACTTTCAGATATTCAACATTTGCTTTGAATCACTAATGCACATTTTGTTGGACCGAGTCCTAAATCAATAGCCCCGATCCATTAAAACCCCAGCTTTACCAAAAAACAAGCCCTTTCTGAAAGATTTCATTTCATGCAATATGCCCACAGTTATTTTCTTCTTCAGTGTCTGGATGGATTGATATTTCACATCAAAAGCCTGAGCTTGGAAAAGTGCTAACAATATTATTGATTAGACACATCGTGGCAAAGCCTACTTCTCTCAAAACACACATTTGTACACCGTCCAGATTCAAAAGTTGTGTTACGATCTGTTTTGGAATATCTGATGCAGAACAAGGCATATTCTGCTCTTCTCTTCAGGTGAAAATCGATTCAGATCTTCTGGGAGCTGCCATTCTTTATGCTGAGACTCAAGTAGCGATGCCTATACACGTCATGATTTTACCAAGTACGATGCGATCCTGGGTTAACATCTATGTTGATCCTGGAAGATCATTTTTGTTCGAAAATGTAATTCATACCTATTCCCTACCACTAAACCCAACCATAACTGTAAATTATTCCCAAAATCACAGGGGAATAATAGTTGGGTAACAATCATGTAGAAGTGCATAAACCTAACCGTAAGCCTATTAAGAATTAAGTATCCCTTAATTCTGATTGGCTGCTTGGAATGTTGTTCCAGGATCAACGTAGATGTTAATCTAGGAACACGTCCTACTTGGTGAAATCAGGTTGGCAGGATGGCTATAGTGGCCGAGAAGAGCTTAGCGTGCTGCAATTTAGGAAAACATATGCAATTACAAATAACACCAGCAATTTAAGAAAAGATCTTCATCAGTTTGACAGCAAACATGTTCCAAATCATCACAACGCAAACAAATGAAGAAAACGCTCTGCATTTTCTCACAAAACATGAAAATAGCATGGAACACAACAGGAATATTTCAAGGGGAACCAAAAATGTGACAGACCCACATATGGTTATTTAGGCTAATAATACACAAAAGACAAGGGAATCATGTAATCAGGATGTTAAAATAAACAAAAAAAAGTCACCTTTCAAAGATCACCTACAACTTCACTGAGAAATAGTCACAGCACAATAAGCAAATCCCATACAGGTACATCATGTTTTTGGGTCCCCTTGAAACATTTCCATTGTGTTCCGTGCTATTTGCATGTGTTGTGAGAAATGCAGCACGTTTTCTTAATTTGTTTGTGTTGTTGGAAAATCCAGCGAGTTTTCTTAATTTGTCCACGTTGTGAAAATTTGCAGCATGTTTTCTTAATGTGTTTGCGTTGTGAGGATTTGCAACACGTATGCTGTCAAACCAATGAAGATCTTCTCTTAATTTGCTAGTGTTTTTCGTAATTGCATGTGTTTTCTTAAATTGCAGCACGTTAAGCTCTCTTGGCCATCGTAGAATACAAATAAGAGTTGTTATTGTGATTTGAATTAATCGTTAATCCAGTACTTTAAACTGACAACTTGAACTATTATACTATTATCGCTAAATAAAAAGAAAAACATGTAATATTTAACATGTAACACTGCGGTGGCGCAGTGGCACAGTGGGTAGCGCTATCGCCTCACAGCAAGAAGGTTGCTGGTTTGAGCCTCGGCTGGGTCAGTTGGCATTTCTGTGTGGAGTTCTCATGTTTTCCCCGTGTTGGCGTGGGTTTCCTCCGGGTGCTCCGGTTTCCCCCACAGTCCAAAGACGTGTGCTATAGGTAAATTGGGTAAGCTAAATTGTCCGTAGTGAATGAGTGTGTATGGGTGTTTCCCAGTGATGGTTGCAGCTGGAAGGGCATCCGCTGCGTAAAACATATGCTGGATAAGTTGGCGGTTTATTCCGCTGTGCCGACCCCAGATTAATAAAGGGACTAAGCTGAAAAGAAAATGAATGAATGAATGTATTTCAAGATTGCAACTTTCTAACAATGTCGTTATTCATGTTTCTGTCTGCATCTCCGTAATGGCGTATAACATTGTGCTCATTTAAATTATGAAAATGTATGAACAATGTATTTTGTGACATCATGATATAAACGATAGAGCATAATATGACATAATAAACTTTTTATTTTGTCAGTATGATATTTATGGTCATATCGCACAACCCAACCTGTATTCAAGCTAATGAATTTTTCTTTTTCCTGCATTAAACCAGAACCTACAGTCAAAATCAGATCTGTTTGACTTTGCAAAGGCAACAAAGCAAACAAGTCAAACAGGTTTTCTTTTCTGTGGGGCACCTTGACATGAAAATCTCTGTGAACACAAATCTCAATGGTCACATTATACAACTAATCATTCATTCACAACGGAAACAATGCACATCCCTCGGGATCCGTTGATGAGCTCTGAAACTGTGACGGAATTAAAAGGAAAAAGATGGAAAGCTGAAATGAGATGGGGAATAATATGAAGAAAAAAATAGACAAAAAACATAAGGATTGAGCTTGCAGGGACTCACTGAATGCCATTTCTGCTTGAAGAGTGTTTATGGCTGTTGTATGGGAACAATGTTCATTTTGCTGAATGAATGTGAGAGTTGCAGTGAAAGAAAAAGTGAGCATGTGTCGTTGCTTCATTTCCAACACGCTCAAATCCCCGAGCTCAAAAAGCCAGTGTTCATCCGCCGAGCTGAGCTATTGTTTAACAGCCCATTAAAGATAAAACACATCCAGCAGCTCAAGAACTGATCTGTACGGTGATATACTCATACTTGCACATTATATCAGAACGCCTTAATGCTTTAACTGTCAGTTTAAGTGCGCAAAGAGACGTGAGATGAAATAATAATGGTGCGGATATATTCTGGCTGCTGGTAAAGTTGTGTGTATGTGTAAGTGGAATTGAATTACAATATATATTAGAATATATGTAGTTGTACTATTAGTATTATATTGAATTTTATCTAGACTGAATGAAACTTATTTTGAAAATCAAATTTACAAAATGAAACTGTAATTCTTTTTCCAAATATTTTAAACCATAACAGTTTTAATAACTAATTTATAACAACTGATTTCTTTGGAATTTTGCTATGATGATAGTACTTAATATTTTAGTAGTTGTTTTGCAAGTAGTATTCCGCTTAAATTGTAATTTAAAGGCTTAACTAGGTTAATTAGGTTAACTAGACACGTTAGGTTAATTGGCAAGTCATTGGATATCAGTGGTTTGTTCTGTAGCCAATAAGAAAAATACATATTTTTTAAGAGAGGTAATAAAATTGGCCCTAATTTTGTTTTTATTAAAAACTGCTTTAATGCCATCCAAACTACAGGAAATAAGACTTTCTCCTGAAGAAAGAAAAAGGAAATATTGTGAATATTTCCTTACTTGGTAAAACAATTAAAAAAATATTTAATATATAATTTTCACTTTAACTGTTATCACCACCTGGGTTTGAACCCGGGTCTCTGGTGTGGTGGTTGAGG
>CAIGQV010018127.1:6903064-6935555 GCA_903798115.1 Danio jaintianensis | reverse complement strand
AAAATAAAACTAAATAAATGAAAACAACATAAAATAAAATAAAATAACAAAACAATTCTAAATAAAAATTATCATTCTTGTTATTGTAAAAAACAAATCTTGCATATTTAGGTAATGATTCCTAAAATGTTGGGCTGCTTATAATGAACAGCTAGAAGAGTTTTCAGTGTAATTCAACACTTGCCTAATTTGCCTGAATTAATCACTAATAAGCAGGACAGCAAACTCCCATTATTGACGAAGCCATTACTCTCAACCTGGAAAAAAGCTGCCATGCTGTGGCAACAGACTGTAAATAAAGCCAAGCTGACATCTGACATGATCAAAGACAGTTTTCATTCTCCATCGCTGATAAACAGAGGCCTTTAGCGATGGCTAAGAATAGCAGAGCACAGATGTGTTGACCTTTTATTGAGCGTCTCCCTTTTTCCAAAGTGAAAAATAGCTCCCGTCAACACAATGCAGAGAAACTGGACATTTTCTTTTGCTCCAGCGCTTCAGGTGTGACTTTGACTGACACTGTACAATTTTAAACAAGTCTCAAAATATCAGCTAAACATAGCTACAGTATGAAATAATGTTGCATTACAAAAAAAATGCTTTGCTTTTTAAGATTTTCAATATTCTTAAAGGGACAGTTCATGAACATTGAAATGAATTGTAATTAAAACAATGAATTTGTTTTTATTTGAAGATGTGGATCAGTTTGTTTATTCAGCAACAAAAGAAAGGTTTTTCTCATGCAAGTGAATGGGGCTCAATGTGCACCTTATTTTCAAAATCCCCATTTAGTCAGCTTTAAAGTAATCCACACTACTCCAGTGGACAAAGAAAAGTCTTCTCTAGCAAAAAATCTGACTTAAATAAAAAAATACATACAAGTATAAAAATAAACATAAATAAATAAATAAAAGTATAAAAAATAAAAATAAATAAACAGAAAATTATATATTGGATAGCCCTGGAGGTGTGAAATTCATCAGGAATTTTGCATTGTTTAGTTTCCTTTAATCTTTATTAGAATATAAATAAATTAATACAGTAAAGAATAATATTTTTTATTGTTATTACATAAGTATTATTCTTTATTTTAAAAGAAATATTGTAAATTAAAATGGTTGTAATTAAATTCATTAATTCATTTTCTTTTCGGCTTAGTCCCTTTATTAATCAGATGTCGCCACAGCGGAATGAACCGCCAACTTATCCAGCATATGTTTTACGCAGCAGATGCCCTACCAGTTACAACCCATCACTGGGAAACACCCATACACTCCCATTCACACACATACACTACGGACAATTTAGCTTCAATTCGCCTATAGCGCATGTCTTTGGACTTGTGGGGGAAACTGGAGCACCCGGAGGAAACCCATGCAAACATGGGGAGAACATGCAAACTCCACACAGAAATGCCAACTGACCCAGCCGAGGCTCAAACCAGCAACCTTCTTGACAGCGGTACCCACTGCGCTACCGCGCCGCCTGTTGTAATTAAATATTTGATGTAATAATCTGTCTTCGAACTTTGCCATTTAATATATATTTGATTTTAACTTAAAAAAAATTGATTAAAGATTTTTTTTTCTTTTTTAGAAAAAGTAAACATAGCTCAGGATAATCACATATTATTTCTTAATGACAAAACTATGAAGCCCTGAAAACAAGTTTGTTTTCATAAAGGTCTTTACATGCAGTATCACAATTTTTGTATGCGTTTTTTTTTTGTAAACTTAATCCAAAAAATGTGTCACAAACAGAATCTTTAATCAGTGATGCTTGTGTTCTCCTCTCTCTTCAAAAAAGAAAATATTGTGTCCTTAACATAAACTAGCAGTATGTTAAAGGTAAAAAAAACACACATACACACAAAAAACAGTGGCACTGAAACCAGCATACAGTAGGCTACAGAAGGATCTTAACCATCTTAAACAAAACAAAAACCATCCGCCTCAATCTTTGTTTATATTGTGCAGTTTGTTTGTCATAAACTGCTCTGTGGTGCTGTGAGGTAAAATTTTTTGTTTGCATAAATTTTGGACAAAGATTTCAGGCAAAAATTTTAGACTCATTCATTGTGCAACGAACATAACTCTACGTTTATCAGTGTTTGGCAAAATAGCAATAAAATATTAGAAAATGTATTGTTTTACAAATGTAAATATGTAATTTACAAATGTTATATTTATTAATATTTGTACATTATATATTTACACACACACACAGACACGCATACACACATGCACACACACACAGTATATAGTATATAGTATATAGTATATAGACTGGATACACAAGAACTGTACACAAATGACAAAACTTTGATCACTCTCTATCATGCCAGTGCTCCACCTCCTTAAAGCCCTACTTCAGATTAATAAAGAAAATTACTGATCTGTTTTTCCCTTGTTTGGAACGTCCTCCACAAAACGCGGCAGGACTGCAACATTTGTGCGATGCTGTGGTTTGGAGATCGGGGACCAACAGTGGAGCTCAGAAGAGAAACGTGTGAAATTAGGCTGTAGAGACACAGCTGTATGAACAGATGTTGAGGGCCATTATCCTCAATCCCAGCACAAACATGGAGCCCAAAACATCTCCATTACCCTTCTCCTCGATGAGGCCTTAAAGGGATAGTTCACCCAGAAACGAACATTTACTCATCGTTTACTCACCCTTGATTTTCTTTATTCTGTTGAACACAAAAGAAGGTATTTTAAAGAAAGCTGAAAACCTGTAACCACTGACATCCATCGTAGGAACAACAAATACTATGGATGTCAATGGTTATGGGTTTTCAACATTCGTCACAATGTCTTATTGAGAAGAAAGAAAGTCAAACAGGTTTGGAAGAAGTGAAGGGAGAGTAAATGATGACAGACTTTTCAGTTTTGGGTGAACTATTCATTTAACGCAAGGCACAGCAGATGAACAGGATAAAAAAAAATAAACTGTTAGTTTAACCCCAGTTGATTGATTACATCAAGAATTGCAAAAAACGTATTACAAGTTCTCAAAAATGATTCTTAAACACACAAATCAGAGATTATTTCATTAAACAAACTCTAAATTGTATACATTTGTAGCACAAAAATCTGTATTTTAGAATACTGATATGAGTAAAAGTGTGAAATTTGGTGAAAGTGTTGCTGAAGTGGAGATTTATAGCTTAGCACAGGAGAAACAAAAATCTAATTGTGAGAAAACAGCCTGTAAAATATGGACTGTAATTGAAATTGATAGTGAGACAAAATAAACACAAATGTGCATTTTAGATGGTTTCTTTACATTACACTGAAAAAAACTTTAAATCAATTAAAAGAAATGAGTTTTCTCACTTAAATAATTTTATTGCACTTAATAGAATCAAGTTTCCCTTCATATGGGAACTCCAACGTGTGTCTGGAACCAGACATATGGGAGTACGTCAGACGACCAATCACTCTGAAGAGTAAGAAAAAGGGCCAATGAATGCCAAAATGAATTGGCAGAGCTCAGCTCCACAGCTGACAGTGATTAGCCTTTAGTGCTATATAAGCTGCCAGCTGAGAAGCGAGCACTAGAATTTAGCGTTCAGAGCCTCTCACGAGACTGAAGACCCTATCTGCCAACCTGATTTCAAGACTGAAACCAGTTTACTCACCAGTGCGGGAGATGACGCGACAGTGGCGGTCGATCTGGGCTTCCTGTCCCCTGGACGTTTTGCTGGTGTGCACAAAAGAACAGTTGAGGGCATGGCTGTTGCACAGCTGAGATCGCAGCTTCCAAGCCACCCCCGTTGCTCCCCGTGAAAGCGGTTAGCACGCGGGCAGATCTGAGGATCACAGTGGGGGTTTATCCATCGCCTCCGGGCCCGCGGACCCCCCACTCCTCCACAGCGTGCCCCATCCAAGCTTCGAGTGGTTGTGCGGTTCATCCCCCGGGATGCCCACGCCTCCGCTTGATGACACCGGAGATCAGACACCCATCGCGACATCGAAGGGCGAGCTGTCATGCTCAGATACCATCCTACGGGTGCGATGCATAGTCACGGTTCTCGACTCAGACATGATGGCTGCACTTCCTGGGCTGCTTCGGCAGTGTGGCTGGAGATGGCTTGTCCCCCAGTCTCACCGCCGGACCGACTAGAGGTGTGGTGTGCGGGCTGATGTAAGATGAATCTTCCAGCTCCCGTCCACTTTTTCCCAGGGGCGCACAGCGAAGGCGTTTTTCTCCGCCCGGTCCTCGTGCGCTTCCGCATTCACCTCCCCTGATGGCGAGGTGGCCAGTGGGTACGAAGCTATTCGTCAGGTGGTGGGCGCCGCCACCTGGAGGGGTAAGCTGAGACCCCCGTCCAAGGCGGGTTGGTTATCTGTGTCTCTCATGGCCAGACCCCACACTGCTGCTGGCCATGCCGCTTCTGCACTGCACCACGGCACCTGCTGTGCTGCACAGGGGCGGTTCTTCCCCAGGCTTATGCGTAAGCAGCGCACGGTGGTCGACTATGCTCTCATAACCACACACAGTGGTCCAGAAATGCCACCCTTGGCTTACCCTGGCAGATATGCACCGCGCCGACAAAGTATGCTTTTTTGGTGTGCCCATATCCCAGGCAGGCCTACTCAGCATCATCGTCGGGGACTTTACCCAGGTGTCCTCGGTGGTGAGAGATCAGCCGTGTGCGATGGAGCAGGTCATCTCCTGGTGGGCTCGGAAAACTGCTCCCCCACCGGACCAGTCCGCGCTGGCTGTTCCTAGCCGAGAGCGCTCTTCCCACAGCTCCCAAATGCTTCGCCGTCACAACCCGATCCACTGGCTAGTGAACACGCCGAGCCCCCCCCTGCAGGAAGTTGACGCTCCTGTCATAGGTCGCCGCAAAGTCCGGTAATCAGACCGAAGCGAACCTAAGGTGGGCCGCATGGAGAGGAGGAGAACCGTTCTTTCCCCGGTGGAGGGCCGGGGCTCCCCCGTGAATAAATGTAGCGATCCAAAAAGAGCAGATTTTCCTCCCTCTGGGTGTGGAAGCCCAATTGCTGCCAGCATTGGACGCGCTGCCTTCCAGCTCTCAGCTTTGGTGCACTTCGCCACAGGCTTTGAGGGTGCCAGAGGATGAGCTCCTTTCTCCCACCTTCAGCCTCTCCGCAGGATCCTGGGAGGAAGGTAAGAGTCAATCTCTTATTTTCAGTTCTTCCTCGGGACGCTCCGATTCCCGGGGTGAGCACTCCCCATCCCGAAGCTGCCCCTCCGCGGGTACGTCAGCGATTGTTCCGGTGATGCTGCTCGTTCGGACTCTGTTAGCCTGGTTATCGCTGCTCAGCCCGTCGTAGTAGCTCACACGGACGGTCAGACTCGGCTATGCCTTTCAATTCGCTGTTGGCCTCCCGAGTTCATGGGTGTGTATTTAAGCGGTCATCACTAAGCCACTCCTGTCTCGCGTGAGAAGATTGTTATCCTCCTGGCGAAGGATACAATCGAGCCAGTCCCTCCAGCCGAGATGAAGAGTGGGTTTACGCCCCCACTTAATCGTACCCAGAGAGCGGTGGGTTATACCAATCCTATCTGCATGTTTTGATCGGTCATCTGTTCAGGATGCCGATCAAGATGCTAATGCAGAAACGCATACCCCAGTGCGTCCCTTCGCAGGATTGGTTGCAGCTATAGACCTGAAGGATGCTCACTCCATGTCTCGCTCTCTCCCTCCTTATAACCGTGTTTTTACCGGTGTGCGACGGGGGCCGAGCATGGCAGTAAATGGTCCTCCCCTTCGGGCTCTCCCTGTTCCATGCGTGGAGGATGCCCTGTGCCTCTTCGGCACATGCGCATCGGCATTTTTGATTATTCATTGACTGGGTTACATTTTTTTCAGACCTTTGAATTACTCGATTATGCATAGAGACCTGGTGCTCCGGCACCTAGCCCTGTTGGGGTTTCGGGTCAACCGAGAATGAGCAAGCTCTCCCCCGGGCAGAGCTTCTCTCATCTCGGGTTGGAGCTGGACCTGATCTCCATCACGGTGCGCTTTTTTTTACCTGTCTGTTTAATTCAGCAGTTACAGTGGTCTCACTGAAGTTTTTCAGAGGCTCCTGGGGCATATTACATTTGTAGCCGCTATCACGCCGCTCAATTGTTTATATGAGACCACTTCAGCGCTGGCTTCGCGATCGGGTCCCCAGATGGGCATGGCGCGCGGAGACGCAGCGGGTGTCCATCACCACGCTGTGTCTCCGCACCTTCAGCCCCTGGATGGACCTTGCCTTCTATGGGCCTGGGTGCCCTTAGAACAAGTGTCCAGTCATGCTGTCATTCTTACGGATGCTTCCAGTACGGGCTGGTGGGCTGTGTGTATCGAGCATGCAGCTGCAGGTTCGTAAATCGGACTTCGGTTGTGTTGGCATTCAATTGCCTGGAGTTGTTGGCAGTGTTCTCGCTCTCTGCCGGTTCTTACCAGTACGGGAGGGGACACACGTGTTGGTTAGGACGGCCAGCACAGCTGCGATAGTGCACATCAACCGTTTGTCTGATGTGCGCTGCCGCGGCATGTCTCAGCTCGCTCGCCATCTGCTCCTTCGGAGTCATGCGGCTTAATAGCTGCGCGCCGTTCATATCCCGTACGAGCTCTACCGTGCCAGTTTACATGCTCTTACAACAGTTACGTTTCCGGGAGAATGGAGACTCTACCTCAGCACAGTCCAGCTGTTATGGGCACGCTTCAGAGAGGCGCAGGTCATCCTGCTGCTTCTTCCAAACAGCCCTTTGCCAGCTGCTTTCCCTGCTCTGCACGGATGCGCTGGCTCTCAGCTGGCCCCGGGTTTACGCAATATGTGTTTTTCCCCCGTGAGCCCCGTGCAGGCTGGGCGACACCTAACACATTCATGAGATTTTTTAATCCTCGAGTGGAGTAGGTTTCCTCCCGATTACTGGGTTACTCCGGTCAATCGGGACGAAATTAAGCTTGGTGTCAAAAATGCTTGCTGCACCATGCTCCCTAACCCGGAGATACGTTCGCTTTTTCTACTCTGCTAGTAAGTTTCCTGCTTGGTGAACCCTAGAGAATTCCTCCGAGGCCCCTCAGCGGAGGAGCCGGGTGCCTGGCTCAGTGTGATGTCTGGTATGCCCACTCTTGGTCTACCCACATGCTGAGGTTCGGTGCCAGCTACGTGCGGTCCCCGATGGTGATCCCATATGGCTATTTCAGCCACGGAGTGTTCCCCCTGACCAGGCGGACCTGTGTCTTCCCTACCCGCTAACCAGCTTATCATATGTAGCACTCCCCCTCCATAGGGCCTCCATAAAAGTCCATATGTTCTTATTGCCATCAAGTCTCCCCTCTTGGGTAGCAGGTGGTCTCCACAGCATCCTCCCCCTTCGGGGACTGGCACGCTTTCCCAACGTACTGACGTATTTTTTTAATCTCTAGACTATATTAGCTAGGTAAAAGCACATTTACGACCCCCGATCTAAATTCTAATTATTCCCATGTAATGGTAATTAAGAGCCTAGGGGACGTTGGAAGGTTGCGCTCTTGGTGATGCTTGTGTGCTCACACTATGCTTGGCAAACTTCACGTCAGGAGCGTGACGGTCTTAGCTGCTGTGGCGTTTTCCATACACTCTCCCATATGTCTGGTTCCAGACACACGTTGGAGTTCCCATATGAAGGGGAACGTCCTGGTTACGTCCGTAACCCACGTTCCCCGAATAGGGAACGGAGACGTGTGTCTCCACTGCCACAGCACCTGAGTCTCCAGCTGTTAGCTGAGTGATCGGCTCTTCAGCAGGCAAATTCTAGTGCTCGCTTCTCAGCTGGCAGCTTATATAGCACTAATGGCTAATCACTGTCAGCTGTGGACTAAGCTCTGCCAATTCATTTTGGCATTCATTGGCCCATTTTCTTACTCTTCAGAGTGATTGGTCGTCTGACGTACTCCCATATGTCTGGATCCAGACACACGTCTCCGTTACCTGTTCGGGGAACGTGGGTTACGGAAGTAACCAGGACGTTACATTAACTATTAAACTATTTGTGTTAAAATTAAGTGTAATTCAGAGACTGAACTTTACAAACTGTATTGTACATAAATTATATAAACATATGCATATTATTCAATAATTACTGAAATTATAAAAAAAACTGAATGAAAAAATATTTACACACATTTACATTACTCAATGATAGGCCAAATAGGAAAAAAGATTCCATGTGGGCCTAGTCATCACAAACGTTGTTTTAGTACAAAATAAAATTAAGTTCTACTATTATAAAAAAATTAGTTTCATTTTTGGATCTGATATGTTTCCACAAATGTTTTGTGTCATTTGAACTTATCAGGTTTTACACTGAACTTTATGAAAAGCTAAAAAAAAAAAAAAAAGACAATTGCTTGAAAAACAGTTTTTGCCTACAGTTTTGCATTGATGACGCAACAAGAAAAAAAACAGACATCTGTGTGTCTAATGGGAGGTTTTATCTGCTCAGTATTGTTGAAGTGCACCCCGTGTCGAGTGATTGCAACTTTGCCAGGCCAAATCACAGTGAGAGCGAGTGTCCATGTGTCCGCTTAGCTGAGCTCCATTCACAGCCTAGGCTCGGACTGCGGCTGCCGAGGGTAATTACAGAGCCGCTGGGGCTGATGGGAGCTGGCAGAGTCTCAATGGGGCTCCGTACATGCGTAAAAGAGGTTAGGAGACTTCGCTTTGGCAGGTTATCATTAGCGAGTCGCAGTGAACTGCACTTTAATTGTGCGCAATGAGACAGTATGGCTGGAAGAAGAGATATTTTGTTTTCTGCAATATTAAAAGTAAATTTTATTCTACATTGATGATAACATTGCATGGCAACCTGTTTGGACAATATACAAGTTGAAATCACAAATATGCAACTCACTTTTTTGCAACACAAAACACATCTTGAATGTTGAAATGCATTGACTGCATGATGAAGACTATTAGAATTGCAATTAGAATTGTGAAATATGGGCTTTTGTTTTTATTTTTTACAAGATATGTGATATAACACAAGCAAGACTGCCATTTTCCCAACTATCACAGAATGAGAGCGATCGCAAATGTTATATACAACAGTTCGTTAAATATTAAGTGATTTACATTTTAGACACAGTATTGTTTTTTTTTTCTGCTTTGCTTATGAAAATAGTTCTTATCAAAGCAAGAACAGATCTTTTGTACATCTCTTAGCAACACTGCAATGTTTAATTCCTGTAATAATCTGTCTTTGAACTAATATGTTTACATAGAACCAGTTTTAAATGTATTTCTAAATGAATCAGCAGTTTTGAATGAATCATTTGAATGAATGATTCAGTTAATCACTCTTTAAGACAAGACTACACTGTAAAAAAAATCTGTTAATTACCAGTTTCTGTATTTTGTGATTCACAAGTGTTTTCTGTTCATTTAAGGTTGTGAATTGCATTATGGGACCTTCATCTCTGCTTTGTCGATTTTTGATGTTAAAAATTCAACTCTGCAGTTTAACAAAGTGACTTTGATTGATATTTTAGTAGTTTGAAATAATATAATGTATAAGAAATAGTATATAGAGAAATAAGTCAGTAAAACAACAGAAAATGTACTGACAGTTTATTACAAGGTTTTTGTAACGTAATATACAACACCAACCAAGACAATATATCACTTTAAACTATTATAAATGTGCATAAAAGTAACTTTTTCCTACTTTTCAAGGTTAAAAGTAAACTGTGAAAAATAAGTAACAAAACATGAATCACAAAAGAAATTGTTTTTTTACAGTGTAGTGCCATCTACTGATGATTGTGGTGTGATTTTTTTTTTTTATACCAATGACAGGCTTAAACTAGCCACGGTATCAGCACAAAAACAAAAAATTTAATTTTGACAATCGAAAACATAAAATCTCCCCAAATATTGAGATAAATAATTATAAAAATATATTGCACTCCATTACTTGAATGGCTATATTTGGACAGAAGAATTATAGAGTGAGTAGGATGATTGAGGTGCATCTGAATTTAATGAATTAAAATGAATCATACAATTAAAATACTAATATTCATATATCTGGCAAATAAAAACACGCACTGCAGGTTTTTGAATCAAACGTGTGTGTTCATTTTCACAAATGCAGTCTGAAACCAAATCCCTTTGAAACCGGTGGTGCATACAATTATTTAATTTGGCAAAAGCACTACACCATATTGCGTTACAGATTGTATTTTGAAATATCATGCAGCCATAACACACACGCGCACCTATCTTTAACCTGAGGCTGCAAAGCCCCACATATCCTCCTGCCCTCAAAGAACCACCTGCATAAAGCATCTTTTCATCAAATGAAACAGCATTATTCAGTGACACGCGTCTACTCATCTACCCAAACTCCAGACATCCTGTCTCCTGCTGCACTTTCAGAGCTCTCGCAGGCAGGATGAATATCTCTTACCCTGATCCCCAGCTCCACGTTCTCCCCGCCGTAAACTTCCATCCCTTCATCCAGCAGGCCAATCTCCTCAAAATACTCCCTATCCACTACAAAGCAGCCGATCAGAGCAGGACTCCTGTTGGGAGAGGAGACACACGCCAACAATGAACTCAAATGACTCATGGGAACATACTACACCACATTTATGCATTCATATAATCATTCACAACTGATAACAGAACTTTTCTGGGTCAACTTTTAGCAAACTTATTCCTGAACGCAACAGCAAACAGTCAGATTCCTTGTTAAAAGATTTTTTTCAAGAATCATTATTTTAAAATTTAAGTCTAGCGGCACTAGTTATTTCTAAATTTGCTTATATTTTGTATCAGTCTTTACTGCTTTTGACAACAAGCACATTATGAGCAAGAAATCAGCATTTACTGTTAAATGATTCTACAGAATCAGTTCTTTTTATTTGAATCAGTAAAAAAGATTCATTAATAAGTGTTAAACGTGCTTGTAAATGTGAATTTGTCAGTTTTAATATTACTGTGTGGTGTTAGTTACTTCCAAAAGTTTAGATTGCACAGCAGTGTTTTCTAAGGAATTAAATGAGCCATTTAAAAAGATTCACACATCAGCTTTGATGATGCTTGTGAATGCAGTTGTCAGATATCACCTAACAATGTGGCATTTGTTACTTTCTAAATCAATTTGGCTTGAATAGTTTGAATGTTCTCTGCAAGCAACAATAATAGATTTAACTTGTGAATGCAGTTTCATAGGATATCATGTTATTCAAAACTTCAGATATCCTTTTGTGATGTGAAAACAGTTACTTTCTAAATCCTATATAACAGGAATGAAATAGTTCTAAATAAACACATTAAAAGCATGAAAATTGGATTCACAGTCAAATCATTCTGAAGAACAAGTTTGCTTTAAAGGGATAATGAAAATTCTGTTATCATTTACTCATCCTCCACGTAATCTAAACCTGTTTGAGTTTCTTTCTTCTGTTGAACACAAATGAAGATATACTGAAGAATGTTGGGGAAAAACTGCCATTGGCTTCCACAGTATTTTTTGTTCCTACCATGGATGCTTTTTCCAACATTACTCAAAATATTTGGTTGTGTGTTCAACAGAAGAAAAAAATTCACAAATGTTTAAAACCATTTAAGTGTGAGTAAATGGTGAGGAAATGATCATTTTGGGTGAACTAACCCTTTAAGAGTTGCAGTCAAAAAGATTTATGAATCTATGAATCAAATGTGAAAGTGGTTCTGTCAGGTCTCATTTTCCAAAATGGTTTTATGTTAACTTCCTATGTTAGTTTAAAGTGTGCACTACAACAAACACATTATGAGCCAGAAATGACAATTTACTGTCAAATGAATCTTAAATATTTCTTTTAAGTAAATCAGGCAAAAAGATTCATGAATCAGTGTCAAACTTGCTTATACTGTAAATGCGGTTTTGTCAGATATCACCTCATGGTGTTCTTTTTAAGTGAATCAGTTAAAAAGATTAATCTTAGTCTCAAATTCCATTGTGCACGTTTGTAAGATAACTTATGATTTTTTTAAGTGAATCCATCAAAAAGATTCATGAATCACTGTCAAACTTGCATGTAAAAGCTGTTTTGTCGGATATCATCTCATGGTGTTCTTTTTAAGTGAATCAGTAAAAAAGATTGATGAATCAGTCTCAAACTTGCTTATGAATGCAGTTTTGTCAGATACCATCTCAGTATGTTCTTTTTAGTTAAAAAAATTTAGGAATCAGTGTCAAATTCCACTGTTAATGCACGTTTGTGAGATATCTTATGACTTTTTTTAAGCGAATTCATCAAAAATATTCACAAATCAGTCTCAAACTCACTTGTGAACATGAGCTGTTTTGTCAGATATTAGCTCATGGTGTTCTTTTTAAGTGACTCAGTTTAAAAGATTAATTAATCAGTCTCAAACTGCATTGTGAATTATTGTTTGTGAGATATCTTATGATTTTTTTAAAGTGAATTCATCAAAAAGATTCATGAATCAGTGTCAAACGCAGTTTACCTCATGGTCTTCTTTTTAAGTGAATCAGTCAAAAAGGTTCATGAATTAGGGTGCACTCACACTATGCTATCTGAACCGTGCCCAGGCGCGTTCCCCGGTTCGTTTGACAAGTGTGAGTGCTCCGAATCGGGCTCAGGCGCGGTTCAGTTGGGCTTTGGCACGCTACGCTTGTAATGTGAGTGCAAAGCGTGCCTGAGCCTGAAACTGAAGATGCGACGTCACTTTTAAGGCATTGTTTCATATGGATTTATTAATTATTCTTACTTTTCAATGAACGCAAACTGTTGTAGTTTATTAAAGACGCAAACCCCTGGCAGCACATCAGCTGCACCTCCTAATACCTGCAGCACGAGGACTTTTATGATAATTTATGAAAGTTGTGGATCTGTTCGGCAAAATGTTTGACTGCGTGTCACTGCACCCCAAACGACTAAAATTAATATAAAACGATATAACTAAAGCAATGCCCACTGTGCTGAGCAAGAGCGCTTTTCCTGTTAAACTGAACAGTTTAACAGGATGACGTAAGCAGGTTCAGGTTCGGAATGCAAACAGCAGTGTGAGTGCAGACCGTCAAGGGAGAGGGGAGGGGGGACAATCATGCTTCGGCAGGGTTCAAGGCAACTGTACCTAGTGTGAAGTGAAGTGAAGTGTAGTGTGGCCACGTATGGTGTCCCATACTTGGAATTTGTGCTCTGCATTTAACCCATCCAAGTGCACACACACAGTTAGTGAACACACATACCGTGAACACACACCCGGAGCAGTGGGCAGCCATGCTGCGGCGCCCGGGGAGCAGTTGGGGGGAACGGTGCCTTGCTCAAGGGACTCACCTCAGTCGTGGTATTGAGGGTGGTGGAGAGTGCTGGTCATTCACTCCCCCCACCCCCAATTCCCGCTGGTACCGAGTATCGAACCAGCAACCTTCGGATCACGAGTCCAACACTCTAACCACCAGGCCACGACTGCCTAGTGTGAGCACGCCCTTAGTTTCAGGCTGCGTCCAAAATCGCCTTCTACTCAGTAGGTACTGCATTTGAATTTATTACTCGACCGTTAGAAAAGTACGTTCTATACAGTATGAATGTGAGTAGTATGAATGGAACCATAGATATACTAGATGTCGCCTGGCCTATTGTTGTCTATTGGAAGGAATGCGTCAATAGAGCCGCCATTTTAGTACAGGGTAGCGCTCCTTTGAAATGAATGCGGGACCATGGTGCAGTGGAGGACTGTGGCCATCTAGAGCCAGAGATATACACATATATACATATATCTATGATCGGGAATTTTCCCCCGTGGTCAGTACGCAAAATTTTTTTAAAAAGAAATGTAATTACGAAAATTATAATTTGACATCACTTTTCTACGTCGATGGATAAGTGACTGCACGGGCATTGCCGATAAATAGTGTGTGTTTGTGTGCATGAAAATGTATTACCCTCCCTCCGTGTTAAATTTGATCTAATCCGTGTCCTAAAACACACCCCCTCTCCTGCTTTCACTTCTCATTCTAACGGAGGGATCGAGTCTCCATTATGAACGACTCGTTCACTTAGCCGACAATAATACAAGCGTCTTGTTGTCATATTTCTTTTTCATTGTTTGCTTATTTTATTCAACAAACTAGCATAAGCCTAGAATTCTGTGCAAGTTGATGCTACTTTGCCTTATGATCAGTGCAGTAAGAGACTGTATTATCATTAATGTTACTTGTTGAGCACAAAAGTTTGTAACATGTAAAAAACGAAATCTTACCTATGAAATGTTCTGCCTTTGTGCTTTGTTTTCTTTGTTTGCTCGTTACTACACCCGTACACAGCGCTAAAGTCCAGCATCTTCACATTGGCACACTGTCTCGACTAGTGCGGTTGAATGATGTTTGTCCTGGGAGCCCTGTACAAATGTGGCGGCGCTATTGACGCATGCTGAGGGTCCGTATGCGATATCTAGTGTATATATCTATGGAATGGAACTACATCCGCCATTTTGTCATGATCACGTGACCTACCCGCGTCAGTTATGTAGCTTCACTCCCATTCATGAATTCTCTTGCAGTGCATCGTGGGATAGCATAGCGTCTATTGGATGCGCACTTCAGAATCTCGCCGGAAGTAGTAGGTCATCCAGGTACTTCTCGCATACTGTTATTCAAATTCTATGAATTTGGACATACTACTCAGCTCGCATACTATTTTTAGCATACTATATAGTATGAAAGTATGGATTTCGGACACAGTTTCAAACTTGCTTATAAATGTAGTTTTGTCAGATGTCACCTTATGGTGTTCTTTATAAGTCAATCAGTCAAAAAGATTCACAAATCAGTCTCAAACTCCCTTGAATGTACAGAGTTTTGTCAGATATCATCTCATGAGGTTCTTTCTAATAGATGGTCTGGAATGGCTGACATCATTGACAAATGATTCTTAAGAACTGTTTTTATAGGTGAATCAGTCAAACGTGTTAATGAATCAGTATTATGAGTTAATAAAGCAGTACCATTGATGAGTTACTGACTGCCTCATTGAATCGTGAATCAGTTACAGTTATTGCTGTCCAAAAACAAACCAGGATTGCTTAAATACCTGATTGGTGCGGTTTGGTTCTTCTGCATCCACCAGGATTTGGGAGGGTTTAGATAACGGCACCACAGTTCCCAGTCGAACCCTTGAGCAGAGAGCGGATACTCTTCAATCTCAAACGTGTCGTATTTGATGTTGTCAAATGATGGCGAGATGACCCGCGTTCGGTCCTCTTGGATTCGGTGAAGAATCGGTTCAGCCCTTACAATAGAAACAGAACACGCTTTAAGTTCATGGGCTCTACTTTTTGGTTCAATCCAATTGAATCCCCAATATCCCAAAATACCATGTTTAATGCAGTTCTTTCCACTGCAAGTGAAAGGTGATTTCACAATTGATTACTACGGCATCTTTACTTTAGTAGAGAACGACTTCTCAGAACTCATCGATTTAAAACTTAAAATGTCATTGTCAGAGATAGTGGTATTTTAAAAGACCATCTCAGAAGGTGTAAAGACAGGTATTAGCGCTAGGTTTGAATATTGGAAATGTCCCCAGGCAAGCTAAAAGCTGTTGGAGTCACTCTGTAAAACGGCATTGAAACCAGAAGAAAAATCCAGAAGCATGAACTAATGGAGCGCAGCATGAATTCAGAGGAGAAATAAGCTTTCCAGACATTTTTTGATGTTTTGTTTTTTGCCATTTTTCTTCTTTGAGTCTGTAAAATTAATTATTAACAGTAATTATTCATAATACATATTCTTTATTAATTGTATTTCTACTTTTAAGTTGACTGTTTTCCTAAAATATTAGTACTAAACGTTAATAATTATTGTCTATAAAACATTTTCATTTATTATTTGTACTTTTATTACTATTATATTAGCTAGCATCCTTGATGTTATTATTAGCTATTACAACTTATTTATTATCATTTTATATATATTTTATTAATATTAAGTAATTGTAAAAATATATATATAAAAAATGAAAAGAATTATAAAAAATAATAAAAAGAAATAAATACATACATAAATACATACACACACACATACACACTCGCATATATGTATATTAATTATATATATTTTTATTATATATATTATTTAAATTAAATGTAATTTGATTAAAATAATATATATATATAATTCAAATTAAAAAGAATAATGATTAGTAAAATTAGATATTTTAATGTTAATAAAACATGTTAATCATTAAACAGTTATTAACTCAAAAACAGTTTTTATATATTATCTTTTACATTTAGGTTATTTTTGTAATAATTATTATTTATAATTCATTATTAATATTTAATCATATAGTTATAAACATATATATATAATAATTATATAATATTTAAAACATATTATATAATATATTAACATCAGTGAAACTTCATATAGTAGTATACTACATATAGTATATTATTGTTGTCCATGTGTAATACTATACATATTCAAATACTATCCATAAAACATTAATTACAGTTAACAAATATCTGAACAAAAAGCACTGAACTAATCCACTCTTCCAGAAGCCCCCATGAACAGAGTGAACGCAGCATGAATTTTAAACAGGAATAGGCTGACATGCATAAGATACACTTTGGACTCTTTCCAAGTCCTTTAGAGGTGCTTTTTTTCGACATGTTGTGCGGGGAATAATTAACAGGTATGTAAGTTGACAGCTGCGGTTGGCACTGTAATTGCAGTCGACAGGCACTTCTGCTCATATTCCTGGCCTCACACCCACAGGAACGCAAACGCATTGAAACAACAGGCGTTTCATCCACACACAGCTCTGCTTTTACATTAACACATACACTGGCTTAAAATGACATTTGTTAAAGGGATAGTTCGCACAAAAATCTGAAAATGTGCTGTTAATCTAACCCTTATGTGCTGTTCGGGATGTTTCATCCACTCTGGGGTGATTTTGAGTCTTAGTTTGGCAACAACTTTCTCAGTGTTTCAGCAAATGGAATAATTTTATTGACAAATCTTATCTTGACACATAATTTGAGAAAATGCTTTGAAAATTAAAAAAAAACAAAAAAAAAAATCAACAAAACACTGGGCAAATTTACCCTTTCATTATGTCGGTGGCTGCCACTACACTGACGTTTTTGGATTGCAAATCCATCACACCATTTAATCCTGCATTCTTGATTGTTGCTGTTTTTCCCTGTTGGGAAGAGGTCAAATTTGTCATTTTTACTGTTGGAATAGTCTATTTGAACAGAACACAAGAGTTAATGACATCATCATGCCACAATGTAGGTAAGACAAAAATCTTCTTTAATGTTCTACTGAATAAAAAAACTATTTTTGTGAGAACTAACCCTTCAACAATTGTCATTTTTGACTCTCAGTGCACAAAAATACTACCAATTTTTCATTTTTGGGTGAACTTTCCATTTAATGAGCAAGCATGTATTTGTATTCACTCGCATTGGGGTCAAAAGAGCAATGAAGGAGCTCTCTGTACAAACAATGATCAAAAACATCATCACGCACAAACCCCATTCACACAGAATCTGAATTCTCAGAGTGAATAAGACAGCACAACATGATTTTAAATGAAACTGTGTGCGTCTATGAGCTTCTTTGCAGTAATAGGGCTTTATTTTGAGGCTATATGAGTTTAATATTTGTTTGAATGCCAAAGGGAGAGAATGGCATTTTCAGAAAAACACTGTGAGACTAGCTTTATTGCGAAACGTGTGTATTATGTTATATTTTCATACTTTTTGGTCACATCAGACACAGTGGAACAAAACAGAATTTCTTCAAAAAGTTGAACCTCGGTCCAGATACACATACTAATCATTCACAGTAGTAGCTTTTTGTGCATACTGTCTTGATTAATTAATGTCAGCATTAACGTAAGAATAGATTTATGGACACTTTACACTGATTTCATTACTTATTCAATATTCAAATTAATAGCAGTATAACATGATTACTTCATGCATTCTCTTTTACTAATAAGTCACAACATAGATACAACGCATACTTGTAGTTTCATCCAAATTTCATTTGTAACTTTTAAAGAAAAAAAGTGTGCCATTTGTTTTACTAAAAACTTTACACTGAGAAAATTTTGATCATACTGCAGCAAGTAATGGTGTTTGGTGTTTTCTTCAGTCAAGGTTAAAATGTGCTTAATTGTGCTATAATGAGCCATATTCATAACCAGTTGTATCACCTTTCTATTGTGGCATGTCATTTATATTTCATCAACAGTGCTTATTAACCCCCAGTCTAAATGGGACTAAGATAACCAAGATGGGACCAAGATAAAATGCTGCTTGTTAACAACTGAATAAAGATGCATTTATTATACATCATACATGTTAGTTTAGAAATGAATAATTTTATTGTTATTTTAGTATAAACTAAACAATTTTATTGTTGTTTTAGTCAAACCATTTTGAGGATATCAAAACTTTAGACACAAAACATACAATTTTTAGTTCATGTGGTGATAAAACTGCCCCACACACTTAGTTTTTTCAATACAGTCATACAATTTTTATTTTATAAGTGGCAATGAAATGTAGCTTTATTCAATTCATAATGTGACCTGAATTAAAATATAAATATACATACTTTAATTTGAAGTATTACAATTCAGCCACCCTATTTTATTTTCATTTGTTTCACTTTAAATACATTAAAGTAAACTTTTTTGTTTACATTTATTTGTTAACATTTTTTACATTATCAAAATGTAAACATGCCATTATTAACAATTTATTAAATATTTTCTATATACATAATGCTATGAAGGGGCGACGCGGTGGCGCAGTGGGTAGCACGTTCGCCTCACAGCAAGAAGGTCGCTGGTTCGAGCCTCGGCTGGGTCAGTTGGCATTTCTGTGTGGAGTTTGCATGTTCTCCCCGTGTTCGCGTGGGTTTCCTCCGGGTGCTCCGGTTGCCCCCACAAGTCCAAAGACATGCGGTATAGGTGAATTGGGTAAGCTAAAATTGTCCGTAGTGTATGTGTGTGAATGAGTGTGTATGAATGTTTCCCAGTGATGGGTTGCAGCTGGAAGGGCATCCGCTGCGTAAAACATATGCTGGATAAGTTGGCGGTTCATCCCGCTGTGGCGACCCCAGATTAATAAAGGGACTAAGCCGAAAAGAAAATGAATGAATGAATAATGCTATGAAGTAATTTATATATTTTATTAAAACAGATAAATTAAATTAATAAAAACAAATGTTTGTAATTTAAATTGTCTGATTTACAAGTTTGTCTCAAATTTAATAACTTTTATTATTGAAATCAGTTTGAAATATATCACCTATTCTGACAGCAATATTTAAATTAGCCTATTATTAAATTATTACATAATAATTACTTATTTTGTAGTCAATTTTATTATATTAAAAACAATTATTGGTAATAGATAGATAGATTTAAATATATATATATCAATCAGTTTTGAAGATGTTGAACCTTTAGAAAGTAAAAGTAAATACTCTTTGGCACGTGTATGCTCAGTACTGACAATGAACAGACTTAAAATTCTAGCAACACTAACCAGCCAATGCTGAACTCAACATGGGCATCAAACAGGGCGACGATGGGGGCACTTGCAGCTCTCCATCCACTGACCCGAGAGCGAATCAAACCCTCCTGCTTCTCATGGTGGACCACTTTAATAAAGTCACGCCGCTGATGATTGGTTTCGTCCACAAACCTCTGCAGATTCTCCAACAGTTCAGCTGTAAAAGAACGAAAGGGAAAGAGCGTTTTGCTGAAAAGCATCTTCATATAAGCAGTGTGTGATTAGATAAAAAAATGAAATGTATTTTAAAGCTTTTTTTTCATTTTTTTACATTTTTAATTGATTTAGCACTACTGTAAGTTATGTCCAGATGTTTCTCCTTTTATATCCCCCATAGATATATACACTAGATGTTGTGTATTGGAAGGGATGTGTCAATTGAGCCGCTATCTGGTATAGGGTAGCATACAGTGTATATCTAGGAGTCAAGAAAAGCCGATCTGAAGATGCCAGACTTTTGCTGTATAGTAATAAGCGAACAAAGAAAACAATGAATAAAAACGGTTAGATTGAAATTTTTATGATTTCGCATGTTACAAAATGTTGTGCTCAACAAGTAACGTTATTGATGTTAATACAGTTGCTTACTTCATTGACCTTAAGGCAAAGTGGCGCCAACTTGCACTAAATATTAGGCTTATGCTAGTTTTGTTGAATAAAACCAGCAAAAATGTAAATGAAATATAACAACAAGACGTTGGTGCCAGAAACTTGTATTATTGTCGGCTAAGTGACCGTTTTGACCAGTTTTTGAAGTAACTCTGAATAACCTGATCATCACGGTGATCTGAGCACTTTGTAATTGTCTTAAACAGAATGCAAGTTATCATTCATTTCATACAAAGTACAAAGCAGTTTGATAATGTTCTTAAAACACTGTGCACAGGTTTTTACAACTGTTCATCCAGCCAACTAAAACTTTAATGTATTAGAACAAGACAATTAGAAAATAATCTTTTTTTTTTTTTTTTGTCTTAATGAGTCACTAGTCAGTTATTCATGATTTGTTCAAACAGTTGAGAAAACAGCGTGCATGTTGACATCATTAGGCAAAAACTCAAATTTTAGTGGCCACACATCCACACTGTAGTGTGAATAAAAATGTAAGTAAAAGTAAAACTACAGCACAATTAGTAAAGCGCAAATCCTCAATTAAAGTAATTTAAGTATTTGTAATTACTTTACAATTGAATCTAAAAATTATATTATGCTCCAAACTACAATGATAATAAGTTTTGGATACTTTAGCCAATCCATGAACATTTCTGCAGGAGACCCATAGGACATCATGGCGTCATCAGACAAGTAACACCCCATTCACACTACAAGCAAGACGCAGAAACAAAGCAAGAAGCATTTCAATGGAGAGTGAGTGACATCTGGCGACCTCCAACTACGCGAGCGACAGCGACTGACTGGATGTGGGCGTGTCGAATGATGCATCAAAGTTGAGAATCCTTCAACTTTATGCAAATGAGCAACTTTCTTGAGTGACAGCTAATACGAGCATCAGTAGAGCTCACAGGATCCTCTCTCATTCTCCATGCTGTAGACCTACACAGACTGGCATTTGCAGCAGAAAAATAGCAGTATTGATAGAGAACAAGCTTTTTTTCTTGCTTATCCTTGTAATTAAGCATTTTAGGTACTGCTTCCATTTATATTTAGTTTTTCCTGAACAATTTTTATTTTCAGCGGCATGTAAACTTATTTGCTCTCAGTAAATATCATCATAAACTTTATCATAAACATCATAAAAGTAACTTCAAGGTGGGAATGCCCACTAGCTACTTCAATTGCCAACCAGTGCGACAGGCAGCTACGAAAGTCGCTGCTAGTCTGACTTTGTAGTGGAATAAGCCTTTTTTTGTTGTGAATACGCACCCTCTAGTGGTGAAAATTACATACTGTGGCTTTTTAACAAAACAAATAATATCCTAGATGCTAAAGGTCACACTCAGTTTAAATATCCGCACCTCATACCTGCTGTTTACCCAAGTCACCCATGTGGCCTTGGAGAAAGTTTGAGTACTCGGCAGAAATGAAGCAGGGAGACTGCGGTGACACGTGTACCTGACTTTTATTACATTCTAATCAAAAATCATTTATATAGACTCCCACCGCAACCTCTCAAAGAATGACGGACATGAAGTGAAATGCCGTGAACATCAGACACTAATATTTGCCAGCGGTCTGTGATATTGGGCGAGTGTGCTGCTGTCGGCTGATGATTACTCTCCTCCCATCTGTCTCCTGTGCTGTTTGTTTTTATTAGACAGAAAGCCTTCATCCCGTCTCTCTATGGCAACCAGATGGTGTGATGTGATGCTGCTGTCAATCTGAGGGAGAATGAAGCGTCCAGACCTCGGCTCTGCCCCACAAATTACCCATTCTGGCCCTCACTGTGCCCCACACACACACATGCCAAGCAAAAGGTCAATGCGACAGAACCACTGCGAAGTCATTATTCTGGAAAAAACAAATACTCCAGAGGTGACGAGAGCAAATCAAAGGCTCTGTTTTCTGATCAGCCTGAGATGAACTCGCATCACATCGCTGGTGTAGAGACAGCAGGTCTCTTCGGAAAACAGGGGGTTTAAACATTTTCATTGTAAGAGTCAATAAATTGGATGATGCTTTGTGGGGACACGGTTTCTAAAATATAAAGGTGGCCGATTATACTTCAGTGTAAAATATTATATTTAATTTAACTGTTGTAAGTATATTCTAATTGCAGTAAAACAAAACAAAAAACTAAAATTGTTTGTTATTATTTCATGTACAAAAATACATTAATTATCATTAACTGATGAAACCTTGGGGTGACATATGGCTCAGTGGTTAGCACTGTCGCCTCACTGCAAGAAGGTCTCTGGTTTGAGTGCCGGCTGGGTCAGTTGGCATTTCTGTGTGGTACTGGGTTGCAGCTGGAAGGGCATCTGCTGTGTAAAACATATGCTGGATTAGTTGGCGGTTCATTCCGCTGTGGTGACCCCTGATGAATAAAGGGACTAAGCCGAAGGAAATTGAATGAATGAATGATGAAACCTTACTGAAAAGGGTGATTATATTATATTATATAATATTATATTATATTATATTATTAACAATGTATCAACTATGTCAACTATGTATGTAATAATATTTTTTATATTTACTTTACATTTGTTACTATTACTTTTAAGTTGACTGCATCTTGTACAATATCTTTAAATAACAAAATATTATATTTTCTGTAAAACATAAATATATATTTTTTTACTTTCTATATTTAATAATTTGACATAATATAAAATGTTATAAATAAAATGTTCATACTATTAATAATATTTACTGGCTTAATAATATTTAAATGTCTAATTTTTAAAACACATTAGTACAAATATAATATATATATATATATATATATATATATATATATATATATATATATACCTTTTCAAATATGATGATTATTTATTTAATTAAGGTGCCAGTCCATCTTCTGTGTCTATGAATGCGGATAAAATAATGTAATTCAATTACAATTTCTTATAAACAGCCAATCCGATTTTTTAATGACTTATTAGATCCATATGTGATGTTCTGTGTATATGTTCTTTTATATTTTTACACTAATGCAAGAACAATTTAATTAATTAATCAATTCATTTATTTTTTATTTTATTTATATTTTAAACCAAGTTAATTTAATAAGTGATATAAAGTATATGATGCATTGAACAAACAAAAATAAGAGCTAAAAAATATTAAAAAGTATATTAATGAATTAATAACAGCAATTATTCATTCATTCATTTTCTTTTCGGCTTAGTCCCTTTATTAATCTGGGGTCGCCACAGCGGGATGAACCGCCAACTTATCCAGCATATGTTTTACGCAGCGGATGCCCTTCCAGCCGCAACCCATCTCTGGGAAACATCCATACACACCCATTCACACACATACACTACGGACAATTTTAGCTTACCCAATTCACCTATACCGCATGTCTTTGGACTTGTGGGGGAAACCGGAGCACCCGGAGGAAACCCACACGAACACGGGGAGAACATGCAAACTCCACACAGAAATGCCAACTGACCCAGCCGAGGCTCGAACCAGCGACCTTCTTGCTGTGAGGCGAACGTGCTACCCACTGCGCCACCGCGTCGCCCATAACAGCAATTATAATAATATTAAAATTAATATAGAATATTATTAATACACACTTCAATAGAATATAACATCAGGGCAATGTTCAGGGGTACTGTAATAATTTCTCCTCATTAAATACTCTCAGAATGCTTTCACAGAGAAATCTCCAGCTTCGGACGCCAAACCATGAAAGATTTAGGTGTGTGCATCTGCTGCCCATAATCCTCCAGTGTTCTCATCGTACAGACCTCAGATATCCACACTCATTTGCATTATTCATCATAATCTGTCAGACAGGAATCAATCTGCACTGAAAGAGTCCCTGCATGACCCTGACCAATCAAAGAGCAGCACCGGAACCAAACACAGTGCCAAGGCCGGAACAAAAGTTTCCTAATTAGTGTTTAATAATGGCTACAAATGTAATGCATTATATATACACAATACCATTAATACATGTTTCAGTGTTGTTAAAAAAAGTCTATTGTGCCAACCAAAGCTGTACTTTTTTGGTCAAAGATATAGTTACATTTTCTAAAAAGCTGGATACACTGTCGAAAATGTCGACAAACGTCTGTGCTCTGACCATATAAGCCCTGCCCACGTTTAATAAAGATTTATTAAATCTAAACATGTTGCTTGTCCATATTGCACTAAAATGCAACACTGCACTTCCTTGAGTTCACAGCAACATACCAGCCACATGTGAAGTCGATTGAATGAATGGATTTTTATTGTGTCAAGAACCAACCAGACAGACAGTGGGGTAGTAAAAATACAGTAATGCCACCGCTCGGTATGGTTGCAACACTGAGTTACTATGGCTGAGGAGATGCTCAACCACTAACATAACTGCACTTCTCATCTGCTCTGAAGGACTCACCTGGAGACATGCGTCACATTTGCAGCTGTGTTTACACTGCTTTTCATTTTACAATAAACTTTGCAGTGGTTATTCACGTCGTCCTTATTACTATGGAGCTTTTGATGACACCTGAAAGCAGAACAGTTTTAGTTTGAAAACTCTGTGGTTGTGTTTTAAAACACATACTTTTGGAAATGGGGGCATGTCAGCACATGCATATTCTCTCACTGACTAGGTTTCTGGATCTGGATCATTCTGCATCCTTCATCAAGCTCAGCTCGGTTCGAACTGTAGGGGGCGCACCGTGTTTTTTCGGTTCGGTTTAATATCGTTACACCCCTAACAGATAGTGATTCCTGCATTTATTAGAAATGAGAATATGTTCAGCTACCGCCTTCCGAAGCGTCGCATATTCAATGTTGATTACTACCATAGCTTCAAAACTCAAAACATGGTATTCGGACCAGCATTAGCGTGCTAGCAAAATAAAACTATACATTTTGATTGCATGTGGACTTTAAGGTTCTCTACAAGCTACAAAACAGTAACAAAATTCTCATTTAAACAACATACATGTACGAATGTCAATATGGATCAACGATTTTTATGACATCACCGCACACTTCTCATCAGAATTTCTGACTAATCAAATTCTCTCTAGAAACTGAAAGTCCTGCTTCCTACGAAATCACATATCAATGAAAATCAATACCAAGGTTTAAACAGACTCAGCATTATAGCTATTATAGACTGTGACTGTCACAACAATGACTGGCTGAGCTGTGATATAAACAAAGCACTAATGGCTATTATTAAAAAAGGGGAGGAGCTGCTTGACATGTCCCACCCAGTCTTCATGTTGCAGTTGAAGTTACATCACACATTGAACACACCTGCATATTTCAAGGCACTTCAGGGGACCTTTAAGCATTAAAATAATAAGTCCAATGACGCAATGCTTATAATAACTAGATCTGGCAACATGTCACCCTTTGAAGCGTATTCCCTCAGCCTGCATCTCAAAGCTGTTGTGAGACATTAATGCAAATTTATTTCAGAAACATGATTTCAAATACGTTTTTATTCATAGAATATTCTTTTTGAAAATGAAAAATGCTGCTCACCGTTGTTGCTGTGGTCGTCCACGAGGATGATCTCCTTCAGCAGGTGAGCAGGTGTCCTCTGGATCACTGAATGAACGGAGCGCAGGATCACAGACAGAGCCTCATTCACAAAGATGAAGATGATGCTGACCTGAGGGAGACCTGATGGGTACGAGATATTTCTGCAGCTGCAGGGGTAAAACAACAACAACATAAATCCAGGATCAACATAAATCCTGGATGAGAAGTCTTCCTGGGGTTAAATGTTCCCCACATTTTCTTGACTTTTGTTTTGAGGTATTGATGAAAGATTAAGGCTGTTTTGATGTCAGTTAAACATTTATTGTAAGTGGAATGAACAATCACATATGCAGAGGTGCTTAATTAAATTAATTGCTAGTTGATACTTGTGCAGAATGTAATATTACTCTGTTGTATGAATCCATTGAGAGGGTTGTGGCATTAAAAAACATATTTTCAAGTTAGTTTTTAAATAAGGTATTATTAATTTATTATAATATATTTCAAATATGAAATAATACATTTATGACGACATTCATGGTTATAAATATAAACAAAAATATTATCATTTATAATATTTTATAGATTTTAATATAAATATATATACTTTTACATATTTATAATGGCATTTTTAAAAATGTGTGATAAAATGTTAAATTTAATTAATATTAGTTCATGTTTTTGTACATTTGTAACAAATCATAGAGTAAGATTACTATATATACTATTTATATATACTATATAAAATCACTATAACACATTGCACTTAAAGAATTCAATTAAAGAAATTAATGAATAATGATTTAAAATGAAAAAATGCAATAATAATACATTTATAATACATTTAAAAAATCTACTTATATTTTTATAAAACCAATGAAATATTTTTATATGATTGAATATACACACTAAATTCATCATATGTGTTACCATAGATTTCCATTCAATCTCATTTATGTCATTGCTGATATAAATATATCAAATATATTTAAAGATATTTTGGGTTCCACTGGTTTTAATGACCAAATGAGCCATTTGTTCACACACAAGTGTCATCATTTAACTGAGAGAGAGATTTCTGAGGAAATGTCCATGTGTAAATCCATTTGTAAGTGTCAGTGAGTGTGAAGCCGGAGGTGTGTAAAAGCGTCTGTTCTCACCCATCAGGTCTGAGGTCTGGCACGGCTCTGTCCAGAGAGAGTCTGTCACTGAGGTAAGCGTTGTAGCCGTAGTACTGGAACTTTCTGAGGGCCACCTTTCGGCTCTCAGGCCCCAGCTCATGACCCCAGTGTGCAAACAGAGTCTCTGAGAGTGACAGGTCAGCGGAGTCCTCGATATCTGACTGCGGCTTCTCTAAACACACACATACACCCAGAAGAGTTAAGAAGGTTAGAGTCATCTCTGATATAGAGTTAGGAAACAATGTAGAAATGGCATTTTTTTATTATTTTTTATATGAATACTTAAAACTTTTTTCATTAATTTTTTATAAAAACAACACTAGTAGCAATAAAAACAATAATCAATAAATACTCTATTAAATACTCTTTATTTAAATACCCTCAATAAATACTCTAAGTTTTCACACAAACTTAAAAAACAATACATAATAATAATAATAATAATTATTATTATTATTATTATTATTATTATTATTATTACTACTACTACTCTAATGCTAATAATAATAAATAAATAAAATAATAAATAATAAATAAAATAAATAATAATAATAATAATAATAATAATAATAATATTATTATTATTATTATATTAATAATAAAAAACAATAACCCAAATATTCATCATAATCATTATTATTATTATTAATAGCTTCTGTACTCAGTAACTGGAAAATAACTGTATAAGGCATAATGCATAACGGTGCATAATTTATACATGTATATATTTAATCTATTGTTTATTATTAACTTATCAAATTAAATTACCAAAACAATATACAGCATATTAGGTAAACTTCAAATACAACTATATTACAATTGTTGTTGTTATTAATATTATTATTGCTGCTTTTGTTGTTAATAAAGCACACATATCAACAATACCATCAATCAATGCATACTATTCACAACAAAATATAACATAATGAAATAAAAACCTTTGTTTACATGATAATATAGTACTTTTGCTTGTATACCATAATAATTCTCAGTTTTTTTAACACAATGACCACAACACCCTATACTTTTAGATACCTGTTAACTAGTTCAACAGTAAGTATCATACTATGGTACTACAGTATTACAGTACGACAACAGCACAGCACTTTGCAGTGGATGTCAGCCAAATGCAGTACACAATCTATTACCACACAAATTAGAGTCCAATACTTCACCAACTTCCATTCATCAAGTCAACCGTCCCATCAAGGTCTTGAAGAAAGCAAAATCTCTCTGACGAAATCTGTTCTTCAATACATTCAATACATACTACATTCACTGCAAATATGAGCGGAAAGACTGTTGAGCGGTCAGTTCAAGACGAAGGAATGCTAATTAACAGCAGAGGTTATTTCATTACTGCCACTGCAGAGAGTGGATCTGGAGAGATTCATTCATCTTCAGCACTGCAGACACTGACGTTCAGAGCAGATTTACTACACACACAAACACACTCCGCTTTTATAAATGACAACAGCAGCTCGCTCAATAATAAGCATTATATGAAGAGCGTTTCTAGATTATAGTGTTACTCTAAACACACAGATTTTAATAACAGAATTTTTTTTTTAAAAAATGAATAACTCATGGCCATTTTTACTTTGTGACTTAGATTATTTTTTTTCATACAGCAACGGAAATCCAATTAATGTTGTTAGCTTTGCAAATATGTTAATATTCTACTGGTATATTTTATTTTAGATGCAAAGTAATTTAATTTTAGGTTTTGAATAGATTTTTTATTATTATATTTAATTGAAGTAAAAAAAAATCGTCAGATTTTTTTAGCATACTTTGATACATCCCCATTTTAATTTTGGCTTCTCAGGTAAACATATATACCGCTTAAATAATAACAATAAATAATAATAATTTATGTTTAAGGCAATTATCTGCCAATGAACAAATAAAAATAAATGTAATTCAAAGGAAAAATGAACGTATTACTTTAATACATTTCTTACTGCTTGCTTTACTATCATATTTATTAATTGAAAAAAGTATTGTTTTCTGAATAAATATCAAAGCATTCCAAAACCAGCAAACATTACACAGAAGGGAATTAACAAACAAGTCTAAATATCTGACAAAGAAAAATAAAAAAAAATAAAAAAAATAAAAGATATTTTGAATTGTTTATATTATTTATTTATTTTTCTGTATCTCAACCTTTTCAGACCTTGACTCCAATTAGTCAAGCAGGAAGTATAAACTCAATTCATTTTAATATACATTTCAAAAAACAAGCCTAAAAAGTAGATGTTATTTTGCATCTCAAGAAACTACATACTAGTTTACAGAGATAGTTCACCCAACTGAACATTCTGTCATCAGTTACTCACTGTTCACTTGTCACAAACCTTTTTGAGCTTCTTTCTTCTGTTAAAAACAGAACAAAATATTTTGAAGAAAGCTGGAAACCTGCAACCATTGATTTCCATAGTATTTGTTTTTCCTACTATGGATGTCAATGGTTACAGGTTTTCAGCTTTCTTCAAAAAATCTTCTTCTGTTTTCAAAAAATGAAAGAAGCTCATGAAGGTTTGGAACCACTTGAAAGATAGTAAAAATTGAGTAAAATAAAATTTTGAATGAACTATCCCTTTCAGAATGTTTAGACGTTATGAATTCAAAAAGCAGACAAAAAATGAGAAATCTTTAAAATATACAATTTAGACATGAGGACGGCACGGTGGCGCAGTGGGTAGCAGTGGGTTCGAGCCTCGGCTGGGTCAGTTGGCATTTCTGTGTGGAGTTTGCATGTTCTCCCCGTGTTCGCGTGGGTTTCCTCCGGTTGCTCCGGTTTCCCCCACAAGTCCAAAGACATGCGGTACAGGTGAATTGGGTAAGCTAAAATTGTCCGTAGTGAATGTGTGTGAATGAGTGTGTATGAATGTTTCCCAGTGATGGGTTGCAGCTGGAAGGGCATCCGCTGCGTAAAACATATGCTGGATAAGTTGGCGGTTCATTCCGCTGTGGCGACCCCGGATTAATAAAGGGACTAAGCCGAAAAGAAAATGAATGAATGAATGAAAGAAGCTCATGAAGGTTTGGAACCACTTGAAAGATAGTAAAAATTGAGTAAAATCAAATTTTGAATGAACTATCCCTTTCAGAATGTTTAGACGTTATGAATTCAAAAAGCAGACAAAAAATAAGAAATCTTTAAAATATACAATATAGACATGAGGACGGCACGGTGGCGCAGTGGGTAACACGATCGCCTCACAGCAAGAAGGTCGCTGGTTCGAGCCTCGGCTGGGTCAGTTGGCATTTCTGTGCGAAGTTTGCATGTTCTCTTCGTGTCCGCATGGGTTTCCTCCGGGTGCTCCGGATTCCCCCAAAGTCCAAAGACATGCGATATAGGTGAATTGGGTGAGCTAAATTGTCCATAGTGTATGTGTGTGAATGAATGAGAGTGTATGGTGTTTCCCAGTCATGGGTTGCAGCTGGAAGGGCATCCGCTGTGTAAAACATATGCTGGATAAGTTGGCGGTTCATTCCGCTGTGGCGACCCCAGATTAATAAAGAGACTAAGCCAAAAAGAAAATGAATGAATGAATTTACACATGAGTTTTGGAAGTCATTCATAGTAAAACTCTGCCTTATTTTCAGCTCTATTCAGCCTACATTTAGATTGAGCCAAGAAAAAAAAAACAGGCAAGTGTTTTACTGGCATGGAATCAAACAGCAAGATGAATAACAGTGCTCAGAGTCCAAAAAGCCTCCATAATCGTGTTTAGAATTTGAGTTCAGTGTGTAATTCAGGTAAACTCAACACGAACACGCTGATATGTAGGAAAAAAAAGAATGACTTCAGATTTGGACAATGATCTAAACCACTTTGCATCCAGATGATAAAAGTAGCAAACAGAGACTGAAGTGCAGGAGCTGTCAGATCAGAGTGAACAGGCCGAAAGAAGAATATTCCTGTCATAAAATCCATGTAAACAAAAGCACATACTGTGATATAAATCAGAGAAAAATGACTGTTGGTTGTAGAAATCACACAGATCATAACTGAAGGATAGGGATCGGCAGTATGATAAAAATTCACGGAATGAGTTATATATTACAACAACAATATTACATGATATAGTCATTTAAACAGGTAGTTATTCAATGTGAATCAGTAATGTAACTGGACAGGCATTAGGACCTGGGGGAGACTGATAGTCAGCAGAGATGGTAGGGCTACACAAGTGCTTATTAACTTGAGATACTGGGATCTTCATTCATTCATTTTCCTTCGGCTTAGTCCCTTATTTATCAGAGGACGCCACAGCGGAATGAACTGACAACTATTCTGGCATACGTTGTACGCAACGGATGTCTTTCCAGCCGCAACCCAGTACTGAGAAACACCCATGTCTTTGAACTATGGGGGAAACCGGAGCACCCGGAGGAAACCCACGCAAACACGAGGAGAACATGCAAACTCCACACAGAAATGCCAACTGGTCCAGCCGAGACTCAAACCAGTGACCTTCTTGCTGTGAGGTGATAGTGCTAACCACTGAGCCACCGTGCCGCCCTACTGAGGAATATTTTACACTGAATTATTCTGTACTTACATTCACTGTTTAAATTCTAGAACAGTTCATCTAAAGATATTGCTGGCTTGATATTACTACGTGTGCTCCAGTCGGTCTGGTGGGCAAATTATTAATGAAATATTCCAGTTTTGTAGATAAGTTTAATTTGCATTTTTGGAGGGAAACATAGCTAATGTGCATCATCAAAATAAACATTGCAACTTTTGATTTCACACACTTTAATTCTCCACAACTAAAAATCAGGAAATCGATTCTGCAATTTTCAAAATGTATCACTACTCTCTCTTGAAACGATTCTAAGCTTAGTTTTCAACAGCAGATGATGCTTTATGCTTTACAAACAGCTGTACTCTGCTCACATCCAATTCCTTGATCCTAAAATAATCATTAATAAAAGTAAAGAAAGGTTTAAGCGCATTACAAGAGCCTTCATAGTGAGTTGTATTTACAATCTCGTACAGTTAAAAATTAGCCTAAAGCCCCATCTGCTGTTAAATACTCAGCACAGAATCGATTGTTTTAAAGATGTACTTTTTGCCATTTTGCCTTTATTTGACAGGTGCGTAGAATGACAGGAAGTAAATCGGGAGAGAGGGACAGGATCAGGAAAAGTCCACGAGCTGGGATTCAAACTCTGGATACCTAAAGATCTGTTGTTTAAATACTGGGTTATCGCACCAACCACAGAATCGATTTTAGAGAGAATATCTATGCATTTTGAAAATCTCTGAATCAATTGCTTGAACAATTTATCACCACAGCTCTAATCACAACACCCTTTCACCTGATACAAATAATAATAATAATCGTAATGAGCTTAAATGATGTTAAATACTATGCACAACATTTTTTTAAGCTTTGTTTTTTGGCATTTTGCCTTTATTTGACAGGACAGTAGAATGACAGGAAGTGAACTGGTAAAGAGGATCGGGATAGGTCCACAAGCTGGGACTCGAACTCGGGACACCTAAAGAACTGTTGCACTATTTGTCGGCACTCCAAACACTGGGTTATTAAACCAACCACAGAAACAATTTTAGAGAGGATATCGATGCATTTA
>CAIGQV010018127.1:6881071-6902664 GCA_903798115.1 Danio jaintianensis | reverse complement strand
ATTTAAAAAATCTCAGAATCAATTCCTCAAACAATTTGTGGTCACAGCTCTAATAACAACACCCTTTCACCGAACCCAACTGATAAAAATAAAAATAACTAGGACTGGTGCTTTTGAGCTGCACATGCCACAAAAAAACACCATTAAAATACCATAACAGGGATTTATAACACTTCTGCACCATAAACTACATTTTCCATAGTCATCACTTGAGAAACACAAAATTATTCAAGATTTCCACAAAAGAAACTCGTTCAGCCCTAGAATGACACGAGGGAAAACAACTGCTTTAACAAATACAGCTATAAGAAAATATTCATGTTGTGAGCATTTCTAAACCAAAGCTGTCTTTTTTTTTTTTTTTTAAAGCCGTCAGCCTCAGGAGGTTTGCGTCACAGTGAACGGCCCATGTTTCTGACCTCGCCTGTGGCTCGCCGTCAGCCTGTCACTGCCAACTTTGTGGAGCAAATGTAAAACAAGACACCCAGCATGAAACCCAAACTACTGAGCTGACAAGAGGACATGCAAACAGCCTGCAAACATCACGACACTCTAGCTTTTCTGAGATTTGAGTGCGTGTCACATGAGCTTTGTGCATTTGCCGGTTTTGTCTGAAAACGGATGTGACCTACAGAGCACAAAAACTGAATATGAGAGCACTCGTATGACCCAAATGAGTTACATATCTGAGCTAATGCGGCGCTGTCAAATCCATCTGAACAGAGCATGAGACAGAGGGTCAACAGAGCGTTGACTCTATTTTAAAGGGGCAGTTCACCCAAAAACAATTTCTGTTCATTTACTCATCTTCAGGTCATCCGAGATGTTTTTATGCAATAGAGCATTGAAGAAGGTTATTAGCTAAAACTGTGGTCATTGGTGATTTATAAAATGCAAGCCAACAGCTACATGCACTTTGGGAACTTAAAAACACAAATGCCATCTTATGAAGTCAAATGATTGGCCACTAAAGACAATGGCACCAACAAAACAATTCAAACTTATTTAATGTTTTAGTGAAAAAAAGGCTACCTGGTTGTTTTTCTTTTGCTTTTAAATGAAATAATTTTAACTTTAAGCTTGTGTAAACTTGAACTCTTGTAAATATTATTTAACCCTTTAATTACTCCTTTTAAATGTTTACGTAAAGAGTTTTCAATTATAAGGGTGAAATAACTCCAAATTTTGACCAACAGAATACTTATTTTGTGAAAATGTTTTTTAAATGAATAGTATGTTTCAGTTATGTCATTTTCATGACGACTATCACATTTGACCACATCTGATATGGTAAATGAAGTATTTTTTGAGAAACCATCAGACAGCAGGTTGTCCAGATGCCTAAAATAAAAATAAAAAAGTGATTAAAAATATATAAAATAAACATAAATATAAATGATTTAGCAAAAATAGCAATGGAAAACGTTGCCTTGTCAGCTAACTGAAAATAAGTTGAAATTACTATTACTTATTAATGACGATAACAAAATTTATTTCTCAATCCCTTTAATATCTTAGCAGAAAATAAAATGAAGAAAATAGATTGTAAAAATCTCCAGAGCTACATACACTTAAGAACACCCTATAATAAAAATGCGTAGAATTTTCCACCTGCAGCTCCCACAATAAATTGATTCTGTAAAGGTGCAACAGTTGTTTTAAAGCTACGTCATTAACTTTTTGGCCTGACGCTGCTGCTGTAAGATAAGATGTGCATGACTAGGAGCTAATAGGATACTCTACTTGATTAAATTAACCAGTAGTGCATGACTCTAAATGAGCTGAACACAGATACACAGAGAGCTATTTCCATCCACCATCCCATTATTCTGTAAATGTGCTTACATCATAGTTTATGCATATTTTATATAGAATTTTGGAGCATCTTGCTATTTGCATCCAGTGTTTTTAAAATACAGTATCCTAAAATGTAAGCAGATTTACTGAATAAATGCGTATCGAAAAAAGTATTAAAAATGTTATTAAAAGATGATAATGTGATCACATTTCAGACCATTAGACATAAATGCAAAAAAACTAATATGATTAAGATTTAGAGTTTTAAATCTTACTAGAAACAAGGTGCTAATGAAATGTACCAATTAATGCTATAAGCAAGCTAGCGGTTATGCAAATAATTTTAGAAAAACCCTATTAATTTGCTAAAACTTGTGGTAAATCAATGCTAGTAAAAAATGCTAGTAGTCTACAAAATCATTTTAGAAACCTGATAGCAGTGTACTGAATCATACTACAAAAATTGTTAAATTAAGCTAGCAGAGTGCCAATGCATGCTAGAAACATGTTAACAATGTGCCAAAATATTTGCATTGTTGTATTTATGCAAAAAAAATGCTAGCAGTGTTGGAAATAATGCTAGAAACATGCCGGCAGGGTGCTAAATCATGCTAGAAAGCAATGTGCTAAAGCAATACAGCAGTGTGCTATTTTATAGAAACATCAACAATTTTCTAAAACATGCATGCAATGAGATGAATCATGCTAGAAACGTGCTCGCACTGTTGTAAATAATGTTACATGCTAGCAATGTGCTAAAACCTGTGGTAAATCAATGCTAATAAAAATGCTAGTAGTCTACAAAATCATGTTAGAGACATGCTAGCAGTGAAATAAATCATGCAAAAAATGTGTTAAACCAAGCTAGCAGTGTGCTAAGGCATACTAGAAACATGCTAACAATGTGCTAAAATGTGGTATGTGCAATGTGATAATGATGCTAGGAAAATGCTAGCAGTGTTAGAAAGTCATGTTAGAAACATGCTAGCAGCATGCTAAATCAAGCTAAAAAGCAATGTCCTAAATCAATACACCACTGTGCTATTTTTAGAAACGTGCCAACAATTTTAGAAACGTGCCATAAAACAATTTATTGCTTTCACTGCAGTTTATCTTAATCCAAACAGCCCTTATATTTCAACACATTTGCAAGTCTCTCTTTCTCTGTCGCAGTGGTTTTGCACATATCTCAGTTCTGGACCGTCTCGTCTCCTTGCTCACTAACAGCCATCATTATACATTCTGGCCAGTCAAGAGCTGCGAGAAACGCTTCACATTGCAGAATACAATGACCAGATGCCTGAAGCCATTTCCACTAGCCGTACTGCATAGCAAAAGCATCTGTAAGTGTGACAGATAGTGCTGTGAATGGCATCTGGAGAACTCTCAAAAACTCAGTTAATCCTGCTATTACTTGATGATTAAGGTTTTTTACCATTAGAATTTTAGAACAAAAAAAATTGATGGCATTTATTGAGTTAAAATTTCTATTGCACATTTGTTCAGTATTTAATTGTTTATATTATTTCACACACAACTGTAAAATCGAACAAAGATCTCTCTTTCTCTCTCTCTACTTCACTTAATATTAATAAATATACACATATCATTAAACAAAAAAACAATTTGCTCACCAAGACTGCATTTATTTGACATTAATAAACTGAAATATTGTGAAATAGTATTACACTTTAAAATTACTTTCAATATTTTTAAATGTAATTTATCCCTGTGAATAAAATAATATTTTTCAGGATTATTACTTCATTTAATGAACAAAGTTCAAAACACCATCTTTTGATTTTCACTAAAACATGGTCAAATTATAAATGTCTTTAAAACCTCTTACAAGGTTTACAACATTTGAATATTTATCAAACATTATTTTCAGACTTATACAGTAGTTCACTGAGTGAATAACTAACATATTACAGTGGGTTCTGCATAAGAAATCAACAATTAAATAAGATTCACAAGCCAGCAGTACTGTAATTACAAACGTATTGGAAACATGAGTTTAGCTGAGTGCTCACTAACTTTTAATGTGTTTCATCTGAAATATGTGTTTAATATAATTGCTGTGAGAGGAATAAAGTCCATCTGACCCATATCACTCTAATTAGTCTACTTTGAAATCTTTAACGAAAAGGACGAGGTCAGATAACAAGATCTGAGTTTCTGAAATCCAGGAACCACAAAGTGGCTTGAACATATTTGACAGCAGAGGAATCTTCAGATAATTTTCCTCACTTTCTGTAAAGTGTTTGGGTTATTAGTGTGTACAGAAATTATGTAGGCCAGTGCAAAAAAACTTAGTATGATGAATCCATGTAATGCATTCAAATCAGTGCTCTTAACAATCCTGTAGGAAAATGCTTTGTTTGTTTTAACAGAATGAAAAACATGTCAGATAAATGATAGCCAGGTGTTAAATTATGTTTAAAGCAGTATAATAAATCAAGTTAAAAGTAAGCTAATACATGTTAGAAACACGTTTGCCTTGGGCTAATTCATGTTAGCAACATGTTAACAGTACAAAACCTGCTTGTAGTGGGGTATTTATGCTAGAAAAAGGTGCAGTGGGCTAAGTCATGCATGCTAAGAATGTGCTAAAACATGCTTGCAGTGGGCAAATTCATGCTAGCAAGTAGCTACATGATAACAATGAGCTAAAACATGCTTGCAGTGGGCTAATTCATACTAGCCACATGCTAACAACTAATTCCTGTTAGAAACATACTAATAATGTGCAAAAATGTGCCAAAAGTGTGGTAATTCCTGCTAGAAACATGTCAGAGGTTAGAAAATCATGTTAGAGAGCAATATGCTTAAACACCCATTTGGTAACAGATGCCAGAAATATGCTAACAATGTGCTTAAAATTCATGCAATGTGCTTATTCATGTTAGCATGTTTTTACAAATTCAGTGAATAGTGAATGTTTACAACAATTACCATTTTGTCAGAACCTCAAACAAATTGGTTGTATAATATGAACTGTCGAGATGAGCCACTCTAGGTGATTTACATATTTCTATTTCTTTCTTTTTTTCGTACTGTCTTGTAATTATCTTTAATAATAATTTTTTAATAACCACTATAAAGATCTGTGCAAATAGTACAATTGACTATAATACAACGAAATATAACCTTTATTTCTTAAGAGCATTTTGTTCAAACACTGTTCAAACTGTAACAAAAGCAGACCACCACAGGTATTGGTTTGGAATTTGTTCTCAGGCTAAGCCTCTTATCTCTTTCGACCCAAGCACTAAAAAAAGTGAGCAAAAAAAAGGAGCAAAAGAAAGGTTTGTCCTTTAAATCCTAATGTGAACATCAATGCCAAAGCATAACTGCCAAACAGAATTTTATTTATTCTGAGTTTGGGACATGAATCCCTCAAAAGTAGGATGGCTACCAGGCTAATGTCCCAGCTAGCATCATTAAACAATATTGTGACCCCAGGCAGAGCAACCCAAGGCTACAGAACAGAGAAACAGAAGGTACGTGTCCTGACCGTCTAAACGCTCCATCTGCACACATTCGCCTTCCCCTCCATCGCACGCTCAGCAGCTTATGGAAAACGACAGCTTGCTAGCAAACCCAGGAAATATATTTTATTCAATTTCTCTGAGAGTTTTTCACAGGCCTCCAGGGATGGTGACACAGAGAGCGAGTGAGGCTGAATTGGATGACCTGGCTTCATCCAATTCATCCAATAATCAAGAAGAGATCAATTAAATTTCATTTTCCTTCAACCTAGTCCCTGATTTGTCACCACAGTGCAATGAACCGCCAACTACTATGGCATATGTTTTATGAAGTGTATGCCCTACCCAGTACTGGGAAACTAATTTAAATTAAAAAACGGAATTAAATAATTGGGGTGTCACGGTGGCGCAGTGGGTAGCATGATCGCCTCACAGCAAGAAGGTTGCTGGTTCGAGCCTTGGCTGGGTCAGTTGGCATATCTGTGTGGAGTTTGCATGTTCTTCCCATGTTCGCGTGGGTTTCCTCCGGGTGCTCCGGTTTCCCCCACAAGCCCAAAGACATGCACTATAGGTGAATTGGGTAAGCTAAATTGTCCGTAGTGTATGTGTGTAAATGAGAATGTATGGGTGTTTCCCAGTGATGGGTTGCGGCTGGAAGGGCATCCGCTGCGTAAAACATATGCTGGATAAGTTGGCGGTTCATTCCGTTGTGGCGACCCCTGATTAATAAAGGGACTAAGCCGAAAAGAAAATGAATGAATGAATTAAATATTTGGCCGTAACATTAAACAGAAACGCTAAACAAAGTAATATCATCTGGAAACTTGTTTAGGATTTAGACTTCTGTAAATTTATGATTCATTAAAAAGACCACCTCCTAAGAGCCATTCATTTGAGAGTCACAAACTTGTGTAAGTTTTTGATTCATTAAAACAGTCATTTACATTAAAGGAACTTGCTTATTTGTTTTCACATACAACATTATTTGCTCAAGACTTCCAGTCTCATTCACTTCTGATGTATTTTAGCTTTAAACAAAAAATGTATTTTGCTATTTTTATTTGTATGCATCGTCATAAACACAACTGTTTGTAGAGCAGGCAGTTTGACCGTTTATCTCACGTTTATTATTCACGGCAATTTCCCCACAGACAAATTAATCGGATGTTCTAAAACAATCACCTACTTCCGTATTGCAGAATAAGGTCAATAGAGGCATTTGTTCAACCAACCAACAGTCAACCAACTACACAGATTGTAATGTCTTTGATTCACTAAAGAGGAACCAACTAAAAAGAGTCATTTGTTCTAGAATACGTATGTTTTGATTCACTAAAATGCGCACGCCATTTGTTTGACTACACTAGTTGTGCTGTAATTTGTGTGTTTTGTTTTTTTAAATGGCTCAGAAGAAAATCTTTCTCTGGAGCCTGGATATTTTTGATTTGCTTAAGAAACAGCTTATACCAGTAATTTATTTAGGAATCTAACAACTACGCTGATGGCACCATATGTTTTTGGTTCATTAAAAGAACCAACTCATTCATTTGAGAGTTGGACAACAGGCTGTTTCTTAATATATGCGTTCTTCAGCGATTTTGCATCCTTGTGTAACTTCATCATCAACTGCCAAAGCTCAGTTCCAATACTCAAGACCGTAAGAACAGAGGATGCGTGAAAGTTCCCGGATGTGCTCTTGATATCGAGGATGCAACGATGCAGACTTGAGCACAAAACTCACTCGAGAAGTCCCAGAAGTCATTAGTTTATTATTAAAGTTCAGAGATATAACTTATTTATCTCAGGCGTTTCACTAAATGAGATGGTGAAAGTATACAGCATCTCATTTCTCACAGGACGCGTTCTTTGTTCTCGTGGTCTCCCGAGTTTCTTTCTTCCAAGGTAACCTGGCAAGAACAGCCTCCATGAGAACACAAGTCCGTTCTCTATGCTCTTAGAATTGAGAAACAGCCAACAGTGTTGATGGTGTAGATATAATAGCAGTGTTATGGTGGTGACACTGAATAAAAAATATTTTAGTTCATAGCAATATTTTAGAATACAGTATTCAATCCGGATTGGCAAAAGAAAACTATTACATGAATTGCAACCAAAGTTTCGTGGAATGTCTTGCCCAAATATATAGTTACATAAGACTGAAATCAACCAACACTGACCCCAATGAGGCATTGAATATAACTGATGACAAACGTACTGACATCCCTCGCCTTCAATTATTTGAAATCCGCATGTCTCTCTCTCTAAACGTCAAGCCTAATCAGATCACATAAAACGGTTGAGAGCACATAGGTGTTATATTCACAACAGTGGAAATGACCAAGCTGCTATGTGAACCACTCACTGGTGATGAATACCATTTTGGCCGCTCTTCTCATTAAGAGCTGTTATATAAGTATCTGCTGGTTAAAAAAAAAAGTCCTGACGGCACCATGACGACAGCAGATGAGACATTTAAGTTGACAGATCTTCTTCCTCAAAGCATATTAAATACCCCACCGAAGCTACAAGACCCATAAATTAATAGATCAGTCATAGGGTCTGAATGTCTCGGCAACTCGTAGAAAAATAATCAATGAATTTTTTTGTATCTGCCGTGGGATGCATTACACCCGAGTGCATGCTAAGTACCCCACTTGAGAAGCACGTATCATTATGCAGCAACAAAGTCAGTTTCGGTTGGCATGTTACTATGAATATCTCCACCAATCTGAAGTGCTTCAGATGTTAGAAGTGCTTGATGCCTCCAAGATGCCACTGATGTAACTGAAATGCAATGGCACATCTGAGCATGCGAATCCTCCATGTACGTCAGGGCTAAGCCTTACCCGGTGACAAACAAAAAAAGAAGAAGAAAAAAAACAAGGCAACACAATCCAAACAGCCCCATTCTATCAGTTTGTGATGATTTACAGACACAGACTGACAAAACAAAAGCCAGATACTTTACAGAGAGCCGTAAAATGAAAAATACTGTCATCATTTTAGGCCCTGATATATTCACAGCGAAGTTCGTATTTATTCTCTGTTTACGGGCAAAGGGATGTTTAAAAATAATACCTGAGCAGTGGATACACTGGTAGCGAACATCCTGACAGAACACCTACACGGAGAGCGGAATTTAGATCAATATGTAAATATGCCTCACAACAGCAAAATATACACCACTAGGTGAAAAAAACAGCAGTTAAAGCTTCTGATCATAGTGATGTGGATACATTTAGCACTCTAGTCAAATAATGTCAGTTTACATTATTTATACCACTTTATAGAGGATCATGCTTGAAAGAAGAATTAGAATTTAGAATTTAATTATAATATTACTGTGCTTGTTTTTCCTACACTCAAAAAGTGACTTTTGGTGCTTGTTCAAACTACATATTTTTTTATGAGTTGAAACAACCCAATTCTTCTAATTACAATTAGTTACCTACTTACATGTTTAAAAACGATTAAGTTGACTTAATCGATTTGTGTTGGAACAACATGAAGGAATTCTGTGGAACCCAGCATTTTTGTCCAAAAAATGCATGGTTTCACAACTGATTCATATTGTCCCAACACAAATCGATTACGTTAACTTAAATTTAAGTGAATTGAACACAAAAAAAATTAAGTTGTCCGGTAAAAATCCCAAGAATTGTGTTGTTTCAGTTCATTTTAATTAAGTAGTTTTAACAAGCAGCAAAATATTTTTTTAAGTATAACAGACTTCAAAACTTGCTGCATAAAAGTGTTATTCACCTCCTATGATTACAGTTGAACCACTTAAATCACATGGAATGTTTTGTCAATGATTTTGGTTTCTTTTCTGGACTTTGAATGTCTCGGGACAACTGGCGTCTATAGAGGGTCAGAGAGCTTGTGGATTTCATCTAAAATATCTTTGGAACTCGAGGGTTTGGAATGACATGAGTAATTAATAACCGAAATATAATTTTTTTTTGGGTGAACTAATCCTTTAAAAAGAGAAATGAACAAGAGAAGATTTGCAAATCAAAGCAGGCGGAGCCTCAGAAGCCACACCCACCTAGTACTTAATCATCAGGACCAATGGTACGAACTCTCAGGACGAATGGTTTTGAACTCCAGAAACAAACTCCAAACAAACTTTGTTTTGGCCTAATTTTGTTTAAACCAAAAATATTTGCCAGTTTACAACAGAGCTGCGTAAAAACTCTAAATTCTTCACTTTTAATCAGTCTTCAGTTTAACAAAATAAAATCTCTGAATCCATTTGTTATGTGTATGCTTTACTTCACAGGATTTGAAAATGATCTGTTCTTTGCCTCTCATCCTAAATATGTCATCATTGTTTGAGTTTCTCCACTTATATAAAACAATAAAGCAGACAGAGGATCATGGCGAAAGGTTATGGTAGAAAATTGGTGTCAGCACCAGTGATATTTCTGGAAGTATTAATGTTTAACAGCGTGTCTACAACTGCCGCAAATGGATATATAGTATATTAGGAGGGTTTCAGATACTAGCGTTTCAATTGAAAAAATGAATTTCCATGTCAACAAAACGAACATTTGAACTATATGAAAAACTAATCAAACCAAATCACCAATTTTGTCTAATAAAATCATTTCCATTAATAACAGTATTATTTTTATTTGTATACTTAGAATTTGATAAGGATATTTAAAAATATCTTTAATATTTTAAGACAATTTTAATAAAGGCTGTGATTAAGCTGTGATAAAGACTGACTAATAAACATAATAATAATAATAATAATAATTATTATTATTATAATTATTATTATCATCATCAATATATCTGTATTTTGATATAAATAACAAGAAGAATGATTACAAAATTACAAAAATGTTATCAACACATTTATATTGTAAATACATGACTTATGTTTTATAACTTAGTATTAGCAAAGATGATGATGATAATAATAATAATAATAATAATAATTATTATTATTATTATTATTAGTCAGCCTTTATCACAGCAAACCTAATAACGTTAACACAGTTGTAAAGATACAGTTTAATTTAAACTTTCAAAAAATAAATCCCACTCAAATTTTCTTTGTTGAACATGCACAATGAAATTATTTTTTTGAGCTTCATTCAGCCTCACATCATAAAGCTTCAAATGAAACAACCCTGAGCAATTGAAAGCTCGCATTTCTGCATAACATTCATTCCTCTCAGCGCTTTGCTTTAATGAGAAACTGATTGTGGAAACACCAAATGCGTTTGAATAATTCAATGCTCCGTGTCATGGATTAATAGAAAGACATATTGAAAAAAAAAGAAAAAAAAATTCACCCAAAGAGACGCTATTTTCTTTTTGCCGATGAAAGAATAATTGTCCGTGTCGCATGTGGAATCCATTCAGAAACTTCCCTGCAGTCTCTGTCAGTTATTAGTGCGATTGCTCACAAATGCTCTGAATTGGATTGGAAATGTTTTGTCAGATGATCATTCAGCTCTCTGTTGTGCGCATCATATTAATAAACCACCAAATTATTAACAACAAAAACATATGAAGTCATTTCTACATCAAGCAAAATGAACATCTCGAGAAGTGGAACAAAACCAGTCCATGTGAGACACAATTATCAAATATTTCCCAAATTATGTTGAACAGAGCAAGGAATCTTTCACAGTATTTCCTATAATATTTTTTCTTCTGAAGAAAGTCTTATTTGTTTTATTTTGTCTAGAATAAAAGCAGTTTTAAATTTTTTAAAAATAATTTTAAGGTCAATATTATTAGCCCCGTTAAGCAATATATATTTTTTTATTGTCTACAGAACAAACCACTGTTATACAATGATTTGCCTAATTACCCTAACTTGCCTAATTAACCTAGTTAAGCCTTTAAATTGCACTTTAGGCTGAATATGAGTGTCTTGAAAAATATCTAGGAAAATATTATGTACTGTCATCATGTAAAAGATAAATCAGGAGAAATCAGTTATTAGAAATTATTTATTAAAATTATTATGTTTAGAAATGTGTTGAAAAAAATCTTTCCGTTAAAAAGAATTGGGGGAAAAATATACAGGGGGGCTAATAATTCAGGAGGGCTAATAATTCTAACTTCAACTGTACATAGCATTATGCATAGCATTTACATAGGATTAAAGAGCCCCTATTATGGGTTTTTGAAAATGACCTTCCATGTAGTGCGTAACAGCTCTAAATGAAGTGAAATATCCAGCTAAGGCTTAAATCTGAAAGTGCGCAGTGTTTAAAACTATTGATTCATCTATAAAAGAGTCGACTCATAGTGCTTCAAATAAATTGTCTTGATAACGAGTCTTTAGCTGTGCCGGCGCGACGTCGATACGGAACTTAAGCCCCGCCCATTTGTTGTGCGCGCAATCCCGGGAAAATTGAAACCTCCGGCCCCGCCCACAAACAAAGTGGCAAGAAAAAAAGATCACTGTAGGAGACCCCGCTTGAATCATGTCGCGAAGACGCTGTGCTCAGCTGGATATTATTGGAAGTGTGAGGGAAAATTTGTGTTATTTTCCCTACCCAAAGATGAGGCTGTGAAGAGTCAGTGGTTGAAGTTTATTTTTGCTAATATACCTCAGCATTATAGCCCAGGCCTTGTGCTGTGTTTCTGACGAGTGCTTCAGCAATCTACACGCTTACAACGGGGGATTCGTTTGTTAAAGGAAGGATCAGAAAAGACTATTGATGTATGGGACTTTGCAGAGCTTGACAGGAACTTTACAGTACACAGTTCATGGACCAGTTTCTTCCTCCATTTCACAAGTGTAAGTAAGTGCGATTAAAATGGTTGCCTCCTTGTTTTCTCTAGCTTGCAAATTATGTATTTAATTGTGTTTTGTTACTTGTAACCGCTTGTACTGTATCTGGTTTACTCTTTATATTCTCTTATCGCGTCTAAAGCCACGTTGAAAACGCAACACGTGCCGCTTTGTTTATGGATTTAAATGCATTTGTGAGCTCGTGTTCCACTGCCGTTTGTCGTTGCTATGGCCACCATCAGCTTTTCCTACACACATGCAGCCATAGATATATACACTAGATATCGCATACGGACCCTCAGCATGCGTCAATAGCGCCGCCACATTTGTACAGGGCTCCCAGGACAAACATCATTCAACCGCACTAGTCGAGACAGTGTGCCAATGTGAAGATGCTGGACTTTAGCGCTGTGTACGGGTGTAGTAACGAGCAAACAAAGAAAACAAAGCACAAAGGCAGAACATTTCATAGGTAAGATTTCGTTTTTTACATGTTACAAACTTTTGTGCTCAACAAGTAACATTAATGATAATACAGTCTCTTACTGCACTGATCATAAGGCAAAGTAGCATCAACTTGCACTGAATTCTAGGCTTATGCTAGTTTTGTTGAATAAAATAAGCAAACAATGTAAATGAAATATGACAACGAGACGCTGCGGTGCCAGAAACTTGTATTATTGTCGGCTAAGTGAACGAGTCGTTCATAACGGGGATTCATTCACAAACGAATCGCTCCCTCCGTTAGAATGAGAAGTGAAAGCAGGAGAGGGGGTGTGTTTCAGGACACGGATTAGATCAAATTTAACACGGAGGGAGGGTAAGACATTTTCATGCACACAAACACACACTCTTTATCGGCAATGCCCGTGCGGTCACTTATCTATCGACGTAGAAAAGTGATGTAAAATTATAATTTTCCTAATTAAATTTTTTTTAAACATTTTTTTGCGTACTGACCACGGGGGAAAATTCCCGATCATAGATATATGTATATATGTGTATATCTCTGGCTCTGGATGGCCACAGTCCTCCACTGCACCTTAGTCCCGCATTCATTTCAAAGGAGCGCTACCCTGTACTAAAATGGCGGCTCTATTGACGCATTCCTTCCAATAGACAACAATAGGCCAGGCGACATCTAGTATATCTATGACATGCAGCAGTCAAGTTTCAAAATAGTTCAGCTTTGCCACTGTGTGGAGTAATACTGAATGCGTGTCACTGTTTTTACTTATGGTTAAGAATAGAGCAATATGCTGGTGTTTAACTGCATTGCTTTTATGCATTCCTGCATTGGGCTCACACACATACCTGCCAACATTTGTCCCTGAAAATCCGGGAGACCGGGGGGGTTAGGTTCGGGGGTGAGGTGTCTGAATAACACTGTTGAGAACCGGGTACTGTGTTAGTAACTGTACTATGAAGCGTGTTTCGGGCAGCCGCTGCGATCGGATCCTATACCAATGTTGGCGACCCGGGGGTTTCACAGACCGTAACAAAATGAGGAGCGGGGGGGTGAGATGGGACTGAAATACGGGAGACTCCCAAGAAAAACTAGAGTGTTGGCAGATATGCTCACACATACACTCTGCACTCTGACTACTTCAATATTGTTGAAGGCGTGGTGGGCATTTCTCTCATGCTGAACGCTGGACCAATCGCAACAGACTGTTGTTGGAGACCCCCAAAACCAAAATACGACCCTTTTTAATGCATAATAGGGGCTCTTTAAGCAATTGCTAGTTTGCCTGTAGCTAACGTGCCGAGCTAGCGTGAAGTTATTGTGGGTATCGCACATTTCAATTGCCTAGAAGAGCTGATAATTGTGAAACCCATCTCAATTTCACACTCTGCAGGGTTGTATAAATCCCAGCTGTTTGGCAGTTTTAGCTTGACTCTGAAAAGCTTTTAGCGCTCTTGTTAGAGAAGCTAATGTATGTAATGCTATAAACTAGCGCTTGACACTGATGCCGTTTCATTTCTCTAGTGATTTACTGTGATGTGTGAATGTATGTTAAGAGTTTTAGACTACCACATGCTATGTTATAAGGATATATTAAGGAGAATGATGAGGATGCTTCTAATTAGTTAACTTTTATTATGAATATTCTTTCATTTATTCATTTTCCGTTGGCTTAGTCCCTTTATTTATCAGGGGTCACCACAGCAGAATGAACCGGCAACTTATCCAGCATATGTTTGACATAGTGGATGCCCTTCCAGCTGCAACCCAGTACTGGGAAACATTCATACACACTCATTCACACACATACACTACGGCCAATTTAGTTTAATCAATTCACCTATCGCGCATGTCTTTGGGCTGTGGAGGAAACCGGAGCACCCGGAGGAAACCCACGCGAACACAGGGAGAATATGCAAACTCCACACAGAAATGCCAAGTGACCCAGCCGGGACTAGAACCAGCGACCTTTTTGCTGTGAGGCGACAGTGCTAACCACTGAGCCACCGTGTCACCTATTATGACTATTATATTATCCAAATAAAAATCTGATAAATTATGAGTAATACAATTTTAAAAGGTAATAAAAACAAAATACAAATATCTTGATCTTATTAATGATGATAATTATGAAATTAATAAAAAAATTAAATCTTTAATATATATATTTAAATAGTTATATTATTAAAATGACATTAGATGATGATGCAAATAAGAACAATTATAATTTTCTTATTAAATATATAACTAGCAAAACATATTTTGATGATAATATTAACAATTATTATTATTATTATCAAAATATTTTCTAAGATAAAATACTTTATTATAAAATTATATAATTAAATCTTAATAAATGTATAATAAGGGCTGCACGGTGGCGCAGTAGGTAGCATGTTTGTCTCACAGCAAGAAGGTCGCTGGTTCGAGCCTCGGCTGGGTCAGTTGGCGTTTCTGTGTGGAGTTTGCATGTTCTCCCCGTGTTCGCGTGGGTTTCCCCCGGGTGCTCCGGTTTCCCCCACAAGTCCAAAAACACGTGGTATAGGTAAATTGGGTAGGCTAAATTGTCCGTAGTGTATGTGTGTGAATGAGTGTGTATGGATGTTTCCCAGTGATGGGTTGCAGCTGGAAGGGCATCCGCTGCATAAAACATATGCTGGATAAGTTGGCGGTTCATTCCGCTGTGGCGACCCCAGATTAATAAAGGGACTAAGCCGAAAAAGAAAAGGAATGAATGAATAAATGTATAATAATATGATTAATATTACAATTATTATTATAAATTTAAAATAATATTATAAAGTAAAAGCATCATTAAAAATTACAAATACTTTTAAATATTATTATATTAATAACAAAATAACATTCCAATGATGTTGAAAATAAGAATAAAAATTATGAAGTTTAATCTATAACTAACAATATTTATTTTGATAAAAACCTTAACATTTATTTTTAACATTTACTTTAGAAAGTATTTTATAGTACTTCCTATAGTACTATAATACTTCCTTTAATTATATAGTTTTATAATACTGTTTTATAGTATAAAATACTTTCTAAAGTAAAACAGTATTATAAAACTATATAATTAAATAATTAATATAATAATAAGTTACCTATTACTACAAATATATATTATAATCAAATATGGAAAATATAAAATGTACGCATATGTGTGTATGCATGTGTATGTAAAATCTAATTTAGCTACAAATAAACATTGAAAAACAGATGAATATATATTTTAGCTTGTAAAAGAAGCTGCTACCGAGTCATATTTTACTGTCAACTCTGCCCTCAAAATTCATCAAATCATACACCCCTGTCCTTGAATCATTAATCACTCATCCGTTTCAGACTCAAACAATTCGCTTTTCTCACGTTCGTTCTGCAGTTCCTCTGTCCTTGACACCAGCATTAGAAAAGGCAATAAAAGCTCAGATTCTTTTCTCTGCGTTTCATTAGACTTGCTGTCACACTGATAACATTCATCGGCTCGTATTAAAAACTGTACAAAATTAAAGGACCAACAACAAAAAAGGACGCTTGGGTTTTTCAGCGGCTTTGAAATCAAGCTTTTGTTAGCATGAACGGCCGTGGGCTGCGCTAGTAATTGCATTAGCGGGTGACCTGGAGATCATCGCCTGGATTTTTGCTGAATGTTTATGTGCAAATGAAAGCACAGGCGGCCCGGATGGCTCTGTTAATGGTCAAAACCACATTAGAAATGGACTAGATGACAGTGAACGTCCCTCAGGTGAAATAAAGCATTATTAGGACTGAGCCATTAGCAGGCTTTGCATGAACATAAGACTGTGTTTTTTTTTTTTTTAAAGAACAGCACTTTTGATGATTCTTTGGAAAATGAATGCCCTTGACCTCATTTTATTTTGATGATGGTATTAATGATTATGATTACTATAAATTGCTGTAATATTGAAATAATACCATAATATTTTATATCATTTTATATATATGTTAGAACTTATACTGTTATTGGTGATATATTAATGTTGTTGTTTATAAAGACAATTATTATTATATTATTAAAATATTATGATGATCACGAAAATAATGTAAACAAATAACATTAATAATAATAATAATAATAATAATAATAAGCATTCATGAACATTCATTTTAAAATAATTAATAATTAAAATAATATTGCAATTATCGAATATGTCAACAACAACAAATTACAATTTTATATAAATATTCATTTTATATACACATTCATACATACATATTTAAAGTTATATTATTAAATAGCTAATTAACAGCGCTACCCACTGTGCCACTGTGCCGCCCCATTATTATTATTATTATTAATATCACCTTTCTTAAAATATGAAACATTGTAAATATAAAACACTGTTTTATACAAATAACAAATATATGAACAAAAAGAGAATATTGTGATTAGTTACATATTTATGATGATATTGTTAATGAAGAAGACAATGATTATTGTATTATCAAAATAACATTATTATGGTAATGAAAATAATAAATAATAATAATAATAATTACTATTACTGTTATCAAATTACTCTCACTGTTATTTATTAGATAAAAAGTATATATTAATATGATAAACTAATTCATAATAAAATAATTAATTGATAAAAATACTGCTGAAAATATCAAATATGGCAATGATGACAAATTGTATATTTTATATAATGATTTAAATATTTATTTAATGTAAATGTGTATTTAATTTATTTAATTTAAATACATATATACATATTTAAAGAGTTATATTATCAAAAAACGCTGAAAATGATGATGAAAATAATTATTAAAACATAATAAACATTTTAATATTAACATTTATTAATATTTTTTTCAATATATATATATATGAAATGTCGGAACCATTAGGCAGGCTTTGCATAAAGGCAAGACTATGTTTTTTTTCCTCTACAGAACAGCGCTTCTGTTGTTTTCCTTGAAAATGAATGACTTTGGCATCATAAATCAAACGTTACAGCTCATTGCCTGTAATTTGTACATGCAAAACACAATCCTGCAGAAAAGATGATAATTACGGCCTCATCCTGCGCCACCACTTCTGCCAAACAATAAAAAGCCACTAAACTCACAGTCAAGATGCTCTCGATCAAATCACTGAAGTGACCTTGCAAATAGAAAAGCAGGAAATAACAAACACCATACAAACACCACAGAGAGAAGCACTACTGTGTTATATAAAACATTTTTAGATAAAGGTCATAGTAAATGGGAATGCAAAAATCTTTAGCAAAGAAAATGTATTCAAATTGTAAATGAAATCACAATTTGAGTAATAATCTAAACCATCTCAATTAATTAAGATGGATACTTAGATGCCCCAAATGAAGAAAAAAAAACTGTGTGTATATATGTACAGTGGTGTGAAAAAGTGTTTGCCCCTTTACTGATTTCTTATTTGTTTGCATGTTTGTGACACTTCAATGTTTCAGATCATCAAACAAATGTAAATATTAGTCAAAAGATAACACAAGTAAACATATAATGCAGTTTTTAAATAAAGGTTGTTGTTATTAAGTACAATTTCTCTAGCCACACCCAGGCCTGATTACTGCCACACCTGTTCGCAATCAAGAAATCACTTAGGACCTGCCTGACAAAGTGAAGTAGACCAAAAGATCCTCAAAAGCTAGATATCACAGCTGTAAAAATGTTCTACTGAAGACAAAAGTTATACATCTTTTTGAATGGACTGAGGGTAGGTAAATTAATGGCAATTAAAAAATTTTTTGGGTGAACTAAATTAATCCATACTTAAAATCTGATCGAGTAATGTATAAAGTTGTAACTCACTTCCAAATTGAACATTTCCTGATAATTTACTCACGCCCCTGTCACCCAAGATGTTCATTTCTTTCTTTCTTCAATCGAAAAGAAATCAAGGTTTTTGAGGAAAACATTCAAGGGTTTTTCTCCATATAACGGATGGAGGTTTGAACATAAATTGCAGCTTCAAAGGTTTGAGCAACAAGAGTCTTACCTAGCTAAACTGTAATTTTCTTAGAAAAACAAAACATTATGTACTTTGTCTGGTATGCAAGGCTTTAAGGTTCAATACTCTGAGCACCATAAACCTCCATTATATTTAGAAAACCCCTGGAATATTTTCCTGAAAAACTTAAAGGGATAGTTTACCTAAAAATTGAAAATTATGTCATTTATTCACCTTCTACTTTTTCCAAATCAGTTAGATGTCTGTTGAACACAACAGAAGATATACTGAAAATGTTGGATACCTGTAATCATTGACTTCCATAGTACTTGTTTTTCCTACTATGGAAGTCAATTACAGGTATCCAACATTTTCAGTATATCTTCTTTTGTGTTCAACAGAAAAAAGTAAAATAAAACTCAATCTGGTTTGTGAAACATCAACATTTTTGCTTGAACTATCATCTATTTTTGATTGAAAAAAGAACTTTAAACCTTAAATGACAAGTTGGTGAGTAAATTAGCCAAAAATGTTAATTCTGGAAGTGAGCTAACCCTTTAAAGTGGAGCATGACATGAAGAAACATCTGTTTTTATGTTTGCTAACAGCATGATGCGTCAACATTTCCCCAAATGCATCCAGACAGTCACACAAGCCTCGTTGCAATGCAAACACAATGGCTCTCCAGCCTCAGCACCATGATAACAACAGACAGATCCGCTGATCTGTTTTCTGCTTCTGTTCAGCAAGCATTATTGTCCTGATGCACACAACTTGAGCACAGTTGTCAGTAAGGACTCTGTGTGGTGCATATGTGATTAGAGTTTTAAGATGCCTCTCCTGCTGTGGGAGATATACTCTTGCACTCTCTAACCAGTGCAAAGGTTAATAAAGTCACAGCGAGGCATTTGAATCCAATCCCTCAGGTGTGTCTGCTGGGTAAACCACGGTCCGGGTCTATAAAATCCTCATGGGTCAGTGTGTGAAATGTCCAGCTGTGACAGACAGTCACCACGGTTTGTTTTCTGCTCCATGACGAACCTAAAGGCTCTTTCATTGTTTTAGTCGTGCTTCATTTGCTACTTCTGTTTACATTATCTAAAAGCATATACAAAAATGATGTTTTATAAAACAGTTTTTAACCCCTTAAGTGTCGTCCTCACTTTTTGAACATAAAAATGACACGTTCAGCTTAAATGATTGAAATGTCAATCTTCAACGCTTTGGTGCATAAACTTAAGTTTGGTCTACAGTGAAAAAAGTTAAATAAATGAAATAAAACAAAAGTTTAATTCCTTTAAGTTTATGAAAATAATAAAACAATAAATGTATATTTTATTATATTAAGTATTTATAATAAGTATTTTACAAAACCTGTTTTAGCCCAAAATTGAATGGAAAATCTAAACTAAATATAAATAAAAAACTAAATAAATTATATTCCAAATTTGAAGTTGATATCTCAAAAAAAGTGAGCTTTCAGTAAAATTTAGTTTGGCCGCAGTTTCCATTGGTGACCATAAAAGGGTGTCCCCTATTTCTGTGTATGTTTTGAGGAATATTAACCGCACTTTACTGGTCTCATCTGGACCAGTGTCATTTCATTTTATTACACATAACTTAATTTGTAAACGAATTAGTTTTGTGTTCTATGCATATTTAAATTTCTTTGATTGTTACCAACATCCAGGGAAATTTTCAAGTCAACAGCAATATGAATTGCTGAAAATATGTTTTCTGAGAAAAATGGTGATGTGTTCAACACTTATTTCCCCCACTGTATGTCTGATAATCTAATAATCTAAATGTGTTTCTTTTTTGACTTGATTTGTTTACTTGCTATGTCTTTTTCATCTCATGCTCTGATTCCTGCTGGGATAACCAATCGGAGCCCTCTCTTCAATTAGGCTAACTCAATCTGATGTGAACCTGACGAGCAGGCACGTGCAGGGGGAGGGGGAGTGGCTTTGGGTACTTGCATGCCCTGAATGAAAGTGCACCACCCCCCCTCCACTCTTCAGTTTGCGATCCCAATTTATGTCCTGCCTATAGCTTGAAAACATCAGATTTTACCTTTAAAAAAGGGATTTTTATGTAACATTGAACCCTTTTATTAAGCAACTTAAGCAATTTAAGTTACATGTATTTAATTTAAAATAACTGTTTTCTGTTTTGCATATCTGAAAATGACATTTCTAATCATTCTAATATGCATATGTTCTGCTCCAGAAACATTTATTATTAATATCAACGTTTTTCAAGAATCTTTGAGGTGCAGGAAGTTCAAAAGAACAGCATTTATTTGAAATATAAATAATTTATATAACTGTTTAAAGTGTTTACAATCACTTTTGATCTATTACATCCTATTTAAAAAAAGTACTATATTTTTAAAGCTGAAAATGAAACAACAGTATTCATCCATCTGTAAAAAGCAGTATGCTAAAGTAAGCATCAGTATTAGAAACCGCAGTCTATAACTGGCCTCACTAACAGGCTGCTGACAGCAAAAGCATCAAGTGTAGCCTTCGTTTTCCATGGAAGGAAATGGGCAATACTTACACAGCATTTTTACATATTATTTATAGCTATTATTCCAGCACAAGTCAGTAGAGAGCAACAGTGGGAAAATTGATGTTTTATTGACTTCAAAACAGATGTGAATCAATCTGAATTCGGACAGAATATCTATGATATATTTGAGTATAAAATGATATCATACTGTACTGTATTAGAAAAGCTCATCTTGTGAGAAACTCTTGCCATCTTTAAAGCTAATATCAATATCTGATAAAAATAATAATAATGTTGAGCTGAATTCACATTTTTACACCTATTTGTGATTCTGAAGGTGAAGCAAATGAAGCATCAGCTTCCAAATACCTTTATGATAACTGTAAACATAATATTTCCATCCATTTTCCTCTACTATGCTAGTTTCATTTCACAGCTAGCATAGCAGGCTATCATTTTTATATAACAGAATCCACTGATTGAACAGACATTAGCTCTGATCAAACTGTCAACAACAGCAACAACAAACTGTCATATCTCCAAGTTTAAACATTTTTGGGGGGGGGGGGGGGGGGGGGGGGGGGGGGG
>CAIGQV010018127.1:6794080-6880971 GCA_903798115.1 Danio jaintianensis | reverse complement strand
GGGGGGGGGGGGGGGGGGGGGGGGGGGGGGGGGGGGGGGGGGCTGAATGAGGAGGCACTTACACTGCATCTTTTGATGGCTACTGTACTTCCAGCAAGATAACACACAGTGTCAGAACGCTTAAGCTTAAGCCACTAAAGCTCAACCCAACAGAGCAGCTTTGGAATGTGCAGGAACAGAAGATTCACATCATGGATGTGTTGCTGACAAATCTGTAGCAACTGTGTGATGCTCTCATGTCAATATGGACCAATTCAATATGTCAATATCAACGCAGGCTCAATGGAAATACGTGCCTTAGCATACATTTTTGCAAACTGTAAAATACGTTGCTCTGGGTAAGCTTCATTGTACGTTTCAGATGACAAATTCACTAGAGGGCACTGTCTACATTTTTGCAAATCTGAAATATGTTACTTAGGGTAGGGATGTTAAGGTACCAAAATTTCAGTATTCATTACCAATACTAGTGAAAATACACAATTCTCTGTACCAATTTCTAATTTTGTCTCATGGACTTGAGGTCATTGATGTAGACATTATACCACAAAGCGATGATATAACAGACCACTACCTCTTACTATATAAGCTGTGTTTACCTGAAATTAGCAGACCTGCACAGATATACCACCCTGGTAGAACTATCGTCCCGTCCACTAAAGATGAATTCACAAATAACTTACCTGATCTTTCTCTATTTCTAAATGCACCCGCAAACGCAAATGACCTTGATGTAGTAATCAGCAGTATGGATGCTATCTTTACTAACACACTAAATACTGTGGCACCCATCAAATTAAAAAAGGTTAGAGAGAATAAAACTACACCATGGTATAACAGTCATACTCGCGCTCTCAAAACAGCAACCCGTGCCCTGGAACGTAAGTGGAAAAAAACTAAATTAGAGGTCTTTAGAATTGCATACAAAGATAGTATGTCCAGCTATAGGAGGGCTCTAAAATCCGCCAGGGCTGAGCACCTCCGCAAACTGATAGAAAATAATCATAACAATCCTAGATTTTTATTTAACACCGTTGCTAAATTAACAAATAATCGGTCATCTTTGGAACAAAATGTCCCACCGCAAATTAGTAGTGATGACTTCATAAATTTCTTCAGCGATAAAATAGAAGGTTTCAGACAGAAAATAGAAGATGTTAAACTTTCGGCACCGCCTTATCCTTCAGATCCATTAAACATTCCACTGAACCAAAATAATCTACAGTGCTTCAAAATCATAGAACAGGAAGAGCTAGATAAACTTATAAATGCTTCTAAACCAGCTACATGTATGTTAGACCCAATTCCAACTAAATTACTGAAAGAATTGCTACCTGTAATAGGAGAACCTCTTCTTAACATCATCAACTCTTCTCTATCTTTAGGCCATGTTCCAAATCCTTTCAAGCTAGCTGTTATTAAGCCTATTATTAAGAAACCACAACTGGACCCCAGCAACTTAGCTAATTATAGGCCTATTTCAAATCTTCCATTTATGTCTAAAATACTAGAAAAAGTTGTTTCTGCCCAATTATGCTCCTTTCTGCAGATGAACAATGTTTTTGAAGTGTTTCAGTCAGGTTTCAGGCCTCATCACAGTACAGAAACCGCATTAGTGAAAATAACCAACGATTTACTCTTAGCTGCTGACCAAGGGTGCATCTCGTTATTAGTTTTACTTGATCTCAGTGCTGCATTTGACACCATCGACCACAATATCCTCATAGATCGCTTAAATTCTACAGGTGTCCGGGGACAGGCTCTACAATGGTTTAAGTCATACTTAACTGACCGTTACCAGTTTGTTAATATAAATGGACAGCTTTCTCAGGTCAGGCCAGTACAGTATGGGGTGCCTCAAGGATCAGTTTTAGGCCCTTTGCTGTTCACAATATACATGCTACCCCTGGGAGACATTATAAGAAGACACGGGATCAGCTTTCACTGCTATGCAGATGATACTCAATTATATATTTCAACAAAACCTGATGAGACGTCTGAACTGTCTAAGCTAACTGAATGTATTAAAGATGTTAAAGACTGGATGACCAACAATTTCCTTCTCTTAAATTCAGACAAAACAGAATTATTACTTATTGGGCCTAAATCCTGTACGCAGCAGATCTCACAACTCGACCTGCAATTAGAGGGACACAAAGTTAGCTTTAGCTCTACTGTAAAAGATCTGGGTGTTATACTAGACAGCAATTTAACCTTTGAAAATCATATCTCCCATGTCACAAAAACAGCCTTCTTTCATCTGAGAAATATCGCTAAGTTACGAAGTATGCTATCCATCTCAGATGCAGAAAAGCTAGTTCACGCTTTCATGACTTCTAGGCTGGATTACTGTAATGCTCTGTTCGCTGGTTGCCCAGCATCCTCTATTAATAAACTTCAGCTAGTACAAAATGCAGCTGCCAGAGTTCTTACCAGGTCTAGAAAATATGATCATATCACCCCAATTTTATCTTCCGTACACTGGCTGCCTGTTAAGTTCCGTATTGATTATAAAATATTGCTTCTTACCTATAAAGCTTTAAATAATTTAGCACCTGTTTATCTAACCAACCTTCTGTCTCGCTACAATCCAACCCGCTCTTTAAGATCTCAAAACTCAGGGCTGCTGGTAGTACCTAGAATAGCAAAGTCGAGTAAAGGTGGTCGAGCCTTTTCATTTATGGCTCCTAAACTCTGGAATAGCCTTCCTGATAATGTTTGAGGCTCAGACACACTCTCTCTGTTCAAAGCTAGATTAAAGACCTATCTTTTTAGTAAAGCATACACTCAATGCATTGCATAACGGTATGATGCATGAATCTGCTCCACGCAGGTTTTTGCATCTCGTTTATATACACTATGAACAGCAGCTACGCTAATTATTCTCTTTATTCTCTATTTCCACCTGGGGATACTCATCCCGAGGCCCCCAGAGACTATGCAGTGCCACTAATGCAATCCAAGACCTGTGAAGAGATGACCCCAAGGTTTCCATAATCCCAGACCGGGCCGTATCCTGAGGAGCTGCTGTGGTGGTCATGGAGGAGTGGAGAGAAAAGGACTGATTCCTGTGAGACCCCAGTGAAAGACGAGTCTTCTCTGACGTCCAGCGTTCACCAGCTTCCGGCGCCTAGACTGCAGCTCTGCACAAGACGTTTGGCCATAGGAGAAATGGTCGTGCCCAACTGAGCCTGGTTTCTCTCGAGGTTTTTTTTCCTTCACTTTCGCAAATTGGTGAAGTTCGTTCCTCGCCGCTGTCGCCACTGGCTTGCATGGTTCGGGACCTGTAGAGCTGCGCATCGATGGATTTGCTCTTCAGTGTTTGGACTCTCAGCAGTGAAAATTAAACCACACTGAACTGAACTGAACTTAAACTCTAAAAACTGAACGGACACCATTCCAATTCACTATAATCTTCTATGTGAAGCTGCTTTGACACAATCTACATTGTAAAAGCGCTATAGAAATAAAGATGAATTGAATTGAATTGAATTTCGGTACCAAAGCAAAACTAAAAATAAACTTAAATACTAATTAACTAACCCAATATATTTATGAACAAAGTTGTTAATATAAGTTTCTTCAAACATGGCTAAAAAATGTAGATTTTTTTTCTTTAGTAACAACTTGGTACTGAAGTACCAGTTCTTAAAACACCAACTTAGGCTATGTTTTGTTAAATGTTCCAGATGTACATCCTTCTCGTACGTTCACGCAAAGGTGGAGCTTGTCAGATAACCTAGAGAACCACTAATCTAAACCCTTCTGTAAACCCAATCAATATTATTTTCAAATACAAATATAACAGAAAAAATGTAATGCTTTTATCTCTTTTGTGGAACTCGAAAGTACAGCACCATACAAATTGAGCTACTGAGCAAACTGACCACACCAGAAAAGTTGCTCATATGGAGACAGACAAGAGAGGCAAACGCTCTATTACAAATCATAGACACTGTTAAGCTGATCTGTGGTGTTTGTTTGGTGTTGTGAAAAAACTGCATGAAAACAATCCTTGATTTGTCAATAGTATGTCCCTGTAAATATCATTAGTGTGAAAAGGAACTCAATTTGTTAACGTTATTCTGCTCCGTAGCTTTCATTTTACATAAAAAAACTGCAGTCAAACATATATGTTGAAGTATGTTTTTAGATTTCACAAAAAATGTAAACTGAATAATGTATTTCCAATGAGCCTGTGTTGGCCAAAGTAGCTGGCAAATATGTATTGGCATCTGTTGTCATATTTCCTAAGATTCGATCCTATACTGTAAATACCAAATACTCCAAAAGTCATTCACCCCAACCTCTCCTCATTAAGCATCTGACTGGACGGTGGAATACATCTGAAATTGTGTCGAGATCTGAGGATTACTGAAGCTCCAGCGTGATTACGGGCTGCTCTCCGGATGGCAGACATCCGTGAGTCGAGCTGACAAATCAGTGCAGACGGATGCACTCTAAGTGGAACCCACTGACAGAGGGGAAGAAAGTGTTTATTTTGAGATGACCTCATCTTGACACATGCAAAAGAGCTACAAAAAAAAATAACAGCTCAAAGCATTTCAAACGCCTCCCGTACATTAAGATTAACCCCAATCCTGACCCCAAATGTGACTTGAGGGCATTTTACATGTTTATATTGTGATATTGCCTCTTGTCATGTTTAGCCGTTTTCCTGTTGAAGAAAAAATGCCTGCTTCAGCTTGAGTTTAAAAATTCAACACTGCATTCTTTGTTTATGCGCATGTAATTGAAAGCTAATACAAATTAAAAACAATAAAATAAAACAGATTTGCTATATAACCACATATAAATTTGATATATGACAATTACATATATTACATAAAAGTTCATTTTTGGATTTCACATATTTATAAAACATATTATGCAACATATTTCAAAATATGGCTGCTTTCATATTTTTTTTCAACCATTGGAATTACAAATAATACGTTCAAATATATTAACTATAATGTTTTATATGTGTGCATATATCACTAGGGATGTAACGATTCACCTTACTCACAATTCGATACGATTAACGATACTAATCTTACAATTCACAATTTAGTCACGATTTTTTTTTTACCAAAATTGTTTGAGACTAATTTAAGGTGAACAAGTGGCCTTTCATTTTTTTCTCAAATGCTGCACTTTTAGTTTTTTACAAAATAAAATCTTTTCTGCAATAACTAAATTGGAATTTTAAAACAAAATCCAAATAAAAAAAGTGAGTAGTACAAACTAAAGAAGACTCTTTAATACAAACAAACTAAAACTGTGACTGTGCTGGGATTTTACTTTTTTTTTAAGAAATATTAGAATATCTAAGTTTTCTGGCATAAGCTGAGATCTTTGCACATTTACAATGTCCCCTGCTGATGAAAAAACTCTTTTACTGGGGACTGAAATGGCTGGTGTGGAGAGGAAAGCCTTTCCTAAACCAGAGAGCAGTGTGTGTACAGAGGTGGTCAATGGGCCCTCTCCTCCAGGGGACTGGCCACTGGCATCAAATACTGATTATATTATATAATATATGATATAATCGGCTGGGTCAGTTGGCATTTCTGTGTGGAGTTTGCATGTTCTCCCCGTGTAGGCGTGGGTTTCCTCCGGGTGCTCCGATTTCCCCCGCCAGTCCAAAGACATGTGGTAGGTGAATTGGGTAAGCTAAATTGTCCGTTGTGTATGTGTGATTGATTGAGTGTGTATGGATGTTTCCCAGTGATGGATTGCAGCTGGAAGGGCATCCGCTGCGTAAAACATATGTTGGATAAGTTGGCGGTTTATTCCGCTGTGGTGACCCCAGATTAATAAAGGGACTAAGCCGAAAAGAAAATGAATGAATGAATAAATTGAAAAAGAGAGGGTAAAAAAGGAATACCTGGTTTAATACCTGGTTCTGTAACAGCACAGCTTTCTCGTTCAGTCTGAAAAACATCTTCACACTTTCACTATGAAAACACTGATGCACCGTGTGATCTCCATAACCTTAGCATTTGTCAGAGCAAGCGGAGCTGCCAATCCTCCAGTCCACGTGGTTTGGCCTATTAATAGCTTTTTGCTTATAGACGTCTGTGACAGTAGTTTTTCACTGTGCTGCTTCATATTCGTTGTTCTGTTTGTGCAAGTAAACGTATTTTTGCAGTATTTGCACACAGTTAGTGTTTTGTCTGGCACACCTCACCGCTGTCATTTTAGTCTGCGCCCCACCTCTTGCTCGCCGCTGATGTGCAGGTAAAGCGAGTTTGCGCCTGTAAACAGAGCGCCCCTCTGTTCAAAACATGTATCGCGATTCATTCAACATTTGCACCAGTTTGAATCGTCACATATTTAAATCGATTTTCAACCGACTCATGGTGAATCGTTACATCCCTATATATCGCTATAGAATTTATCATTTCATATATCATTATACATGTAAATGCTATCTAATACATTTGAACATATACTGTATTTACATATTTGATTCCAAAGGTGTATGTTGCATATTTGACATGTATGTTATATATGTAAAATCCACTTGTATGTCATTTGCATATATTTCCATGTATCAGATTTCTACATGGCTAAAAATGCTGTCTCTTACAGCAAGCCTGCAGTAAATGAACAGTTTTTTTATACTCCTTTTGCACTGTCTAGACTACGCACGCCTTCCTGCCACAGAGACACAACTCATTTTATTAGCCAAATCTAATGGGTGTCTGAGCAATTACCCGCCTTTAATTAACTACAACACATTTAAAGAGCCAATCAAGACATTTTGAGAAAATCACAGACTGAGGAAGCAACCTTCCACCATTGTGACCTCCATGTTATCAAGTATTCTTTTCCCGCTCCACTCCTTCCCTCTGGCATTTCTCCTTCATTTCCCTTCAGCAAGTGAAGCGCAGCGTTAAAACAAGCTCTTGTGTGTCCTGTGCTATAATGAGAGAAGCGTGGACAAAAACACCTTTCATAATGATAACAATCTCAGGTGGTATTTAACAGAAGCGGTATAATAGAACAACAAATGCCTGCAGGGGTGCGAGCGAAAAAAAACAAAACATCCAACCGTTAATTATCATGCGATGTAATGAGATGGTCCAAAATAAATTAGTGGGGAAACACTCGCCTCGAAAGTGTGACTGAACTTATGAACATGTGAGCAGGGCACTAAGACGAAAAGATAACAGTATGAAGATGGGATTTTTATAGCAGTCAAGACACCCTGCTGATCTTCAGTGCAGAGCTGTGTGAAATGGGAAGAGAACGGGTAAGTTATTGGCACCGCTGTTCTCTTTAGATATACAGAAAAACTCAGCAGCTGTTTGCTCAGCAATCACCCATGAGCATGTGAACACAAGACTCTACTGTACACTGGATTCAGTAAGCAGTCGTGTTTTTAAAGGCTTCAAAGAGGACAGAAGCGTGTTTAATTGGCCATACGCAGGCACAGATGGAAACTGTGGACTTGTTTCATAATTTAAGCACTTTGAAGGGAAAATCTGTGGAATGGGTTTTGATGTAGTATAAATCCATCTACTACTTTTAGAAAAATAAAAATGTGTGACTTGAGTCATCATATGGTCAGGCAGGTTTCACAATACTTGCATGCAATCAGTCATCTAAACAGATTATGTTCACATACTTCCTCATAATGCAATTATAAAAGGATTTTAGCATTATTTAGATTAAACTTTACCTCATGTAAGCACAATACGTTGACCAAACTGATAAACACTGGTCTAAACAAAGTGTGTGCTGAGACATACACCGAACTACAGTACATGAATGAACTTACATTCAAGTTTTAGACTGCAAAATCACTAAACTGTTAATAAAACTCACTGTCACTGCACAGTTAGTGCTATGCAAACTCTTCTGAATTGCTGTATTGTTGTTGTTGTTGTTTTTTTATCGATTTCGTTGTGTCTCATAAGTGTGTGAGACATTTTTTCACAAATCAGTCACTCTGCTTCATAAGTCCTAAATGTATCATCATTAATTCCAACCCAGGCTCATTGGAAATATGTGCCTCAGCCTACATTATAGCAAAAACGTAAAACACCTTTCTACGTGTAGATAATGTTGCACATTACATATGACAAATCCACTAGAGGGCGCTTTTTGCTTTTTACATTCTGAAATGTTACTTTGGATACGTTTTTATACGATACAGATACATGTCCTTCTTCTACACGTGATCAATTACACTTGTTTTATGCATTGGTTGTTTACGTGAATTTGACCAATCAGATGGGGCCTTACTATCTTTATCTCCACCTCCTCGGTAGTTGCTGTTCTGCTATTGGCTGGAGCCGCCCAAAAGTGAACCCCAAGGTGAAAATAAATAGTTATGGTAGCAGTCAAGACAACAGAGGAAAATGACAACAGCCAATCAGAGTCAGAATATGTGCTGAGGTTTTCACTCATTCATAGTCTTTTAAAGATTAAGACTACATCTACACTAATCCAGATCAATTAGAAAACAGCGTTTTTGTTTAAAAACGATCAATGTCCTCAATATCATTTTCAATTCTTTCCATCATCCACACTAAAATGGCTGAAAATACTTTTGTTTTATTTACTTCCGTCTCTTTGAAACATTGCAGCAAAATGTCGCAACTGTCGTCTGCTTGCAACGCTGAACAATATCTTCCAGTGAACGTTCCATGTGCTTTGAAGAGAGGTAATATGGATCAAGTACATTAATAATAAAACTGTACATTAATCTTTAATAGAGCTGTCAAAATAGAGAGCATATAAAACATCTGCTTTACAATGAGTACGTTTACATGGACACCAATAATCCGATTTTAATACGATTAAGACAATACTCTGATTAAGAGTCTACCATGTAAACAGCGATTTTTGATTAATTTAATCTGATTAAGGTCATAATCGAACTAAACAGAAATCGAATTAAGACATGTGAAGTATGCTGATTTTAGTCGCATTATTGAAGTGCAGTACAGACATGTAAACACCGCAATCAAACTATTACTGTCGTGAAGGATTTTCTCCACATTTTGCGACAGGATAGTCTAAACACACACGGCTGTTTGACACTATTCTCTGCACCTACCGAGTAAGTGAAGGACCACAGACACCTGCATCTAAATTACATCCAAATTACATGAAATCCGGAGGAAATGTGGATAGTGCAGTGACGCAAAGACGTTATTTATGTGCTATAACATGTGAAACGGGATCGAGATGCATTTTTAAATTAAAATATATTAGTGTGGACATGGCCTGAATGTGGGCGTCATGGTGGCGCAGTGGGTAGCACGATCGCTTCACAGTAAGAAGGTCGCTGGTTCGAGCCTCGGCTGGGTCAGTTGGCAATTCTGTGTGGAGTTTGCATGTTCTCCCCGTGTTCGCGTGGGGTTTCCTCCGGGTGGTCCGGTTTCCCCCACAAGTCCAAAGACATGCGCTATAGGTGAATTGGGTAAGCTAAAGCTGTCCATAGTGTATGAGTGTGAATGAGTGTGTATGGATGTTTCCCAGTGATGGGTTGCAGCTGGAAGGGCATCCACTGCGTAAAACATATGCTGGATAAGTTGGCGGATCATTCCGCTGTGGCAATCCCAGATGAAAAAAGGGACTAAGCCGAAAAGAAAATGAATGAATGAATGGCCTGAAAGTTATCGTATATAATAATAATAATAATAATAATATCGTATATTTTTCCAGTATATTGCATGTTCTCCCCGTGTTCGAGTGGGTTTCCTCCGGGTGCTCCGGTTTCCCCCACAGTCCAAAGACATGCAGTACAGGTGAATTGGGTAAGCTAAATTGTCCGTAGTGTGTGAATGAGTGTGTATGGATGTTTCCCAGTGATGGGTTGCAGCTGGAAGGGCATCCGCTGTGTAAAACATATGCTTAATAAATTGGCGGTTCATTCCGCTGTGGCGACCCCAGATTAATAAAGGGACTAAGCTGAAAAGAAAATGAATGAATGAATTAATGAATTTTTCCAGTATAGTACAGCCCTAATGACAACCACGTAGGTTTACCTTGACTTTGCATTGCTTTTATCTCTGGAATCATGCTTCACCGGACAGGTGAGGCAAACCGTCAATTACAAATCTAAAACACCATTAAGTTGATTTCTGGCATTTATTTAGTGTTGTGCAAAGAACTGCACAAAAATAATCCTTTACTCTTCAATATTATGTCCCTGTAAATTTCATTAGTGTGAAAAGGAACAAAAGTTGTACCATTTTACCTAAACACTGTAGTCCGAAAAGTCCGGTCTAAAAATGTAGACCGAAGCAAGTATTTCCAATAAGCCTGTGTTGAATAAATTTATTTTGCCTCTATGCTTTTTTTTTACTATCGGTAGCCACATTTTATGAATAACCAAGGACCACATTTTCAGCTAATAATCTTATTTAATGCACTATTGAAGAAAAAAGTTATCTGCATGTTGGATGCCCTGAAGGTGAATAAATTAAAAGCAACTTAGCATCTTTGGTCACATAACCCGTTAAGGAATTTTTCCTGATACATTACAAATTGTAGACATTGGTGTGTGTTTTCTTTTTTTTTCCTCATTAAGCATCTTACTCTCCACATTTCAAATGGCTCAACACCCAGAAGCAAAGCCACAGTGACCTTCTACAGACCAAAGTTCACATTTGCTAATTGAAACTGCTTTGCAGGGAAGGAGCTGGCCTTATTTCTTTCTCTCATAAAGACAGCACATCAACACTGTTGCTCATGCCAACGCGAACTGGAAGTCCGGTCTCAGTCTCTGCCAATGACAATGCAATCAGACAGTTCAGATGGGTGTGAAAACCAGACTCTTCACTTTTAATGGATTTTGGAGAAATAAGACTCTCTGGCAGGAGCCACTGACTCAGTTATCATGAAACTGAAGGAGACCGCAAGCAAATCTGAGGCTGCTGATTACTTCTTTCTCTAAAACTTCTGTTTTTGACTTATACTCAGAAAGCACAGAGGAGTTTATTTATGGCAACTGGGGGTTGTACTACATACATAAAATACACTATTTAATCTCTCAAAGTAATACCCAACCTTTTTTGTAGTAGAATCTTTTTGGCTAAAAATATTTACTTAACCCTTGAGAAATTAAGTTAACATTACAATAATTTAACAGTCCATCCATAGACTTTTATACATCAACATTTATTAATTGAAACTACAATTTTACTATACAAATAATTCAGTCATCATTTACTGACCGGTTACTTCTTTTTATTTTTTAAAGGAGTCTCTTTCTTCTGCCAAACACAAAAGAAAATATTTAGAAAAATGCTAAAAACATTTAACCATTGACTTCCATATTATTTGTTTCTCCATATTATTTTAGCTTATTCCAAATATCCTCTTTTCTGTCCCTTTAATATAATAAAACAATTCAAATCAAAAAAATTAAGTTAAACTTAAATCACAGCTACTTCTGTCCAGTCAATTACTGTAGTATTGGAGAACAAACAGTTCTTGAATCTTTTGAAATCACAAAATAATCGTTACATTATAAGAAGAATACTCTGGATTTCTGTTCATAAAAATCTTTATAAACAAGGATTTTTCTTACAATTACATCAGAAATGCCAAAAATACGAGGCGTGTAAATGCGAGGCTTGTGAATCAGAAAGTTCCAGAACAGCACCACAGTGTCTTTAAACAGAAATCGTTTTTTTAAAAACATCCCCTCATCATCTTCCCACCTCAAAATCATACTATTGGTAAAGCCAATGTTTGATTGTAAGGTTAGTCAGAAGACTCAATGTTTTGACAGCAGCAAAAAAAGCATGATGTTTACATTTGCTGGGAAATCACCTAAGAGAGACCATGGTCGTCTCTGCACTGTATTTTAAAATCAATATTTCACTTAAAATGTTTTGTGACAAGTGAGAAAGGCATGACAATCCGGTATCTTCTTGCGAAACAGTGCATAATGTAGCATGATCCACTCAATCGCTTAAGTGCCTACCCGTGTAGGTGTGCTGGGTACATTTTGACTGACATTTATTGCTCCACTATGACTGCACTGTGCAAAAAAAGTGAGCTTTAAGACCTTGAGCTCAGCACAGGAGCCCATGCTTATGGTACAGGCCAACATATCCCATAAATCCTGCCAAATGCTTCTCAACAAGATTAACGTGTGCATTAATACTTTACAGAAACACAATTCCTCGCACAAAGCCTGTTTATTTAAAAACATACACCTCCATAATTCATTCTGAGGCCGATTTTTTAAACGCTACTAAATCAGATTGACACCAGCAGTGCACTAATGATGATTAATCAGCGAGAATGAGAAGCTGCTCAAACTCTTGCAGGTTTATCATCACTCCCAGCTGTCCTGTTTGAGTCCAGCAAAGCAACATGATGGCACCAGTAGAGGGACTGATGTTTACGCGAGGACTTTGCCAAGTGCTAAATTTATGATCCCCTCTCTAGCAGCAATAAACCGGAGTTTACACTGCACCCGCTGAATACTGAAATCTGTCGGGAGCCAAACGAGGTGCCATGATGCATTCCCATGATTCATGTTTAATCATGTATGTAGAAAAATGCTCATTAACGTCAACAGCTGAAGTATAAAGCTCCTATAAACCTCTATTGATCTTCATTTATGCTGTAAGCAGGACTGTGAAACAAGAGAAAGTATACATTATTTCGCAGCATAATTGTCATATAAAAACATTATTATTACCTTGGATGTGCTGATTTACAACACTCTCCAGTCTGTCCAGTCTCTCAATAATCCTCAATGTTTCCCCTTTGCTGTCATCGTCAAACTTTTTCTCGTGCGTCTTTCCCGCAACTTTGACGTTGCCGTTATTAGACACATAATTGGTGATCCACCCGACGTACAGCAGGCACAAAATATTGGTCATGCCGCTTAAAATCACGCACGTGGACACCAAAGTTTTGGTTCTCCTCGTGCATGCCATCGCAACATCCCCACGTGCAAAGCGCGCGCAGAAACGGCTACAAAATCCTCTACGCGTTTGGCGGCGGTTGTGCTCTCATGCAGCTTAACGGAACGATCTCCCGTATAACGTTTCGGCTCTGGGTCTCCAGCACATCTTATGTGACAGCGAGCTGCAGCTGTTCGGATATGTGTGGATGTCTCTCTGGCGCTTGTCCGCACAGTTTGACAGCAGGTTTTACAGCTCGGCTGAACGCGCGCGCGGCTTGTTCTTGACGGCGTCATAGAGCCAGAGGGACACGCGCACCATGTTGCAGCACGCGCCGCTGTTGACAGCCAATGAAGTTCAACAACAGGAATGGTTTAGGCAAGCGGGTTATAATAGTAGATATCCGATTGTTTACTCAAAACAACAGTCTGACTCTGTTAACGTTATGCATTTTTTTTTTGCTTCATATTTTTAGCACCTTGGTTCGTGCCAAAAACAAAACTGGACCCCATTGTCTTTCATTGTATTGTCTATTCATTTTTTTTTTTTTAAATATTTTACAAGTGCTGTTTAACAGAGAGAAGATTTTTTTTTTCAACACATTGTTAATCTCTGATAACTAATTGATTTTGTATTTTCTGTATTACTTCAATATATAATATTTGACTAGTTATTTTGCAAGATACTAGTGTTTAGCTTAAAGTGCTGTTTAAATGCATAACTAGGTAAATCGTGTTAATAGGCAAGTTAGGATTATTACACAAGTCATTTTAACAACAGTGGCTGGTTTGTTTTAGAAATGTAAAAACTGCTTTTAATCCAGGCAAAAGAAGTGAGACTTTCTCTAGAAGAATATATATATATATAGATATATATATATATATATATATATATACTGTATATTTGAACTGTTTCTATCAGTCTGTCAACTGACACATGTATTAATGACTGTTTCTGTACAATAAACAATACTGAATATATAAAAAACACAAAGAACATCAAATTGGGTCCAAAAAACAGCACTGGGCCTTTTATTGCATGAACAAATCATTAATCTTTCTGCACAACTCAAAATGTGAAATTGTATTTGTCCATACAGTGAAAGTCAATGGGGTCGGAAAAAAGCATCCCACACACATCTTACTTAACTATACCATATGGGTGAATGTTACAATAATAAACTATACCATTACAGTTAGATTTTGTACAAAGCACATATTTTCTGCTTAAAAGTATCCCAAATTTTAAATTATTAGAAATAATAGGAACAAGTGAACGGAAGTGAAATTGTAATTAGAAGTGTATTTACAGAAAAATGACTAATTAAATTAAATTAGAAAATGCTCTACAGTAATTATTGTGAAATAAGGTTAATTTTCATTTTATTTTTGTTATCAGTCATATTTTTATTACCATTTAATAGTGTTTTGATCTATTTGCTGTTGTTAATATTTATTATTTTTCATGGAGTGTGATATTTTCTGGGCTGCACGGTGGCGCAGTGGGTAGCACAATCGCCTCACAGCAAGAAGGTCGCTGGTTCGAGCCTCGGCTGGGTCAGTTGGCGTTTCTGTGTGGAGTTTGCATGTTCTCCCCGTGTTGGCATGGATTTCCTCCAGGTGCTCCGGTTTCCCCCACAAGTCCAAAGACATGTGGTATAGGTGAATTGGGTAAGACCCCAGATTAATAAAGGGACTAAGCCAAAAAGAAAATGAATGAATGAATGAATGTGATATTTTCTTCATTGTATTCAAAACAGTTTCACTTGCAACATCATAATCATTAATCATAACAATAGTTTTTGGAGCTTACAACAATTAAAAACAAAAAATATATATCCACAACTTTTTTTCTTATCCATAGATAATAACGAGAAAATGTCCCCAGTTTCAGATTTTGAAATCTGGTCACCTGCCAGAAATAAAATCACTAATTAAATGAACCCATATTAAAACTTTACTAATGCATGTTCCTGAGATTATTGCATGCAAATCAAACTCCAAATTTTATTTTATTTTTTCAGATGACTAACTTTTCAGAGGCAGCTGCAATCTGAATATGCCCGTCTTTGCTCATGGGAACCAAACCTTGACCCTGTGTTTCCGATGATGTGAGGTATCTCTCATAACTTCTTAATCTACCAGACTCCATTTAGGTATGTAACAGCCACTTTTCACAATTCAGTCAATTCCAGATGAACAACATTAAGTCATTATTCATATCTGAATATCATGTATCATTTAAATATGCAATAAACTGCATTTTTGTTCACTTTAAAGTTAAGAAACAGCCATTCAAGAAGAGTCTCGACCACAATACTTGTGATTTGCTCTGTTACATAGTATTTCAAAGTCTTACAATTGTATACATTTGTAAGAATTCACAATTTTTCTGCCAATACGTAAAATAGTTACATTTCCTTGTGAGATCAAGCTAACATCTCTTTAAACAAATTTTTTTCAATATTGCTTTAATATTGTTTCACCTGTGGAAATAATGCAGTGTAAAAAAAACTACATTTATTCATTTATGGTAAAAAAAAAACTGGCAGTTGTGGTTACCAGAATTTCACCATTAAAAATACAGTAAAAAATTTCTGAAAACTCTGGCCAGGGAGAAGATTTTCTGAAACTGTGGGTACAATGTGGTCGTGTAGACACTATACTCAGAGTTTTCACCTCATGATGTCAGCTTGAACTGATGTCAGTAATCCGCCTCTGTTCTCAGGTTTGCATTGACTTGTACAGTATGCAATTTACTTGTGAAAATACTTAATTCCCAGTTTAGTATGAACTCAGCATAAAAGTGTCATTATCTCCACCTGTTTGTTTGGCGTGCGCTTAACATACATCACAGTGTGTTTTGCGTTTTCATGTGGACAGAGATTTTTTTTTTTTTAAACGAAAGCGTACATGTACGTGTGGACATGGCCTTAATAAACCAGTGTTTTAAAATACTACACATTATACATTTGCACTGCTTTGTCATCCGAAACGTGCTTTTTACCATTTGATTAATTTCTTAGGGAGATTAGAGGGATTTTAATGAACATCCCAACTATTGGTTTAAATATTTAGAAGATTTCTGTTTGAAGACAAGTGCGGCCCAATTTCATTCTCTTTTATATTCTTATAAATGATCAGGTTGTAAAACATTGTCAAATGAAAGCATGCAATCGAAATCGCCTTCAAAGACGACTCTCATCAGACAGGGCTTTCAGGGCGATCAAGTGAGGAGAAAAAGAGCATCAGAGAAACATTGCGTTAACAGATGGAATCAAGAGCAAACTACCCCAAGGTGCTGGCTTTGATCTTTGTCTTTGGTGTGCCAACTTACTCTTTCACCTGTTTAGTTTACCCAGATATACACTGAGACGCCGGCGGGACCACCCCTGCATGAAATGATGCATGAAATATGAATGGACACTGAAATATTAAAGGACAGAATTTCTTGGTTGAAACCGAGGCCTGTAATTACTTTAAAAAAATAATAATAATTAAGGGATCTAGACCAAAGAAAGGTCTATGAATGATTGATCCTAAAAGGGAACATGTCGTGGTTAGTTTTAGATTTAATGAAAGAATGGTTAAAAAATGAGAAAACAAACAGTATGAAGTCTTGAGAGATGAAAACCGGTAATCTTAAATAGGGCTGGGCAATATATCGAAATTATCAACATACATTGGTTATAAAAAAAATTTAAAATATTCACGAAATACGAAATAGACAGTTCGTATCTTTTTCACGTTAGTGTAAATTTGTATAAATTTGTACAATCTCATTTGTACATTTTAGTATGATTTTCCCTTAATGAGAGTTGAGTTACCGGCTGGGGTTTACACTACCTGACAAAAGTCTTGTCGCCTATCCAAGCTTTAGGAACAACAAATAATAACTTGACTTCTAGTTTATCATTTGGCATCAGAAGTGGCTTATTTGAAAGGCAAAGGCCTCTAGATTACGCATATTTTACACAAACAAAATATGATCATGCCTTGATTTTAATTATTTAAGTCAAGTTATTATTTGTTGCTCTTACAACTGGGATCAACGACAAGACTTTTGTCAGGTAGTGTAGTAGCATGCCCAGTTTTAAAAACCATACCTCGTACAACTGAAATTGTATGAATTTGTACATATATATATATATTGTATTGCATATGAAATATCCAACACAATTTTAAGGCAGTTTATAACTTTTGGATTTAGTGGTAATTCATGAATTTGTACGATTTCATTCATACATTTTAGTACAATTTGCTCATCCCCCAACGACAGCTGGTTTGATGGGTTTTAAGGGGGTTTAGTTGTACGCCTCCTTCAAATTTGTATGTTTTTGTACAAAATGAAATCATCTGAATATATATGAATTAGACACTTTTCTTCTAAAAAGTAAAATCACGAAATCAGGCTGGAATATTGCATTATTTAATGCCATTTTTCTTCAACATTGCTTTACTATTGAAATAATGCACTATAAAATATCCATTACATTCACAGTAAAATTTCACTGTTAAAACAATACGGTAGAAATTCAATATGGTAGAATTTCTAAATTATACAGTAAACTACCTTATTTCATTAATTTATAGCATTAAAGGTCCAGTGAAATTAAAATAGCGTTATTTAGATGTTAGTATTGGTATGTTAGTCTTCATGTATATTTATAACCCAGTGTGGTACAAAACAACGACAAAATTTGCGTTTAGAAGATATAAAATCAATATAAACATGTAAAACTTGTAGTTTGTCACTTCCGCCTAAATGGATCAATGTTTTTTTTCACGTCACCTCATACTTCAGTTTTTCATCAAATCTTGACCAAATGCTCTCTCATATCTGACATGCCCTGCCCCATTCAAGACTCTTCTCATTTGCTTTTCATTTGATGCGCTTGAGCTCAACCACTCTCACTGGCAGAGCTGTGATAAAAACGAGATGCTATTGGCTTTTTTTAAAAAGGGGAGGAGCTACTCTATGTCCCACCCACTCTTCGTTTTTCAGTTGAGATTACGTCAAACATCGAATAAAAAATGCACATTTCAAAGCACTTCACGTGACCTTTAATGAATCAATGTCTTTAATTACTAACATACATTTAAATTACTAATACACAGCCCAAAACTGGTGATGATGTGAAGAGAAACACACTAATAGATAGAAGGTGTTCAGATTTATTCACACAACTAAATAGTTTAACAGTAATGTCAATAAATAAAACATACAGGGAATTCTGGGAAAGTCAATTTTACGGTTATTCACTGTATATGTATAGATTACTGTTAACCAGATTTTACTGTAGCATTTTTACTATTAAAATCATGCCCATTTTTTATTCAGTGTGGGATTGCTTTAGAGAGCACCTACATGTCTTTTAGTTTTGTTTTACTCTAAAATGATCTGTACATCCTTAACGCAAGATAAATGTGCTCCGCGCCACCTGGTTACCGACACATCCAGCCGTGACTTCCAGTGGTAATGTATTAAGTGTGGAGCCTACTATGACTCAGCTATGCATAAGATCAATGAGACAGAATACACTCCGTTCTGTCTGCCACTGCCCCCACTGCAGAGAGATATTATTGGGTTGTAATTTAAACCGAGAGGTCTAGGGTATATCGGCTATGTAACTGAAGGAAGGAGAGGCTGCCTGGAATATCAATAGCAATGGTGGTTTATGCCCAGAAGAGCAATGGGAAATTTCCGTAATCAGAAGCCCATGCGACGGTGCATTAATCTGATTGCTTTCCACGAGAACCTAGTTGACCTACTTGGTGAACATTGAATCATGTAGGGGATTATGGTTATACAAATCCAGTATGCGTTTTTTTTTTTTTCAAACCAGTTAAGCGCAAACCTCATTGCACAGCCTGTTTAGAAGATTTGACTGATAATGTCAGAGCTGATTGCTTACACAATGCTGAAATAAATACTAACTCTTAACCTTGATCTTAGAATAGCATTGGTAGCATATTCAAGTAAGTGGCATTTCTGTTTATTGTGATCGCATCTGCTGGTTAAGTCTGAAATTTTGCTGACTGATGACTGCATTGTCTTGACCAATGAGATCGGCTGAGGAATCTGGGGAATCAAAAATATTGAGACAAATGATTTTATTGGTTTTAGATTAATTTTAATATAACATTTTTGTCAGTGGAATTAACAAATGTAACTAATTATTCAGTATCATGGAAGTGACTAATTAGTTTTAGAGATTAGTTTTCATTAAAAAAAAAGCCTTTTTGAAAGTACATTACAGAGCTAGACACTACTTCTTGTGTTTATCTTAGTTTACATAACATAGTTTTTACACTGATGACTTCATCTGCAAGTCACAAGAGAAACCAATAAGAGAAATAGAGAATTCAGAAAGGGAGTCGCACTTGATGATGTAGAGGAATGGCATAAAAACACCTGGCATTGAGACTTGAATGACTTAATATAAAGAAAAGGTTGTCTCTTACTAGAAAACTCATGAAAGATTTACTTTATTGTTTAAAAAAATAATTTTGGATTATGTGGGATAATTTAGCATATTTAGTACATCAATTCTGACATACTTCAATGGAAGTCTGTCGTTTTACTATCAACTATTTTTTAGTTTAACTATAACTAACTATAGTTAGTATATAAACTTTATTATATTTTTTAAGTAGCAAAATTTTATTTATTTTTACATTATTATGATTATAGTTTTTATTTTAGTTAGCTGTAATAACCAAATTAAATATTCGTGATAGGAATTTTAAAATATTAATTAAAAATGTCTGTGAAACTTTGCTTATATTATTAATTCATTCATTCATTCATTCATTTTCCTTCGGCGTAGTTCCTTATTTATTGGGTTCGCCACAGCGGAATGAGCCATCAACTATTCCGGCATATGTTTTACACAGCGGATGCCCTTCTAGCTGCAACCCAGTACTGGGAAACACCCACACTCTCACATTCACACACTACAGCCAATTTAGTTCATCCAATTCACCTATAGCGCATGTCTTTGGACTGTAGGGGGAAACCGGAGCATCAAGAGGAAACCCACGCCAACACAGGAAGAACATGCAAACTCCACACAGTAATGCCAACTGGCCCAGCTGGGACTCGAACCAGCAACCTTCTTGCTGTGTGGCGACAGTGCTAACCACTGAGCCACCATGCTGCCCATATATAATAAATTATGTATTCTTATAGTTATACGGTATATTTAAAATGAATTGTCCAACCTGTGTAGTTACTTAAATTTACAGTACTTTTACAGTTTTACATAATAAGTAGCTCGATGAGATACAATTTTAAAGTTATAGTTCATCCCCCAAAGAAGAAAAATTTCTTACTATTTAAATTTTATTTATTTTACTCACCCTCAAGTGGTTCCAATCACAGTTTTTTTTTTTATTCTGCTGAACACAAAAGAAAATATTTTAAACTCGAAACCTGTAACCATTGACTTCCATAGTAGGAAAAACAAAAAGGTTTCCAGGTTTGTTCAAAATGAAACCCAAATTAGTTTGGAAGAAGTGAAAGGTGAGTAAACGATGACAAAATGTTTATTAGTGGGTGAACTATCTCTTTAACAAAGCTTCTCCAGCACTGCATTACATTAGATATCATTTTAGATAAAGGAAGGGTTCTGCGATAGCAAATGTGGGCTTCACGTTGCAAAATCAATTGAGAATGCTAATGTTGGGTCAAACTGTCTTGCGGAGAGATTTTTAGTGAATTAAGCTGTGGTCAGATCAATTCAAAAGCGGCTGAGCCCATTTACCAGTGAAAGATCGTTCATACTCTGATAAGCAGGCTCAATTTCAGCAAGAACAAGACATTCTACTGATAAATCTGTTTATCTACAGAATGAATATCACAAATAATGCACAACTTCCAGGATATGTCAACATACTGTTTAATTTATGAATCACGTTGCTTTTATTACATATGCTGACTTGCTCGTATCATATTCAGCGAAATGTGAGACAGTTCTACATTCTGTGAAATAAAAATTTGTTTGCTTAGTTTGCATTCATGTTCCTGGCGGTTTTAAGATAAGGACGTGTTAGAAGTTTCTGTCTAAGAGAATCTTATTTCCTCAGAACCCATTAAACACAGGGAAGCCACTTTTCACCTCCATTCAGACGGTCTGATTATATTGTCACCAAGAGGTACGGCACGCTTTGTGAAAGGCCATACTATATAATTTGTGTTTTCTAAGAAAAATGATCAGTGTTCCAACGGTCATAGAAATATCAGTAAATGTTATAATTGTGCTTTTCAGGAGATTTTTATGCAACCAGAGAGAATCAGTATGTATTCCATGACTGCGTGTCCTTCAGTTAAGAAAAAAATCTGTGTATTGAAGTACTTAACACTTACTGTACATTTAAGTGGTTAGTAAAAGGCAAGATTGTATTCAGCAAATGCATTCTTTATGGCCTTGGGAACTCTAAAACTTCCACTTCATGGTAATTTACTGCATGAAAAGTGTAAGGGAGAGCTAATGTGTTTATTCAAGAGAGGTCGAAATGTTGGAACTAAAATAAAAAATGGTAAGATGCTTTCAACAGAAAATAATGTTCTTAAAACACTGGCACAATTACTGAGAATGAGTCAGTGAATCATAACATAATCTGATAAACACAAATTGGATATTTCAAGGCTCCTTTCATCTTAAACCATGCATCACTAATTGTCAGCGAAAGGACATTTCTGCAATAATTTGTGAAATGCTTTTCCTTTCACGTATAATGCAGAAAGCAACAAATAGCTTAATGTTTCCCCTCGACCAAATACATCCAGAACAATTTATAAAATAATAATTTCAACTGTAAGAGCCGTTGTTGTTGCATCTTGAATGATCTTACATAACAGTTCAATTACAAACACGCTGTTAAAGGTAAATATGAGGCTGATGTGAGATGGTTCAGAGATTATGTAATGATGACCCAGTGATAATTATGGGTACAGAGCTTTCTGAGAAAGCATGTGCAACAGTGCCTTTATAGCAAATGAGTATATGTGCAACCACTTAGCAAGCACTTTGGAAACCATGTTGCCACTTGATAAAAAATTCAGAAGTCATTTAGAATCATACTCAGTGCCAGCTGGAAGAATTTAAAGGGCTTTTGCAGTGCCTCACCTCATAATTTGTTGCAGAGCCATCCGTTATTATAGTTCAGCTTCTGCTTTTAAAAGGTATTTGTATGTGAGTACACAAGTATTCAGGGAGGGTTATAAGTATACCACGAGGTGTCTGGGATACTCAAGTGCTAAGGAGATTGGTTTCTCAAGTACTCAATGGGTGTTTGGGAGTACCCAAGTACTCAGGAGATTGGTTACTCAAGTACTCAAGGGTATGCTTATCCATGTACTGAAGGGTGTCTGGGATACTCAGATACTGTCTGGGGTTTGTTTCCTCAAGTACTCAGGGGGTGTTTGAGGGTACTGGACCACTCAGGGGTGTCTGAGATATTTAAGAACCCAGGCAGTGTTTTTGGTTGTCAAAAAACTCAAGTGTTTGGTTACTCATGTACTGAAGGGTATATGGGATACTCAAGTACTCATGGGTTTGGTTACACAAGTACTTAAGGGGTGTTTTTGGTTACTCGAGTACTCATGGGGATGTTTTGATTACTCAAGTACTCAGGGGTGTTTTTTGATTACTCAAGTACTTAAGGGGTGTTTTCAGTTACTTGAGTACTCAGGAGGTGTTTTGGTTACTCAAGTATACAGGTATTTTTAATTACTCGGGTACTCAGGGGGTGTTGAGATATCCAGGTACAGTGGGTGTTTTTGTTAGTTAAGTAGACCTACTCATGGGGTGTCTGTGATACATGTGTACTCAAAAGATGCTTTTTTTTTTACTCTAGTACTCTGAGATATTCGGAAATTTGGAGGCACTCAAGTACACTGGGTGTTTTTGGATACTCAAGTACTCAGGGGTGTCTGTGATATTCAAGAACTCAAAAGGTGATTCAGGTTACCCAAGTACTCAGCAGGTGTTTCTTGTTACTCAAGTACTCAGGGGTGTTTGTAATATTTAAGAACTCAGGGGGTATATTTGGTTACTCAAGTACTCAGAGTGTTTGGGGTTACTTGTGTTCCCAGGGAATGTCTGAGATGTTGAAGAACTCAGATACTCAGTGGTGTCTGAGAAACTCAGAGGATGTTTCATTTACTCAAGTACTCAGGGGTGTTTGGGGTACTCGAGCACCCAGGATGTTTCTGAGATATTCAAGAACTTATGGTTATTTTTTTGGTTACTCAAGTATTCTGTGTTTTTGGAGTACTCAAGGGTATAGATACTTGTGCACTGGGATATCTGGGATACTCAGGGGATGTTTTTGCTACTGATGTACTCAGGGGTGCCTGCAATACTCAAATACTAAGGGGTTTGTTTACTTAAGTACTCAGTGGGTGTTTTTGGTCAGGCATATTTAAGTGTTTAAGATTTATTTTGTTACTCAAGTACCTTAGGGGTTGCTTTTCTAGAAAAGCGCTATATAAATGTAAGGAATTATTATTAATATTATTATTCTTTTTTGCTTCATTCCCCATTAATTGTAAATCCACGAAAAAGAGCAACTAGCACATTTTTACATGTTTTCCCTTTTGTGTTCAACAGAGGAATCAAATCAAACAGTACTGAAACACAGTGAAAGTAAGTAAATAATGGTAGGACTGTCATTTTTGGTGGAACTATCTGTTGTTTATATCCTGAGTTCTTTTCAAATGAGGCCAATTATGTCAGTTATGATTTCTGAGCAAAAGACCTATAGCCTTCACAGTTTATTTGCTGCTAGCTCCAGCATTTTTATAATACATTCTACTTGTAAACATCCTCTGGACAATTCCATCCATAATGGAGAAAAAAACATTCAGGCCAACAACACAGTTACAGAATATGTATCCATTGAAAGTCTGAAGCGTGACAGACCTTGGCTTCTTGCTGCTACATGCTGAAAAACAGCATCTTATGTGGTAGTGATTATTATTTGTGTGGTATTTGCATTGTGCTTGGAGTAAATGTATAGCCACATGAGATATATTTTAATCATGATGGGGCAAAGCCTTAACCTGTCGGAGGAAAAAGATATTCGGTATCATCCTCTCTATGGGATTATTACTGCTCGGCCAAACGCTGTTAGAAACAGAATTATCCCGTTATGATGTTCAAGGCAATCATTTCTCTGTTTCTCACCACCTATAGTGCCATATACAGCAGGTTTATAACAGAAGCTGGTTTCATTTACAAATACAACAGAGAGTAGGAATAAACATATTTGCTCTAACAATTACAGTTCTACATAAAAATGATGTTGCAATATGGTCTTCTTTAGATTAATAATTAGGATGATGCTGATGAGGGCATCACGGTGGTGCAGTGGGTAGCACGTTCGCCTCACAGCAAGAAGGTTGCTAGTTCGAGCCTCGGCTGGGTCAGTTGGTCTGTGTGGAGTTTGCATGTTCTCCACGCGTGGGTTTTCACCGGGTGCTCCGGTTTCCCACACAAGTCCAAAGACATGCGCTATAGGTGAATTGGGTAAGCTAAATTGTCCATAGTGTATGTGTGTGAATGAGTGTGTATGGATGTTTCCCATTGATGGGTTGCAGCTGGAAGGGCATCCGCTACGTAAAACATCTGCTGGATAAGTTGACGGTTCATTCCGCTGTGGCAACCCTAGATTAATAATAAAGGAACTAAGCTGAAAAGAAAATGAATGATGCTGATGAGTGTAATATAACGAGTGAAATATAAATTTAATTAGAAAAATTAATTCATAACACAATAATTTAACGCCTTGTTCAGTATTTTTGTTTTCCTTTCAACTGAAAATATATAATCACCTCAAAGATAACAAGTACATTTATATTTATTTAAAGATGAAGAGATCTTTTTCTTTTTCTTTTTTACCTTTATTAAATTTGAGGATTTAATTAAAGCAATATTTCACCCAAAATGAAAATGTACTCACTATTGGTTACAAATTTTTATGAGTTTCTTTCTACTGTTCAACACAAATCATTTGAAGAAAGCTGAAACCCTGCAACCATTGACTTAGTAGGAAAAACAAATACTATGGAAGTCAATGGTTTCCAACATTTTTCAAAATATCTTCTTTTGTGTTCAATAGAAATAAGGAGCTCACAAAGGCTTGAAACAAGTAAAGAGTATATTATGATAGAATTTTCTTTTTTGGGTGAACTATCCCTTTAAATAAATATATACATAAATAATAATATTAAAATAATTACATCATCAACTTGATCCATGTTAACCTCATAGAAGCTATTTATTTACATCTGAAGGTTGCATGTTCATACGCTTTTATCAATGACTGACATATTTGCACAACATTATCTCTTAGAAGTTATATATGAGGTGCCGAAGGGGTGAAATAATCCCAAATCACTACGACAAAGCCATATCTAAGATCTCGCAAACTGTTTTGTTGTTACTTTTTTACATTATTTTCTCATGTTTCCAGAGATGAGGCTGAATCCTGGGGCACAAATGGTCATAAGAATCTTATCACGGCCAGCACAGAAGCTACGGAGATTAAGACTTGGTGTTTTGTATCTTATTACCTGATTTCGCAGCTGCTCGTGGCCTCAAACACGCGAAACACAGGGCAGCGAGTCCTCAGGATGGATTAACTCGGTTCTGCCTCTCTCATTACCTCCATTCCAGACTGCAAGGCACTGCTTCAGAAAGGAGCTCCGAGCTCTATGAAGCCATAATTATCATCTCTACAAAAAGATTATGTGCCGCATGCAGAGATGGGAGGCAATGGGCTGTAAACTCAAACCATTAGGCAGGCAGAGGAAACCTGAGGAGTAATTCAGAGACCCTTTGAGAGGGTGAGATGTCTCCAGAGCCCCCAATACACTTACACACTGAAACATGCGTAGCGTTTCCCTCCCTCTGAGAGGTGCACACAGTACATTATGCTCAGAAGAAAGAAAACAAGAATGTGGCGTTCTTCACCATATGCCACTTCACAGGAACTTAATTGTTCTCACAGCCATTTTTGGGTGTTGCAGATTGATTGACCACATGCGGAGAACTTCATCTAAACCCACTCCACTTCCTCTCCATTGCAAAGCCATTAACCCACTCCAATCATTAAGGCGACCTGCGACCGGCCCCCCGCAGATACTGGAAAGTGCTTCAGCAGCATAAATAAAAATCGCATAACTAACTCTATTATTATAGTTTTCTAAAAGCCTTTCAACTCAAAGTTCTACAATTTGAAAGAGAATTAGTATTTTCAAGTCAACTTCTAATTGATTTTTATAATGTCGGCCTCAAAACACTGCTATATTGTACAGTGTGAGTGTAGGTTTGACAAAAGGTAGGCTATTCATGGCTTTCCATGTAAAAAAAAGTACTTTATAGTCATTTATAGTGTTTTTGAACCATATAGTGTACTGTATATATTATAGTATTCACACCTTTTTGTTAATGAATGCTACAGTTCTATTAGTGAACTGATAAATTGTAATAAATCATGTAATATAAAATGTGGTTTACTTTAGTATAATAGTCCCTATAGTTGTAGACAACTACAGTATTGGGTAATTTACTACTAATGCCATTTGTTTACATCTGAATAACATATGTTATTCATTAACAAATTAATATAATATATAGAGTATAATACACTTTACTGTATGGTTTAAAAACATTATAGTATTAAAAATAACTTTAGTATTTTCTCATGTGTGTTGTTCTTGTGTAATTGTTAGCCTGTTAGCAAAAACAAATCTTAAAAGGGTGATCCACAGTGTATTTTTAAGGTTTGGTTGTGTTTATAAGATGCAAAGCAATGTGTGCTCATGCTTTATTTGTAAAAAATCACATTATTTTTTTCATATATCTTACTTTGATTATATACAGCTACTCAGCTAACATGAAAATGACTGTCATATTTCCTAGTTTCTCCAAAAGGCCCGCCCTCAAAAGGCTCTGATTGGTCAGCTAACACATAATGTGCTGGGATTCGCGGATCGGCTCCGCATCTCCACGTCACGCCCCTACAAGCACGCGCGTTAGCATTGCGTCAGATTGTTGCCAGATTGGGCGGTTTCCCGTCCAATTGGGCGGTTTTGAATTTGATTGTGCGGGTAAAAAATGGCATTGGCACGTTGACAAAATTTGGGCGGTTTTGAAACATAACTTTTATATGCAACTTATTCAACAAAACATAACTGTGTGCTCCTGCTCCATTCAGTCAGTAGTGACCAGTGCATAGCACAAACCACATGAGCCCTGCCGCAAGAGGAGGTGAAGGAAAGCTGTATAAAAATCTGACTCCCCGGACAAATCTGAGTCCCGTTCACATGCACGCGCATCATGCAGCGCCTGCAGTTAAACTCACAGCGGTTTATCATGACACTTTTATCGATCATTTTTTCCGCAATTGACAGCAAGAACAAATATAGAAGCGCTGTTCGAACGCCAAATAGGACGAATTTATACCCCATTTTGGAAGTAAAACATTCTCTAATAGGTAGTGTAATCTACACAACATTAAGTTCAGTGTGTGGGTGAGAGGGGGCAGTGTTTCGATGTGATCCGCTTATGTTGTGGTTATGTGACTGCTGGTGTTGGTTGTTGTATGGTTAAAAATTATGACAGTTAAAGTAACTGGGTTAATTTCGATTTAAATAAATGACAATTAAATAAAATATTAATCTAATATTTTGGGCATTTTTTCGTGCATTTTGGTGGGTTTTGGACAGCTTTTGGGCTGGAAAAAGTCAGCTATATCTGGCAACACTGACAGTCAGTCAGAGCAGCCGTTAGCAGCGTTAGCTGCCTGAATCAGACCGAAAATGAAGAGCACACCTCATGCTCACACTTCATGCTCTCTAAAATAAAATCTGACAAGTGTCTTTCACATATATTCGGAATAAGCATGTGTAAGTAATATGAAACGTTCATATATTTGAGATGTATAACGCATGGAAAACGTCTGCATAGAAAGACACGCATATAGAGACACTGCACGCGCTGCTGAAGATTGTGGGTGTTTACAGTGGTTTGACTGATAAATATGAATTTGTAGCTAAATTGTTAACGGTGCCAAACAGCATTTCCGGTTGTTTACATCCTTGTTTATGTCCTTGCTACAACATACCATCAGAAACTCTGCATGTAATTGATCAATTTTAACAAATAAAAACACTTACAGGTTGTGGCTCACAATCCACAGCTTCGTCGGTTGGAGGAGTTTTTAACCGAATCCAGCACTGAACTGGGAGAGATTCTAGAAGCTCTCCTTTGTCAAAGGTTAGCTGTATATTTATTATAATTCTCTGGAACATAATTAAAAATTAAATTGTAAGCACTTCTCTCTTTGTGTCGTGTCCTTTGGAAGCCCAAATACAGAAACAGAAGAAGCTCTGTGGAAATAGCAGCGTTTGGATGGCATTTTAGCTTTATCTGCTATAACATTAAAGCACATCTAGCCACGCCCCATGGCTGCGCAGGGTCAAAGTCCCTTTAAGGCAAGTCATTTCATTCTGCGGCCATCTTTGAAATGCCTCTCGGGCAGTATGCCCGGGCATTCTGCCTGAATGGGGAAACATCAAATTCTCCAAAACTGTTTGCCAAGCTTATGATTACATTACATATTTGGAATCACCAATAAAATGAAACCACAACTGTCTCATAAGTTTAGTTTCTCAACGTCAAAATCAAACAAAATCTGCATATTTTCAGGTTGCCCGAGCTAATGCGCATGCGCACTCAAAAGGAAGGAGATCATGACACCAAACTTATTTATGGCCGTTATACATATTATCGTCCTCTGAATAGTGATCGTCTGATCGCGCTGCTCTTCTGAAGTAATCCATAACTTGGTCTTGATAGCGAATCTCCTCCAGAAATGACAGCGACTCTTTGTTTACAAGTTTGTGGGCGTTTGAGTAATTGTGATGTGTGTTTGACAGGACGGACTGTACAAACTGTCGTAAAAGCACACGTCTGATCCGAGCTTCTCCCTGGAGAGTCGTCAGTCTATAGCAATCGATGATTGGCTCCTGTACTAGTAGGCGGGGCTTCATTCACCATATTGACCAGTACACTTTTCCCCATTTAAACAATATGAGTGACACGTCTTGTGTATTCTATAGTCTTTGGCAGGGTGTATGCGCATGGTGAATGCGTGTAACCTGAAGCGTTTATGATCTCATTAACCCGGATGTATTTTTTTGTAGTCCCCAAATTCGTTCGCCGTAGGCTTTGCTAAGCTAACTCTGTAAAATCCAATGTCTCCCTTTGCATTTAACTTTGAGGGTCTTACATTCAGAGATGTTGTTTATGTTCACACAGCTACATTACACATCAACTAAAGTTTAAAATATGATATTGTAGTGGACCAGCCCTTTAAGGCCAGTTGGTCTGCCTCTGTGGGTGAATTGGCCTTTACAGGCCACTGTAGTCCTGATGTACCGTGGAATTGTTAAAAAAATTTTTTAAACGCTATCAGGTTTGCAGTACAACTATGTGTTATTATTCTATAGAGCAGGTATTTCTGGACAAAATCATGCCCCTTAGTCATTAGCATGTTAGGTAGTTAGCAAAAATGACAAACAAAACAGACAGGCCAGCTTGTTAGTAATATTTAGCAATCCTTTTAAACATAAATTCATTTTTAGCATATAATTGTGTGTTACTTGCAAGTCATTCAGAAGACTAGTTGGCTGTAGCACTGTTAGCTTGTTAGCAGTGTCTTTATAGCACAAATTCACATTTTATGCAAAAACCGGACAGCGTCCTCCTATACAACACTGGTATTTTGCCTATAAATCGCTAGTTAGCCAACTTCTTAGCCTTTCAGGTTGTCCTAGAAACTGATCAGCTAATTTTGAATACAAACATGTATTGCCCTGTAATATTGAGGATAACTTCATAGGTCCAGAATTAAGTGTTCAGGACACGTATCCGTTTGATGTGGAAGCTTTGGAAGCACTAAGACCGAGGACATCAGTACGCTTGTTTGAAAAGCAAATGTCAGAGGAAAACATGTTTTTATGACAATACTGGCCGAATGGAAGAAGGTCAGCACAGAAGGTCAAGAGACAGAGATGTGGGATGAAAGGAAGCTTTGAAGTCTTGTGCTTTCGTTCCTAAATGAAGCATACGAAAGCCAAATTGGCCAAAAGGCATGCTTAGGAAAAAAGAATAAGGCACCCTCTCCTCAACAATATGTTACAAGCAAATGCCATAGAAATTTGACTGATAATTAAGGTAATGTATTCACTCATAACCTTTGCAATGACACTAATAAATTCTCAGTTACACTTTAAATGGCAAGCCACTTTTAAATGACCTGTTATCTTAACAAAAAAAAACATTAACATTTTTCCTTCATTGGTTTAGAAATGCTTGCTTCATGAATGATATGCTTGCTTTGATCTTCAGTCATTATTTGTCACACCATGTTTTTTTAATCTTCATTAAAACTAAAGAAATGACTGTGGCCTTACCTTTACCTGGCACAGAGGCTGTCTCAGCAAATCACCCCATGTGTGTGTGTGTGTGTGTGTAGCACAGCTTGCAGACAGCGTTTGAAGTTCATTCTCTGACATGATGGATAATTGCTATAGAACGAGTGTTTATTGAAAGAGGTGATCCACGTCCCGAGAGAGAGGGAATGAGAGAAAGACAAACAGGATGGCATGGTGATAAATTAGGCTTATGTGAATGCATAAATATGTTTAGTATGCTCTTCCAATGAATTAACGACAGTCGATAAATTTATGTAATGATGCCACGTCAAGACATTGGCAAATGTCACCTTGGCTTGGAAATTTGAAGCCCTCTAACACAAAAAAATTCAGTGTTTTGGCATACTGAATTGTCAGTGTTCCTAAAAATGTCATAGATTTACATGATTTTGCAAAAAGGGGATTTTGAATCATAGAAGAACCATTTTTGGTTTCCAGTGAATATAATCTTTTTAAACAAATCTGAAGAAACTACTTCATTCATAGGAAAAAATGCTTCTAAATCTTACAAATTAGGGATCTTTGGCTAGTAACTATTATGGTAAAACACTGTAATGTGTCAATTTGGTAATTTGTTGACATCCATTTTTTTTTTTTTTTTTTTTCTGAATATGTATCAATAAGAATGCATTAACAAATGACAGTTGACACTGAATCAATACATAAAAATGTAAAACACAAATTAGAAACAGAAAATTAGAAGCCTTTAAAAAACTTCTTTCTTTAGTGAAAGAAGAACATGTAAAGAAGAAAATCTAAAATCTTTTTTAGAGTGTATAAGAAACCTTTTGTCCATTGTAGTGGTTCCATGAATGTTGAAGCACAGATGCCAATAATAAACCTTTCTATTTAAGAGTGTTGAAGGAACTGGATCCACATCTCCAGAGGAAAATGTCATATACTTGGGTCTTGGGCTCAAAGATACTGTATGTATGCCTCATTACCAGCTGTTTCTGTGGGCCACTGTACACAAGCTGCCCACCACATTAAGGTCAATGTTGGTCCATCAAGCTGACTGTTTAGACACTGTATGCCAAGAGTATCTTTACACTGTTCAGCAACCGGCTTGCAATTCCAACTGCAGTGTTGAACCGATTGAACATTAAGATTCTTAACATTATCTTACCCTCTTGTGTATTTGTCTTTCACAGGTGACCAACTTTTTCAAGGTACTTGAACAAGTCAGTGAAAAGATGCAATATATTTGAAATGACCCCCAAATAGATGTCCCTTTTTTCAGGACAGTCCTGTATTTCAGCTTTATCATAACTGCGAGAACCACCTAATTGGAGGTAGACTAACCAAGCCCATCATAACAAAAATTACCATTCAAACACTTTTTGTTATTGATTAACTTGCAGTAAGTGAAGCCGGGATAGGTGGAATCAAGCTGAATGAACTCACAACGGAAGTACTGTTTTGGCTGCGCACCCAAATAATCCCTGCCTCAGATATATAATATAACCGAGACAGCGTGCAACCAAATCAAATAGTCCACACAGCTTTAACAAATGTCTTTTGTGCAGACTATTTATCTCATGTAAATACTGTTGGTTGAAAGACTAAAAGAAAAAGCAGAGATTAGAAAGCAAACGTTTTTTATGAATGTTTACTTTTGTCCCTTTAGATAAAAACGACAGTAAGCTAATAGTCCGGGACACAATGAAATATTGGCGCTGGCTCTTTCATCAGACAACATATCTGATCAGACCATTCGGAAAAATGATGCTGGCCTGCTGTAATTGACTCACAAGGCCAACATTTTTGGAAATACAAAGCATGGATATCATTAAGGATTTCTGCTCAGCTAAAGTTTGAAAGAACCACATTTTAATGAATTTATTGTAAAGTATTCATTTAGGAAGTGTTGAAGGTCATTTTGGGATTGATAGGTTACATTTTATATGCTTGTAGGTGGAATTTTATGACATAATAACGTTAATCATCTAATTAACTATTATAATAATAATTATAATCTTAAAATAAAATAAAAAAAAATCTAAAATCAAAAAAAAAAAAGGAAAATAAAAAGCATTTGGGATAGAAGATACTTTAAGCATGGGAATAAAATAAAGGGGGCCTTGGGTTTACTATAGCCCCAGGGACCAATGTGGGTTTCCAGTTAAGTCCACAAGAACACAGGTATTTTTATAAACCTTTATAAACCTTATAAAGCTTTCCCAGGCATCGTAAAAAAAAAAAAAAAAAAATTATCTGTCTACATGAAAATGTGAAAAAGCACTATGATGCATGTTAAGGGCACACCAAACCAACAGGTGGCAATGAAAGTGTTTTATGTTGGGTTCACACCAAATGCATGAGTACATTAGTCAATGCAAATGTGAGAATATACAGAATATGTGACGTGATTTCGTGAACATGTGGAATTTGTCTCAATCACATCTTCCACATTTGTTGTGAACCTAGCTGTGTTGGCCAACCAGAAAGGAGAAAACAGTGCCCAAGCTGACGTCATGAGGCAAAACCTCTGGTTGTAGTGTCAACAGGACAACACTGTACACAGAGTTTCAGAAAATCCCTGCCTGGAGTTTTCAGAAAGTTTTGGTATATATTCTGCGTTTTCATGTGGACAAACATCCAAACCGCATAAAAAAAAATGGACAAGGCCTTAGTCATTTGATGGCTCACCATCAAACATTCACCATTGCAAAGTCCATTGCAGAATACTGGAAAGTTCTCCTGCCAGTTACACAAGGTTTGTTAGATTATTAAGGAATTTTCCACCTGGTGCCAGATTAACACCAATAACTAGGAGGAAATCTGAAATTGTTCACTAATTTTGATCAGTGTTGTTTTTCAAACCTCATTTAAGTTTTTTAATACTCTGTTTAACCCCTCCAGTCAACAACCACTCTATTTTATTCTTTTGATTAGTTCGCAACTGGCACAAGCTGTCCAGATGCTTCAGCAGGTTGAGAAACGGGCCAATTGGTTCAAGTGTTTCAAGACATAAATTCATTATTACATGTTGTCTACACTTGGAATTGTTTTCTGTTGCATAAAGCAATAATCGATAATAAGCAATAATCTGTTTCAGAAGTCTTAAACGGAAGTATTATTTAAATGGTTGTCCTTTTTTTTATTATAAGGTGTGATGTATTTTATTTGAAAGATTGTGCTATTTTCTCATTCTTAGTGATAAGGTTAACCCTTCAGTCATGCGGCTGTTGTGATCACATAGTGTTTGTTACACAGTACAAACTCTAGGATACTGCTTTACTTATATGAGAATGTAAAAGAAGAAGTGTTTATTAAGGAAGTAAATTCAGACTGGAGTAAACATGTTCATCCAAGAAATTCCTGTGTCATCCTTTATTTTATTGTTTTGTTAAGTACAACACGTGACAACACACAGCCTATAATTTCTGTAAATTGACCCCTAAACTTCGCTCCCAACCGGGTCACGGCACCACTGTTGTAGGCAGTTCTCTAATTCTGATGTCCACTGTATATCTATGCTTGGGCCAACATTCACCTAGCAACCAGCCAGAGTGCCTTAGCAACAAGCCCAGCAACACCTTGGCAACCAGCTGGCATCACAACAGCAAACTTTGTGTAGGAAAGTTTACTTACATCCTTTATTGAGGACAAAAGTATTACATTCTTCATTATTATTTACATTATTCAACTAAAATTTATCTCTACAAAAAAAATGTAGAGATCTCTGTCCCAAAAAAAGCTTTACATGTGAATCACTGACTTGTTTTGCCCATTTCTGCTGTTGAACTGCACTGTCTCTTGCAGTAAAGCGGATCTTTATATTGATCTGAGGAATTGTGACAAATTGTCGGAAGAATTTTCTTGCATATGGAAACGCAATGAAGCCATTCTGATGGATCTGGAGGCTTTGCTTGCTGTCTCCGTCATCCGTAGGGCAATGTTTGCCCGGTGTAATGGGTGCAAATACATCATCACTCCATATTTATTCAAGCTCTGTTATTCTCTGCCACGCATCAACAAAACTGTGTGGATCCAGTTCTGTCAAGCCACAAAGAAGAGACGGATGGATTCATGAGCAGGTAAAAACTCACACTTCAACAGAAAAACAACAACAGAGTAGGCCAAAAAAAGAAGGCAATCTTTCATTCATTTGTATTCTGCATAGCATAAGGTTCAGGCTTGAATGGTGATATTTCATTCTAGTCATTTTCCTTCTTAATATCAAAGAAATTTGATGTCATGATCCAGTTTACAAAGACCAAATCTAACAATTCTCTGTCAAGCGTGTTTCTGTGAAATGAAAACTGTCGGATAACTTTGTTCTCTTTTTTACATCCTGCAGTGCATATGGTCAACCTAAAAATCACCCTGGTTTTTAAATGAGGCAGGAATGAATAGCAGAATGTTAGTAACTTCAGTCATTTTTTACATATGAAAGTAATATTTCATATAAAGCATATTAAAAAATTTACTAGTTACATTTTTATATACTTATACTTTTTTTAACTGACAGAAATATTTAAATGTTTAATTTGTAACTTGATATACAAGTTCGTAAATAACTTCAAATGCTTTTACCATATAATCTTACAAAAAAAAAAAAAAAGAAATCCTTTAAAAATCAAACTGAAAAATGCACCTGTTTTCTAGATCAACCTATTCATTTTTTCCCCAATGCTATTTGTATTGGAAGCCAAGGGCCTGATTACCTATGGAAATGCAGTTCAGTTGACACATATTCATTATTCATGAGCTTTGGGCATTTCTATTTCCTTTATTTTGTTTGCAATGCTTTATATTCACCCACTCACACAGGAAATATGAAACAAGATATTGATTCAGACACAGTGCATGGGACAGTATGCAAATTAAACAAGCATCAGTCAAAACACACCAACATGGATTTTTGCCAGTACAGAAAGAAGCCACAGTAGATGCCTTAAAATGTAGTCCAGTGAATTATTTTTTTCTTTAAAAATGCTAGCACGCTTATTAGTGTGATGTCGCTGAGGTCATGGGGGGGTTGGTTGTTTATGTTCACAGAGTGTTATTTCTTTCTCCTTTTTATGAAGGTGACTTACAACAACACACACTGTAAAGTTTTATGGTGGAAACACTTAAACCTCTTGTCATATATAGAAAATAGGAAAAGTACAAGTAACGAACCCTGAGGTACACCAGGGACAACTTGATGCGACTTTTGTTGATATATCAAGCATAACATTCTTTTAAAACATCACAAAAGGTTTATTATTTATGTAATACGAGTGCGTTTGAGGCTAGAAATTGCTATATAAAAAGCTGTATTTAATAAAATATTTTTTATGCATTTGTGCATGAGTAATTGAATTGGCTTGCACAGAGAATAAACAGTTTTAATGAGGAAGAGTTGGCCAAAGGCAAACTACATCAGAAAAAAAGATGATTATTGCGCAGAAGAAATATTTATTTTCAAACATTTTAAAGATAAGAGGTTGTAATTGTGAGTAAACATTAACATTAACATAAACATTTTCTCTCTGTGTATAGAAAGAGCTTGGTTCTAATGCAGAACAAGCGTCATGACTCATCTTTTTTTCTGTGCCAATACAGTGTGTTTGCCTACAGCTGTCTAACTCTACTATAATGGTCTGGTTGACAACGTATGCTTTTGATATGCTGAAATATTTCTCAGCTGTGCTAAATAATGTATTTTATCAAAGACTGTATATAGTTATTATTAATCTAGGATTATGTTGGCATTAAAACTCTTTAAAGAGATAGTTCACCCAAAAATCTAATAATCCTGTTGTTTTTTTGCTCTTGGTCTGAGTTTCATTCTTCTGCTGAACACACACACACAAAAAAGATTTTTTGAAAAATACTGTATATATTGAAACCTGTAACCATTGACTTCCATAATATGTGTTTTTCCTACTATGGAAGCCAATGGTAAAATATCTTCTTTTGTGTTCAACAGAAGAAAGAAACTCATAAAGGTTTATAACAGAGGATGAGTAAATAGTGAGTAAATATCCAATTTATCCTTTTATTGTGCTTTCCATGACTTTAAAATTGTAATATATTTTATTATCTCCTAGTTTATCTGTTCTGCCACTGTTGCTATGTGTAAAAAAAGAACTATAGTGCAATGCACTAAATCATCTTTGACAAGTCCGTTTCCCTTAATTCACCTCTTTAATGAAGACAAACAACAATTCTGTTGTCTGGAATTTGTAGCTAAAGTAAACCGAGCTGAAACAGATCTGCATAACAGCAGCAAGCTCAAAAGTTTTTTTCGGAGCTAAGCTTGTCAGTTCCACTAATGCGTAGGAGTGAGAGATATAGACACAGAGAAACGCTCTATTTGAGGTTTGGAGGAAGTTTATCTGAAATTCAGTCTCTTGTGGAAGAAGCCTTTTCAAGGGTCTTAGGAGTAAAAGTTCAGAGCCCATCTTTCCGATTTGTGCTGTGATTGCAGGCAGAGCTTTTATTTGAATGAGTTCCATCTGTAAATATGCACTGAGCTGACCTTGGATGTGATTTAAGCGGACGACTCGAAGGTGTTTGCTGAGTCTATAGAAATCATATTTGAATAGAGAATGTTCTGAGAAATACAAATATCACACAGGCTGTGAAAATCAAAATTTATAAGGCTGCATTTGTGCTTAGCTTAAGGAAATGAGGTTTGTCCAGTCAATATCACAAATGTATGAATTCACAGAGAAGTTATTAAAAAATGTAACTTGCAATATTTAGAAAAATGTGACACTCAGTTCTAAATTGCATCGCTGAAACAAAGACTATGTTGACGTCTGTACACAAAACTTTTTTAAAAGTTGTCCATTTTTGGTATATGATTGTTGTGTAAATGTAACAAATTACAGTTCTACAGCTTGTAACAGTAGCAGAAATCCACTAAAAATGTTTCGAAAGTCCAGTATAGGGTTTTACTTATTAATAACTGTATGTTTTCATTAAAAATGAAAGCTTTCCTGTGGCTATATCACTTTATCTTTTTAACACTGATAAACTGCCCACTTTTGCTATATTTGCCTTTTATTAACAATTATTTGTACATAAACGAAGGGAAGAGACACACACTATCTTAACACTCTTACTGTTTATCACAAAATTGAGAAAAGAATGATTCAGAACAATCATGAAAGGTATTAAAACATGTCTTGATTCCTTTTCTCAATCACAATAAATTCAAAACTTCACCAAACAAGTGGACCATGACCCCTAAAAAGCAGAGTCTCCTGCAGAGTTAAGAAAACGTATGCAAATAGGAAACACTAACAAACTGAGAAAACATCTTCATCAGTTTGACAAACAATTCTCACAACATGTGCAAATACAGAAATGTGCTACAAATAGCGCAGACAACAATGGAAATGAGTAAACAGTGTTGTCGGAGATCTAAGACGTGAGTTTTTTGTTTGTTTTAAACAACTGATTATATTTTTAGTTCTGAGAGTAACTCTTGCTGACATGGCCTTAAAGTACTGTTTCATATAGCATTAACAATGCAATCTGGCAGATTATTAGGGATAAAAATATACAAACAACAAGTAACAACACAATCAGAGCATTAAAATATTATTTTAAACTAAAAAGTAAGAAAGTGTACTTTCAGTCTAGTTTTTAAGCACTTCTATACTCTTATACTCACTGACATATACTTTATAGTTTCATATATATACTTTATGTATGTGCCTGTGTAAGTTTGTTCCATTCTTGATTGCTGAAATTAAACTGTATTTCTTTTTCAATAACTCATTATTTACTGTCACAAAAGTGAAGTACTATATACTTTATATACTAAAAAGTGAGCCAATTTAATCCAAAGTAGTGTTCAAGTAGTACACTTATAATATGCTACTTGTACATACAGTAGATGTAGTTAGCATACTTACTACATGAAGTATACTACAAGGCCCCATGAAGTGCTTTGAAATGTGCGGTTTTTTTTTGATGTGTGATGTAATTGAACTGAAACAAAAAGACAGGGTGGGACATAGAGTAGCTCCTCCCCCTTTTAAAAAGTGAACATAGCAATAGTGTCTTGAAGGGGGCAGGGCATTTCAGATACTAGAGAGCATTTGATTGGTCAGTTGATTTGTTGAGAGTAGTATGAGGTGAGGTGAGTATGTTAGATGTTTATATCTTCTGAATGCAAATTTTGTCACTGTTTTGGAGCACACTATGGCTTATACTGCAGATATCCTCAAGATTAGCATACTATATGTACTGTATATATAATTGTATATGTACTTTAACATTACTTAAGTATACTTCGTATGAATTCTACTTTTAGCGCAAAAACAAATGTCTCATAACATTTAAAACAAGTCAATGGCAGCAGTGCATAAAACATCATACACTTCAAATTACTTCTTTAAAATGAGCTAAAACGACACAATTCTTGAATTTTTTGAGGGGACAACTTAATTGTTTTATGTTCAATCCACCTAAATGTGCGAAAACTAATAAGTTAACTTAATACCTTTATGTTGTCCCAACACAAATCGATTGTTTGGAATCCAGCATTTTTTATCGTGTACATTATATAAACAAGTGTATCTTCGTATTTCCAGCTCTTTCAGTAAGAGTGCATCTACATTATTTTCCTTTAACCGTGTTCCTTTGTGATTCCTTTTCATGTCAACAAGACTAAACCTGTGAAAGAACATCGCTGAGTAAGTCGCTGAAGATCTGGGGACAGAAAAGCTGAGACTGAGGAAACAGCTGTTCTTTTGCACCTGGTTGATCCAGAGCCAGAGCTTGGTCCTACGATACTTTCTTTTAGACTTTTCAGCAAGCTACAGTCATCCTCTTAACCTGGAGAAGTGGCAAGACGTGTCTGTTTACAGAGAGCAAACATGTCTTTTTCCTCACTGCGGGCACAAGTATCAAACCAAGAAAAAAACACTAGTCTTCAGATGTGCCTGGAGAATGAAAAAAAACATCTTTCCTTAGCAATATAAAGCTGAACAATTGATGTCAGGACATTATTTTGACCACATCCAATGGTGTTCTTCATTTCCCCTTCGCTGAATTGCTTTTTAGTAAACAAGTTTCTGTGATGAAAAGTTCTCTTGACCTTCTTCTTTAGTTTAAGTTGATATCATTGTACAACCAATCAAGGCTAGAAATATATTCAGCTTCTTTGCTGACAAAGACATATAAATGTTCTGTCCTCAAGTACTGAAGTGAAGCTTAAGATTGCGCCTGGAACAAAAGGTTTTTTATTTACCCATAATCTTTTTTTCAAGGGCATTCGCTCCATTTCATTACCTAGTGCATCAACACTGGGGAATCATGTCAGAGCTCCTATTTGCATCTCTCTGTAGAAAACACCACCATGTGGAGATTGAATCCGGTTGCGGGGGAGAGTTGTGGAAATGAAACTCCTAGAAATGCATTGACTTGCCTGAGCATGGGGTTTTTGTAATCTGAATCAGGACACAAAGGCCAAGGTCCGATATCCTGGTTATGTGATCGAAATGCAGAGATGCTGCTTCACATGGAATGCATGGCATGCTTTGCTTACTCTTGTTATAAACTATAATTATGAATTACTCTGCCTCATTTATTTATTTATTTGAAAACATTTACTTCGCTATAAGTCAATATTCATTCATTCATTCATTTTGAGTCCCTTATTTATCAGGGGTCGCCACAGCAGAATAAACCGCCAACTATTCCGGCATGTTTTACACAGCGGATGCCCTTCCACCTGCAACCCAGTACTGGGAAACACCCATATACTCTCACATTTACACGTACTTATACACTACGGCCAATTTAGTTCATCCAATTTACTTATAGACTTTAGACTGTGGGGGAAACCGGAACACCCAGAGAGAACATGCAAACTCCACACAGAAATTCTAACTGGCCTAGCGGAGACTCAAACTTTCTTGCTGTGAGGCGACAGTGCTAACCACTGAGCCACCATGCTGCCCTATTTCAATCAGAAAGTCCCAATTGGGATAGTGACTACACAATCTCACCGCAATTCCTAACTGTTTGATTTAGTGGTTAATTTATATTCATTTGTACAATCTCATCCCCCAGTTAGGGGTAGGGTTAGGGGTGGGGTTTGGGGACATGCCTCCTTTTAAAAATCTGTACATTTTTATACAAATGAAATTGTATGAAATCATGTGAATTAGCCACTTTTCTGACAATGCCTAAAATAGTTATGTTTCCTCATGAGATCAGGCCTGGATAGTGACGTCTGATTCAGGATGAATGATTCTATTAGGCTGTTAGATTTTGGTTTCAATTAACCTGTTAAAACGGCTTGTTAGCCAAAAACAGTAATCAATACAGAAAAACAAACATGATTAAATAGTTCCTATGACAAAAGATGAGAGCATGTGTGACCAGAGTGTGCCCAGGACCACACGCTCAATACAAAGACAGAAGAAATGACATCCAAGACTGGACAGAACTAGTGTCCAGACTCGCCACCAAAACAAGAATAAACAAGACTGAAGTGGCCGAGCCCTGACACAAACAAATCTGTCAAAGTTTGTTGGATCAGTGGTTTATTCTGTGATATTTTGTGGTTGCTTGTTACCACACAGTTGAATTATCGATACTATTATTGGAACTATACCTTACTGCATAGGGACAATAAGTTCCTATACAATAAGTTACTGTTATCCAGACAAAAAGTTCAAAGACATCTGGCATTAGGCTTAAGAAAATTAACCCCAAGTGTAATGTTTTAATTTAATCAACCCCCTAAAAAACATTGTTACCATTGTAACAACAATTAACCATGATTTTGGTACACTAACCAATAACCATTCTATATGTGGTAAACCTGTAACTATAAATGGTAACCAGTGCACCAAAAACTTTCAAGCCAAAAACATGGTTTCTACACTTCTACCACACTTGATTGATTTCCATAAGGTAATATATGAGAGTAAATTCATCGATATATCTTCTTTTGTACCTCTCAGAAGAAACATGTACTGGATTAAAATGACATGACGGTGAAGATATAATAACAGATTTTCATTTTCAAGTGAACAACATTCGGGCTTGCAACAAAAGTTCTGTAGGGATTTTAGTTTTTAACTTTGTCCTTGTTTATCATGTTTTTGAGTAGACCAAAACAACCTCTGAATGGCGAATAGCCAAGTGGAATGTACAGTATAGCTGAATGCACACCTTTATCTGAAAAAACCATGTACATCTATGAGGAGCTCCTGGAGATGTAGCAAAATGAAGTATTGACTGGTTGTCAGAAAAAAGAGCACAATCATTTGTCTCCACTGAGAGGCAGGAACCAATCTTGAAGAACGCAGGCCAAACAAATGATGGTGTGTTTGTTTGAAATAACCGAATGTCTGCCACGACGAGCTGAATACTGCAACGCTGAGGTGAAAAACTGTCTGCAAACCATCTCTGGCATGAGATACTTCTATTGGATCATCAAGAAGCAAGAAGCATCTTCATTTTGCACTGAATGTATTTTCCCACATCTCTATAAATAACTGTTTATTGATCTTTGAAGGAACTATGATTTATGAAACTGCTAGCCTAGACAAAACCCTCCATCATTGAGTCGCTATGATTAGTATTTCAGAGCAGGGTGAAAATGCAGTGCCACGCCTGGCAAGAAATGTAATCATTTTCTGTCATTTACTCTGCACATGATTTAAGAGACTGCTACAAGAAGATCCTTGACTGCTTTATGCTGGGACTCTGTTAGGGAGGAACTCAGAGCTTTAATAAAGATGGCACAAATAGACATTTAAAGAGATAGCTCACATACCTTTTTTCTTTTGTAGTATAGAAAAGTAGACATTATGCATTCTTAGTACCTTTTCTTTGCTCTATTGTATTTATTTATGCTTGTAATTTGTTTAGTAGATTTTATGCAGATGTGTTGCCCCTACAAAATCACCCTAATCAATCCAATATTATGAATTCTTGCCAAATAGAGCTAATCAGATAACCTGGTCATATTGTATTCATATTGCAGAAAAACAAAGTATCTATATAAAGGGATGAATAATAAAAGTCTTACATAAAGGATGATTTAGGAGGTTGTTCTTGCAGAATAAATGATGCAAACTGGAGGGCTGTTGTATAAAACTGAAGGGCTTTATTTTGCAAAAACAACGGCCTAGATGTGATTTATACTGATTATTACACAGATTCTAGGCTCAGAATAAAACAAGTGGACACTAAATTATGATCTGAGCTGTAATAATATAGGCTACCAACTCTTGTAGAGCTTGCAGAAAGAAAAAGGCTGAATGCAACCTATACTAACCTAAATATTATTCAGTCACAAGATTATGCCAAACAGTGGCATGACCGAAATGAATATACTCACTAAAATCGTGGTCACACTGCACTCTTTGCCCATTGACTGCCATTCATACGCATACAAATGCACCAGACTGGAAATACAAGTTTGTGTGAAAAGCAGTGGTGGAAAGAGTACTGAAAAATCATACTTAAGTAAAAGTACCATTACTTGCCTAAACATTAAGTGCAAGTAGAGTAAAAGTATCTGTTGTAAATATTACTCAAAGTATGAGTAAAAAGTAGACCTTTCAAAAGTACTCAAGAGTAGTGAAATTTGTGGATGTGTGTAAACATAACATTCTGTAGTGCATTTAGTCATTGCCCAGCAGGCACACATCATCATAAGATGTTAATATTAGGTTTGATTTAGGTTGTGATGTCAGGTGACCAAAATTCAATGTCTAGCCAGTGTATAAGGACAACTTATACACTGACATTCTGACATCACGTTGACGTCTTGTGCTTGCTGTGTGTTTAAGGCCATTTCAGTCATCAGTTCAGTAAACATCCGTCATCTTTTCATCAGTGACATGCATCTAAACAGTCTCTGGGTCAATGTGTGTAAAGATTTTGGACATCTTCTTGGACACTTTTAATGCCTCCAAACAGTTTGCTGCAATTATAAATCGCCTATGTCTTGAGGTAGTTCATTAGGATGCAATTTACCTTCTATGTGCGATTTGATTGGACAGGAATCACAGGACTGATTTTTCTAATCCCCATAGACAAGAAAAAATAAAGTAGTGACTGCAGGTTGAAGGAAAGTAGTGGAGTAAAAGTACTGATACTGCACAAAAAATTTACTCAAGGAAAAGTAAAAGTACACATTTTTAAAACTACTTAGTAAATTACAATTTCTGAGAAAAACTACTCAATTACAGTAATTTCAGTATTTGTAATTTGTTACTTTACACCACTGGTGAAAAGTTCAGGTATGGCAAACTCTGACCTGAACAACAGAAAATCAAAACATGACCTCTCTGTACCAAAATGTAAAAAAATGGAGGAACTGCTTGTTTTAGCCAAGTATGTTTTGTCCTGCTCCTTTTTGCAGCACTGTGTGAATAAATGTAGCATTTTTAAAGTCTAGTCCAGTTAAAGTGACTGCGGCTTAACTGTCAAGAGGATTCGTAGTACTTGGATAAACCTGTCATATTACTTTCAACAGTTGTTTTCTGGGAGTACCATATCTTGGAATGTTGTGATTGACTTATCTGAATCCAGTATTCCAGTGGGCCGTTTTAATAAAGTCACTCAGTTCAGTTAAAAAACTTTTTATTTGTTTTGCTCATTCATTTACATCACAGCAGTGTTTTGGGGGCCTAAAACCTTTATAAACAGGTTTCAAAGAGCATCACTGCATTCGAAATCACATAGTTTTCTACTATAACGTACATAAAAGTAGTATGTCTGAATTCATAATATTCAAAAAACAGTAGGCAAGAAGTACCCGGATGACTTCTGGCAAGATTCTAAAGTGCACATCTAATTGACACTTTACTATATCATAAGGTCACAGAAGAGAATTTATAAATACGAATGAAACTACGTAACAGCAAGGCTAAATCATGTCACAGTGATAACATGGAGTATGTATAACACCCGATTTCCATTACTGACATTCATACTAGATTGAACTTACTTTTCTAATGGTCATGAAGTAAATTAAAATGTAGCGTCTACTCGAGCAGTATGCGATTTCGGATGCAACTCATGTTTTTGAAACAATTTTAAATGTATTGTGCGTTAAAAAAGAGTAGTGATGTCATGTACATGCGTTTGTGTGCAGTGTTGGGGAAAGTTACTTTTGAAAGTAATACATTACAATACTGAGTTACTCCCCAAAAAAGTAACTAGTTGCGTTACTTAGTTACTTTTTATGCGCGGCGCAGTGGCACAGTGGGTAGCGCTGTCGCCTCACAGCAAGGTCACTGGTTCAAGCCTCGGCTGGGTCAATTGGCATTTCTGTGTGGAGTTTGCATGTTCTCCCTGTGTTCGCGTGGGTTTCCTCCGGGTGCTCTGGTTTCCTCCACAAATCCAAAGACATGCGCTATAGGTGAATTGGGTAAGCTAAATTGTCTGTAGTGTATGTGTGTGAATGAGAGTGTATGGGTGTTTCCCAGTGATGGGTTGCGGCTGGAAGGGCATCCGCTGTGTAAAACATATGCTGGATAAATTGGCGGTTCATTCCGCAGTGGTGACCCCAGATTAATAAAGGGACTAAGACGAAAAGAAAATGTATAAATGAGTTACTTTTTATGGAAAGTAATGCGTTACGTTACTTTTGAGTTACTTTTTCATACCTGCTTGATCTCTTTCAGAACTTACAGGGTGTTTTTCTTCTTTTAAATAGAGGAACTCTGCATTTAATGACACACTGTATAACCTACACCTTAATTTACTAAAACGAATTAAAAAAAAGATTAGAATAATGTTACCTTCTGAGAACTTCCTGAAGCTATACATACTGTACATACAGATTAATGAAAGTTGAAAGCAATGTGTTTGCTACTTTTGTATTTTTTTCTTATTAGTTCAGTAAAATCACTGTCCATTGAGACAATCCCCTTTTCTTCAATGTGTTCAAAATAATGAGAATACTTGTATCACAGAAGTGTAAGGCTCTGCCATCTTGGTTTCTGTCTATTCCCTAGGGGAGCTCACTCTCATTGAGTGTGATTCAACTTGATTACACTAATTTTCATTCAGCAAATTATTTTTTAAAAGCGAATTAATTAATCTAAAAAGTAACTCGAGTTACATTTTTAAAAAAATAACTCAAATATTAATACTTAATTTTTTTAAGTAATGTGTTACTTTACTTGTTACTTAGAAAAGTAATATTATTACGTAACTCGCGTTACTTGTAATGTGTTACCCCCAACACTGTCAGTGTGTAAGTATGTTCAAGTACTTGACACCCAAAAAAAAAATGATGTGCACAGAAGTATAATTGTTTTTTTTAAGTGACACTACCAACTACTGGCCTGGCATGCATTTTACAGCAGTTTTAGTCATTCTGTATGAACAGATATAACATTTTTGTCTGTATGCAAATTTAACTTTCCCTTTTTTAATACATTGTTAGTACATTGGTTTTAGGTTTTAGATCTTCAGTGCCATTCACACTGAACAAAGTCTTATCAAGAAAGATGTTTTAAAAGGCCAAATAGCATTTGTATTGGCATGACTCAAAGGTGGCTAATTCAATTTTCCAGACTTATCAGCAGTGAAAAGGAAGTAGAGATAAAGCAGGAGTCAGTGATTAGAGTGGTCATGTCGACTCTGATCTGCTATAAATAACAGAGCAAAACAGACTTTGATTATTTCTGCAGCACTGCGCAATTATTGAATGCCATATACAAAGGTTTACGTTACCTTTAATACTAGTTGAACTTGTGAATTTGCTCAAAACTTATGTACGTGTACAGCATAAAAATTGTTAAATTCACAAGTTGTTTGTTATGAGTTGCTATTTCTTTTGTACACCATAATTTAAATAGCTTTATAAGCTTAGTGAAAGTTCAAATTTATTGATTCAGATCTGCTATGAATAATAGAGCAAACATGTTTTTTCTGCATCAATACAAAATTATTGAATGCAATATACAAAGGTTTATGTTATTCTTAATACAAGTTTATATAGACAAAAAACATGAGTTTATGAGTTTACAAGTTTATATAGTCTACATAAGTTCAGCATAAAAAGTGCAAAATTTGTAACAGGTGGTTGGTTGGTTGGTTGGTTGGTTGGATGCAACATAAGCTCAAAAATGTAGCACTATATATGTTTCTGGAGATCGCAAATTATGTAGCCAGAAGTACGTATGGCTGCATTTAATTGTTAAAACGAATGCTACAGGGCAGTATGGTGCCGTTCCTTTTCGCGCTTATCAGCTGACTGCTTACCTTCGTGTGGACGGCTTTCCCGCTGTTAACAGTTTGTCCAGTTAGCTCGCCATGTACGTCGATGGACTTGGGACGCAGAGAGGAGTTGACCATGACGATGGGGTTTGAGTCTGGTGAGGAACGGTTGCAGAAAGCGGGTAAGATAAAAACAGAATCCAAAAAATAACGTAAACAAGTAAATAGATTTGAGATCTCAAAAAGTGTACAGAGCGGCCTCTGGTGGATTCGTGAAAACAAAAACTGCAAAAAAACGTAGCTCCTGGGATGTATTTGGCGGTCTCCAGAAATGTATATAGAGGAACATTTTCAGAATTAGCCTGGGTTGGGTTTTTAGTCATCCACTGATGTCTTTTGTTTAGGCTTCATCTACAGCATCTGATTGGACAAAAAAAATGTGTAGTGCAGGATAAGTTGTCAATATTTTTCATTGTGTTTTGCTGGTGAGAATGACTGTACATTTAAAAATCTTCTAAAATGTAATGTATAGGAGTAAAATAGCAAATGTGGCTTCTTTTTATTTCTTTTTAATTTATTTTCTTTTTAAATAGCCAATAGTTAGAGTACAAAGGTGGGAGGCTCTTATTTTGCAGCATCTGTTTGGACAACAAAAACCATCAATGTTTTCCAGCGCATTTCCCTGAAGATAATGACTGTATGTTTAAATGTAATGTTTAGGAGTACAGTAGTATATATGGCTTCTTTTTGATCTTTCATTCTTTCTTTTTAAAATAGCCAATAGTTACAGAGCAAAGTGTGGGCCTTGGTGGAGCATCTGAATGGACAAAAAATATATGTATAGTGCAAGATGAGTTATCAATATTTTTCATTTTGCAATGATCTTTTATGTGTATATCCTAAAACATAATGTTTACACTGTAAAAAATGTCCGTAATTTTAACAGTAAAAATCTTTACAATTTACAGTGAAAAACCTGTTAAATGATTAACAGTTCATTTCTGTACAAAATACGGAAAATAACTGTAACAGATCTAACCTTTGTTTTCGGGAAAGTAATCATAGTGTCTGAAATCTCACCATACACTCTCATTCACTAGTCCCTAAATCAGTTGATTAGTTTAGTCCACTAGACAGAGTGAATGACCACAAATGAGTGAATTCAGACACTGATGAACACCTGCTGTTAACAAGCACAATCACTGAAGGAAAGAACAAGAAATAAAACTGTACAGCAACAGCCTCACACCAAACCAACTGAACTAAAACAGAGGATTAAACAACTCCACAAACAGCATTACACTGATTACAGTCTGACTTCATTTCTGTAAAAATATTTAATAATTAAGAGAGGTTTATATGTTTTATTGAAAATCTTTCATTTGACCTCACCATCGTGGAGATCGAGGCTGCTTTAGTTGGGCTCTTGATCCGTTACTCATTTATTTTAATGTTTCTCTGGTTGTTATAACTGAATTTCTGAAAGTCATCAGTTATGACAAGAATGGCAATGAGAAGCTTTATGTGCTTAACTTTTAGATATAATCTCTAGTATTTTATAAGTAAAGTTATTTAAAAAAATGCAATTATTTTGTCTTTTTCATGTGATGTTATTTGGGACAATACCACAGCTTCCCGTAAACAAACAGTTATGGAGGAATTAACAAAAACTCCTAGTTAATAATTAGAATTTCATGCACAAAACCGTGAGAGCTCCAGCAATATTTATAAGACACACAGGCATCAAGAATCAGGATATGAACCTCAACCATAGTTGCTAAAAAGAAAAAAAAGCTACATAATTTATTGATGCCAGCATGGTACAAAACTCCCAGCATGCATTGCAGCGTGAATAAATTATCCAGCTTAAAGTTCTTACTATTTCTTTCTTTGCCTTTAGTTTATGTTGTTCTGGGGTGGGGGGTAATATTTCAGTAGATTGTTTTGTATTGTTCTGGGTTGATTTTTATTTTTTGATTGTCACCAATGTTGAGATTCAAAGACTAATTGTTGATGTCTGTGTGTTTTTAGTTTCTTCCGTAGATCAAACATTTTAATTGTGAATAGTGTATTTAGGTTTGTTGAACAGTCTTTAATTGTTGAAGCTCCAGTGGTATTGTTTATGTATATTATTAATTCCTCACACATAACTAACCATATGTTTAATGAGTACACAAGCAGGTGAGGGAGATTCTGATGTCATAGTTAATCTCATCAGACTTATTCTTAGATTTTCTTTAGGCTTTAAACGCTGCACAAATAGTGTGATTAACACAAATAATTACAGCAACCAAATTAAAACTAGTGTTAAAATAAGAAGTTGAAGAGCCCAACTACAGCAGACGCTGACCTCCATCATGGTGATTTCAAATGAACAACAAAAATTTCATTAAGAGCTTTTGTTCACGTGACAGAAATAAAGTCAAAGGTCAGTAATAAGTGAAGCTCCTGATGTTTGTGGAGTTGTTTAATGATCCTCTGCTGAGATCTTAAGAAATAATGTTTTTATTGTGTAATTTATTTTTACTTAGAGTTTTATTTTCAGTTGATTTCATCTTTGGTTTTGGCTGTATTTTGTGTTATTTGGTCTTGTTTTTCTTTGGTGATTCTGTTTGTTAACAGTTGTTCATCAATCATTATCAATCTTCCTTTAATTAGACAATTATCTCATTAACTTCATCACTGCCTTAGTGTTCAACCCTCTGTAGTGAGGACACTAGTGAGGATTTTGCTCTGGGATTTAAGGGGTTAAATGTGTTTGATGAAAAATTCACACTGTGGAATGTATTTTTAACAGGAATATTCCGTAAATGGAAATTCCGAACGTAAAATGTTAAAAACAGTAGATTACTGGCAACCACAGCTGCCGGTATTTTTCCGTAAAATCAAGAAAAAAAACTGCAAAATACTGTAAAACCTTTTTTGTGTCACCATTGTGCAGGATAGTAGCATCTGTGTTCAAGTCTAAGATGAACAAAGAGCATCTGATGTTATGCTGCATCTTCTTTTGTTTAAATGTAACTGTGTAGTTACTGATGCAGTGAAAATCTGTTCGCTGATTGCAATCGCATGAACACAGTAATGCATTTAATGACTTTACATTTTTGTGAACAAAGCTACATTTTTGTTAACTGAACATTGTATCAGTTCATTAAATACGGTTATTTTCCGTAAATTTAAAGTTCTATAAAACTTCCGTATTTTTTACAGAAAAATCCTGGCAACCACAGCTGCCGGTATTTTTCTGTAAATTTAACGGATTTTTTTTAACAGTGTAGGATAACACTAGCATATATGACTTCATCTTGAGTTCAGATTTATATAAACTTTGTTGTTTTATTGTTTACTCTGAAATGCATCAAATGTTACAAAAGACCTGATACAAACAGTATAAATTAAAATGATCCACCACGCATTTTGAGAAATAAACAAACATTGCATAACCCACCACAGCAGAAAAAAACAAACCATTTGCCTGAGGGCAGCAAGGAAAGTGGGAACTGGCTACAGGGTCATTTGTCATCTCTGAAACAAAGCAAAAGCCCACAGGACCTTCACACTGAGACACACTCATATATAAGGACTTACTCACAGCGAGAGGATCCTGCGAGCAATACAGCAGTTCTCATTCAGACAAAGCATGAGATTGCAGCCTATTAATCATCTTAGGCCTGGACAGAGAACAACAGCCTTTATTTGAGCATGTTTCCTATCGTCTGCCTTTTTATAGGATTTGGAGGAAATGGGTCATGACTTCCTGCACTCATTTTATAGCTGAACGATCTCACCTCCAAAGGTGAGGTTTAACAAGAACTTATGAGCCCATGTGGGGGGAACATAAAGTTTAAAGGGATAATTCTGTAGGTATAATGGCATTCAGGGCTGAAATAAGTCGGGTGTTAGGTTTTGGTGGCACCTCCAACTTTAATCTGAACAAGTTTTGTTTATTTTGGAGAATATTTGCATGTTTTTTTTCTTATAAAGATTTTAAGCCATGTCTTTATTTGTTTAATGCAGGGTATACATACGCAGAGGAGATTTCAAATCCAGTTTCACTCGCCATTAGTTTTCTCAGATATTTGAATTTGTGACCACTAATCTAACTGAAAAAAGATAACTAAATCTGTAGAATTACAGTGTCGCAGAGAGGATTAGATGGCATATTTTTGCATATTGGATGTAACTTGTGGATAGGAGGAACCATATAGATATCAGTAAATTAAAGATACTAAACAGAAACATTTCTAATGCTGTATCCACAATACACCCTTAAATAGGGAACTATTTGAGGGCGCAACCATTTTAGTGGTGTCCGAAACCATAGTGGACATTTTGAAGTGCACTTATTCAGTACCACAATGAATCGCAATAATGAGTATACAACCGATGTACACTTAATGGCTAGAGAATACCCATAGTGCACTGTGAAGTATTCTTTGTGAAGAATTAATTTCTGCATCTGACCGCAAGATGGCATCCACAGCGGAATCTTAATGGTGTAAGTTTCTAAATAATTTACTATATAATTGTTGAATTAACATTTGTATACATGACAGAAATAAAAATACTTTGTTTCATTACTAATAGACAGCTCGCAATGTATTAAAAAACTATCACAGGGTCTGAACAAGAAGTTTAAAATCTATATATACAAGATCGTAAGCAACAAGGCACAGGTGAGCACAATAGGTTATAAGGTAACATATACACATAAGGTTAAACTAAACAGAGGAACAAGGAACTCTAAAGGAATGTTTACACAACAACAATGTGGTGGTTTTGTGTACAGACTATGTTGTCACACACAGAAAATGCTGTATTAGTCTCCATATAGGGTTATTTTTAAATGGCTGTCAATAGAGAAATATTGTAGCTAGCAAGTCTTACTAAGAAGTCTGAGCAGATAAACTCTGACATCTTGATCACAATAGGTTAGATCCATATTTCATTCATATTTTCCATTCAACTTCAATAGTGGCATCTTTTAACCAGAAGATCTGATTAAATGCATTCGGAGAGTGTTGCCGAAACTCAATGAGATGCATCTGACAGCCCGAGGACTGGGAAATGATGAATGTCTGAAGTTTTCTGCTCAGCTAGAACTGCAAGCCTTGAGGCAATCTGAAAAGAGCAAAGGCACAGACAAAGAACAGTTCCACACTGCATATCAGAGATCATCTCCTGCAATCTATTATTAATCAACATCACTGATAGCCCACTAAAGCATGCCAGTGTTTTCTCATTCACCCGTTTGTCTTGCAGTCTCCGGTTTTATCAAAGTGCAACCACTGCCAAAATGAGCGTAAGACTTGGTTTTGTGTTTTTCCATTTCTTTTTGAAGTTTGTAAGGGAGTGCAAACTACCCATACAGTATCCCATGAGAACTTTAGGGTGCAAGCAAAACCCCTAGTGAGCCAATTAAACTTTACAGAGCAACTAAAACATAACGTAGCATGTGTAACACTCTCCACATGGAGTGCATGACTTCAGAAAACTAATAAATGTTTTATCAGACCATTTACACTGTCCGTCTCTGTAGAGAATTTCTCTCTAGCGCTCTGCTGAACTTTGCATTGTTTTTCTGTTTACTATTCTGTCTGTGTAGGCTCTGCAAATATTGCCTTGAACATCTGAGCCACTAATCTTGAAGTTGATCATGAACAGTGTTGCGTCGTTTCTTATCTTATATATTAACTTTATAAAAGGGGAGTCAAACAGCTTTTTTCCACCTCATCTTTCAGTACTTTTAAGCAGAATATGAAAGTAAGTCATAAAACCTTGGTTAATACTACATGCTAAATGATAACTTCCCTCTAGACTGCCCAAATAGGCAATCAGATCACTGCACAGTTCCTAGTCACCATTTTGAGTGTCAAGCTTTGAAATTTGACATACTCCACTAAACTGTTGGACGTCTACTTTTCAGCAGTGGTAAAAAGGTTTTAATAAACCGAGTAAAAGCCAAACAGCCAGTCAAATCGCTGAGAATATTTGTTGCCATTCATTGTTTTGTCCATCAAATTTTACAGTATTGTCAGACATATACAAGCCTCCTTTTTGGCGAATTCCTTTGACTATGGTAAATAGCCAATCAGATTGCTTCAGTGAGGATCCTTGATGCCATCTGCCATTTTGTCTGCCAATGTTTGAAGGTTGTTGTGTGTATATGTTCAGATATATACACACCTCCATTTTTGTCCAAATTCCTTTACCTACAGTAATTAGGTGTTTATAATCTGAATGACAGCCCAAATAGCCAATCAAATTGCTTCAGAGAACATTTGTTACGTTTCACCATTCAATCTTTGAAGCTTGACCTGATTACTTAATGGTCAAATACTGCAAACTACATTTTCTGGCACAAAAAAAAGACTTTTAACTGTGGATAAAAAACTGTCACAGTGCAAATAGTGCATTATAATTACTGCAATTTTTGCCATCTGACAGATTTTTATATGGGTGAAAGCTATTGTTGTTTGTTCCAATACCAAGATCTGCCAGTAATCTCTAAAATACAAACATTAGATCAGGCTTGTCCTTCTGTTTGACATGGTCAGTGATCTTAATTTGACTGTGTTAAATCTGCATATGGATGAAATAGTGGCTGATTTAAATAAATTCTTACAATATGAGATTATTCAATACATTAAAACAGCAAGCCAGAAATGCCATCCTTAACCCCACCCCCAAACAGAACCATGATCGGACAGTAAGCAGATTGTACAAAAAAGTACAAATGGGATTATGTGGACAGCAGGGAAAATTCACCCAAAAAATTACAATTTACTCACAATTTACTTACCCTGGAGTGGTTTCAAACCTTAATGAGTTTCTTTTCTTTCTGTTGAACACAAAAGACAAGATATTGAAAATGTTGAAAACCAGTACCTATTCACATTGTGCAGGAAAATATGCTGTTTGTATTGGAAGACCAAATCTGGGCTGTTTTGTGATGACTTGGGCTTTTCGTATATTTTGGCATTCTTACCCAGTTAAATGTCAAAGGCAAACGTAAGAAAACCTACATTCTACAACCTATATTCCTCCCATATACTTAAGATTCATAGAGAGAAAGAATCTCCTCAAGTGACCAGAAATCACATCTTCTCTATAGCTCACACAGGCCTACATGGGAGAAAATACTGAAATTCGTTTGATCATAAAGCATAGATTCATATATGTCTGCCAAAAAGTGGAAACAGACATCGTTCTTTATAGGCCCAAGTGTTGTTCAGTGTGTGTGTAGGATAGATGAATCTGCAAAATCAGGGCTTGAGAGAAGCGTTATGTTTAATGTGAAGTCTGACGTTTCGCGAGGATTGGAGAACATTCAAAAGAATCTGTGATCAAAGGGCAAGAGAAAGAGAGATGTTTCAGAAGCATAAAGGCTGATCTTCGTGTCTGCTTCAGACAAGCAGGCCACTTTCTGCTTTCTTGTGTAACTAGTGCAACAGTGTATTTCTTTTAGAAACTGAAAAACATATCATTAGATCTTTGCAGCAGATTAAAAAACAATTATTTTTTACATTAGAATTATATAGGCTTTATAGTCTGCGGTATACAAATGTTACAATGGAAATCACAAAGTAGTGTTTCAAAGTAAAATAAAATCATCAGAAGACTGTAGATCCTGCAGTAATTATCTTTGGCTGACTAGTATCCATAGTAATTCTGTGCATGAGTATACAGTACAGTCCTTCTGTGTAAAACTAATATTGTTTTGAATAACACTGCGGCAAACATCGCTGTTCTGAATACTAGTCAAATATTATGTTTTTTTAAGCCGTTTAGTGTCCCCGTCTGGGAATCGAACCTCAGACTGGAATTTTTTATTCCTTATCTTTTCTTAACTTTAACGTCAATTGCTATCACTACCGGTGCGATATATTATTGGCCACAGTTTATTTGTTATTTGTGCTGTTCCGATTTTTCCTTTGGCGCATTTCTGAAACATTACAATGCATAGTTTTAATAAGAGAAATATTGCGATTGATACACATTTTATGTTTGGGTTATTTATGGTCACCTTTAGGTGTCAAAAGTATTAACTGTAAAATGATCAGTGTACAGTCGTGGCCAAAAGTTTTGAGAATGACATAAATATTGGAAATTGGAAAAGTTGCTGCTTAAGTTTTTATAATAGCAATTTGCATATACTCCAGAATGTTATGAAGAGTGATCAGATGAATTGCATAGTCCTTCTTTGCCATGAAAATTAACTTAATCCTGAAAAATACTTTCCACTGCATTTCATTGCTGTCATTAAAGGACCTGCTGAGATCATTTCAGTAATTGTCTTGTTAGCTCAGGTGAGAATGTTGACGAGCACAAGGCTGGAGATCATTATGTCAGGCTGATTGGGTTAGAATGGCAGACTTGACATGTTAAAAGGAGGGTGATGCTTGAAATCATTGTTCTTCCATTGTTAACCATGGTGACCTGCAAAGAAACGCGTGCAGCCATCATTGTGTTGCACAAAAATGGCTTCACAGGCAAGGATATTGTGGCTACTAAGATTGCACCTAAATCAACAATTTATAGGATCATCAAGAACTTCAAGGAAAGAGGTTCAATTCTTGTTAAGAAGGCTTCAGGGTGTCCAAGAAAGTCCAGCAAGCGCCAGGATCGTCTCCTAAAGAGGATTCAGCTGCGGGATCGGAGTGCCACCAGTGCAGAGCTTGCTCAGGAATGGCAGCAGGCAGATCTGCACGCACAGTGAGGCGAAGACTTTTGGAAGATGGCCTGGTGTCAAGAAAGGCAGCAAAGAAGACACTTCTCTCCAAAAAAAACATCAGGGGCAGATTTATATTCTGCAAAAAGTATGGCGAATGGACTACTGAGGACTGGGGCAAAGTCATATTCTCCGATGAAGCCCCTTTCCGATTGTTTGGGGCATCTGGAAAAAGGCTTGTCCGGAGAAGAAAAGGTGAACACTACCATCAGTCCTGTGTCATGCCAACAAACAAAAACCCACTAATTCTGACAAACTCCAAGAAGTGATTATGAAAGAATGGGTTGCTATCAGTCAGGATTTGGCCCAGAAGTTGATTGAGAGCATGCTCAGTCGAATTGCAGAGGTCCTGAAAAAGAAGGGCCAACACTGCAAATACTGACTCTTTGCATAAATGTCATGTAATTGTGGATAAAAGCCTTTGAAACGTAAGAAGTGCTTGTAATTATATTTCAGTACATCACAGAAACAACTGAAACAAAGATCTAAAAGCAGTTTAGCAGCAAACTTTGTGAAAACTAATATTTAGGTCATTCTCAAAACTTTTGGCCACGACTGTAGTTATAGAGGCAAAAACCTTCTGTTGAGCATAAATAGGCCTATGTACTTATTGACAAACCAATACAACATGAAAAAATACTGATCTTTATTCCATTTAAAAGCAGTGGTGCAGTTACTGTTAAACCCATTAAATGAGTAAAAAAGTATCAATTTTAGACTAATGGTACAAAAAATAGTTCCTCTCAAGACCTTCACGGCACAAATGTCCCCACTGCAGTCCATTAGCACTGCAATATTTCATCCAAGTGCCATTTACTGTGAGCAAAAAGCCATTAATTCTTTGTTAACAGGCTTTCATTTTGTTGACAAGGATTCAAAATTGTAACTATTTTATATAAAAATATCAAAATTGTAGTAGTTTTATAAAAAAAAGTTTTTTCAAGTTTGGCCCCTATGATTTGGCCAAATGATCACTTTTTTCAGGTTTTCTGCTTTTGATCGATACAGTCCGAATGAATTAAAAATGTTTAATTATAATTATGTGCGTGTACTGACACTGATATCAGTTTGTTTTGTTTGTTTATGCTGAGAAATTTGCATGCGTGTCAGTCATGTTTTACTTTGTTTAATGTGACACTGCGCAAAATAATAATAATAATAATAATAATAATAATAATAATAATAATAATAATGCATCAAAATTAATGTTGTATCTGAACATTGACTTGTCCATGGTTGTAATAATAATAATAACAAAAACTTGCTTAGCCTTCAGTTTATGGAAAATATTTGATTTTATAGTTTTTAAACTACAGTGGCATTATGTAATCAACCTGTAATTTAAAACAATTAAATCTAAACATATATAAATAAAAGATGCATTTGTTATTTTTTACATGAAAGATTTTGTTCATCAAGCTTATATTTAAATGTTTAATTGACACACACACACACTCACATTCGTTACATTGGGGTAATTATAGTAATTATCTGAAATCTTCAAAATGCTTCACTAATAAAAAAGGGGTTAACGCAGTAATACCTTGGTAATAAACTTGGTAACGTTTAAAATATCTAAAAACTATTCTCCCCGTCGGGGAATCGAACCCCGGTCTCCCGCGTGACAGGCGGGGATACTTACCACTATACTAACGAGGAGTGGAAAAATAAGCATGATTTTAGCCCTTTGAATACTGTAACAGTACAGTCCAAAAAATAGAAAAGAAACGTTTTTGAAACAGTTACAATGGATAGATTCCTCTTTTTATATTCAGATATATCAATCAAAGAATTTTCTGTAAAGATAGATGCTCAATAATATAAAAAATCACGCAAGTTCTCTTTACCACGGCCGTGGGTTTTTTCTTTAGCGAAAGTAATACAACAGCGCCCTCTCTAAAAAAACAAATACTATTGAAGTCAATGGTTACATGTTTCCAACATTTTTTTAAATAACGTGCAAAATCTGTAGTCGCATTCTCAGTTCGTTTAGGCAGCCAGAATGTTTTCTTTGCTAAAACCATATTGAATTTTGAACATCAAAGTTTATATCATCATATTTTTACCGTGGTATAACTGCATTTTATGTCAATGAAGGTTCTTTAAAAATGTTGAAATGCACAGACACAACTATGATGCAAAAAATACTGTTATACTTTTAATATCAAGGACAAATTTTATTTAAAGCATAGTTGTATAAATTTAGATTCTGAGAATAAACCAGTTTAAACTACTGGAATGAATCCAAACTTATGAAACCTACATTTTATATTCTCAACACAAGACCAAAACTATTTCTCTAAAGTTTTCAAAATACATTTATTTCCTTGCTTAAATGTTCATTTTCAGATTAATAAATAAGAATTAAGACTACAAAATGCAGACCCATATGTGTTATGGGAAAAAGGCTAAACATACTTTTTAGTTTGACAGAGATGATTTTAGAAGACATTTTTGATATTTAAACATGCTGCATACATATCTGGGTTCAAAATGACAAAATGAATTGGTTTTTTTTTATTTTAACCTCTCTTTGGCCCAAATTGACATCAGGTTGTTGTGTCATAAGGGTTAAAAACAGCATAATCCAAAAAGTATTGATCATGCTCCACTTTATTTTAGCTTTTTTTCATTTTACAGAGAGATGGCTTGCATTTACATAAGGCCATATGTAAAACATGATGTAATACTGAACGACAAATAGACACCGACTGTATGGGAATGCCAAGGATAAATCAAATATCTTAAATGCAATTTATGTGAAAGATAAAACCGTAATACAAAAAAATTCCATTCAATACTTACAGTATTTCATGAGAAGATCTTTTTATAGATTAAAAGCTCCTAATAATAAACATCCAGGGCTTAGTGCACGGTTCTGTACAAATAGTTTAGGCTGACGCTTAATCCGTAACATCCGAGTCCAAAAGTGTGTATCGACTCAAAGCGCCTGAACATAAAGCACTTCACGTAGCATAAAAATAAAGCACACTGAAGTCCCTCATGTCTGTAGTAGCTGGAAAACATTAAAATTTGAACAAAGCGTCTACTATAGGTTCAGCCGAGATCTCCAGTTTCTTGTGTAGCATTTTTTCAGACGCTCTTGTAACCGTTTACATCAACTTCCTGTCTGGATGCTCAGATCGGCCCGTCCTCTGATGCCTCACTTCCAGTTGTTTGCTCTGGACTCGGTCGAAATGTTGGAGGAGTTCACTGTAGTCGATGTGCGGCTGGGCCACCACTTTGACGACCACCTTTTGGTCTTCCCTGGAAAATTAAAGCAGTTTTTTAGTCATTTTGAAGATGTCAAATTGTTGAAGATGTCATATTTACTTGATGAATAATTGTGTGAGCTACAAATGTGATTATGGAGATTAATCGTCTGTTTTAGGGCTTTGGTGGTTAATTGTCTTTTTCAGGGCTTTGTCATGCTTTTGAACCTTTTTTTTTTTTTTTTTTTACAAAAGTATTTTGAAGAATGCTGGTTGATGGTACAAATTAGGGTTGTATCGAGTTCGGTACTCAACTGGTACTGAAATTGTAAAAACGTCCATTTCCCGCAAAAATTTGAGCATGTACTTAAACAGCACTGATTGGCCATTGTGTTTACCTGCTCAACAGAAATGACTGTGATTGGTCGTGACGGTCATCGGTTCATTTCTGTTGAGCATTTGAACATAATGGCCAATCAGCGGTGTTTAAGTATGCACTCAAGTGTTAGCGGGTAATGGACGTTTTTAAAATTCCAGTACCGATTGGTACCGAACTCGATACTCTTGACAACCTTAGTACAAACTGACTTCCATAGTAATTTTTTTCCTTCTATGGAATTCAATGAGTGCCAGCAAACAGCATTCTTAAAAATACTTTTATTAGAAGACAGAAAGGTTTAAAACCAAATGAGGGAGTGTAAGGGTGCTTTCACACCTGTAGACCAAATGTTTTGTTCCAAAACAAGATTTAAAATAGTTACAATGTTTATTTTTGTTCTTGTTGCGGTTTGCTTTCACACGGCAAAGTTTCTAAACGGAGCTAAATAGTTCAAACAAGTCACCTGCGAGTAAACTCTCCTCACATTGGTAAGAGTTTCAGGGTTTATTTTTCAGTCCCATGGATTCCGCTCAGCTGTCATACGTCGTTATTTTATTTATGACGATGAGCAATTAGATTAGCAATTATAAGTGAAAAGGTGCACTTTAATTTTGAATGGTGACACCAACAGACATTTGCCACCAAATATAAATCAGAGGTAAGACTTTCTCGTGCATAGCCTCATTTCAGTTGTTAAGGGTTGTTCAAATCTATCTATTGACTGAATCAATCTACTGCCCATCATTTTTTCTGTAAGATTTAATTAGTTATTTTAAAATAAGAATAAGACATTTAATATCTTTGTTTTCATTTTTAATTATGAGCTTAAAAAAACGTTGGCTAGAATTATGCATTATAGGCTAACATTGTAGAGAGAAATAACAGATGATCTGAGACTGCAGTCAGATCATGTAGCAGATCAATGTTGATCTTTATTTCGAGTTGTCAGGCCTATTGTTTTGTTCATTTCTGCACTAATACAAAATATTATAAGATTAAAATATGGAAAAAAATATCAGATGTTAATTTCTGTCAATTTTCCTAACGCATAAACAGCTCTCATTAATATTTCAGTATTCTTTGACTTTTGTATTCGACATGAAACGCACATTTGTCGGTAGGAATGACATCCCGCCCTACTCATAATTCTCATTCATATAGCCGTATATATGCCTACTAGATATCCATAATACACTGTGATATAGCCTGGTTCGTTAGTTCGTTGGATCGTATTGCTTTCTCATTACAATTAATCTGAGTTCGTTTCAGTCGAGCCGAGACCACTTCATTCATGCAATCTCAGACTGAATTTTTTTGTGAACTGTTTTGGTGCGGATCAGAGCGCGATTGCGGGTTTCACATATGCCCAAACGAACCGAGCTAACGGGGCAAACGCACCATGTTTTGAAAAAAACGTCTAGGTGTAAAAGCACCCTTAATGATGAGGTCATTTTTGTTTTTGGGTGAACTATCCCTTTAAAGCAGGGGTGTTTAGCTCCAACTTGCCTTAACACACCTACCTGGAAGCTTCTAGTATGACTAGTAAAAGCTTGATTATCTGGTTCAGGTGTGTCTAATTTGGGTTGGAGCTAAACTCCGGTCGTCCAGGACAGAGTTTTGGGTGTCACTGGTTTTGTGGGAATGTGTAGTTATTGTGAACTGTACTAGGTCTGTATAAGTGGAATATCCATATTGTATGTCTGAAGTTAGGAATAAAGTACATCCAGGAGGTTGTTATCGCAGAATAAAGCACAACAGGCTTATCAGTGGCCAACTCGAAGCGGAACTGCACCATACACAGTTCTTCTATTCATGATCTCATCTCATGCAACTTTGCCATGCTTTGTGAGTTTATGGCTTCAACTTTTTAGTGGTGAAATTTACAGACTGCATCATTAATAATGTTGACAGGCGTACTTACACCGTCCGCATGAGCTCAGGGTTTGGCACGCAGCTGAGGCGATGCGAGAGCAGCTGAAACGCCTGACTCTGAGGAAGCAGCATCAGCAGGCCATACAGAGCCTTGATGAGGTATGGGTTATGCTCAACATCCAGCAGCTGCAGGCGAAGGTCTGCCAAGAGAACCAATGTCAGTGTGGAGAGCTGGAAACCAAAATTATTGATGTGGTGGGGGAATGCGACTCACAGGTGAAGATGGGGCTCTCGATCAGCTGGACCAGCTTATCCACCTCCATGAGAAAGTCCACAGTCACCTCTAGATCTCCACTGGTCAGATCAAGTCAAGTTTTGTGTTTTTCTCAGAACAAAGGATTTGAAATTATACATATAGTCATATATACAAATAGATAATAGGTTCTAAGTGTAGTTAGGTATAGTTCCAGGTGTATTTCCATGTGAGCTTGGCACAGGTTTCCTGGTTGCCAGTCTCTCTATAATTGGCTAATTGGAAGCACTTTTAAAAAAAATTGATATTCAACAAAGTAAATATCAGCAAAAAGCAGTGCCAACGGAGTGAAACGGTTAAGCAAAGAGAACCGTTCACCGTGATAATGAAAACTGTCTATATACACTTTTAATTCAATAAAACATTTTAATTGGATTTAACAATTATATAATAAATTGTGCATCATGAAATCAAGGATACAATTTCTGGATGAGGTCATAGGCATGCCGATAGTTCTGGGTGAGGAAGCAGAGAGACACAGTGGCCACTGGATTGTGACACCAGGAGCGATAGAGACAACAGAAGAGAGCACAGCTTTCCTGAAGAGTAAAAAGTAGAAATGAGGAACAGTGATCAGCAAGGACTCCAATGCATTCCCCTAACTGATTCGCAAGAAGAAACAATCTGAATGGATTCCATTCATTCTCAGTCAGTTGTATGTTAGCGTTCACACTTATCAAACCAAACCTACCAAGTTGCCAGTCCTCAAAGTGCGTGTTACCTGTGTGCGCAAGTCCTTGAGCTGGTTCCGCAACTGGAAGAGTTCGGCTGAAGTAAGCAGAATAGTGTTCAGCGTCTGCACCATTGTGGAGGCAAACTTCAGATCCTCCTCCTTGAGTAAAATATCTGCCATAGAGTGAAATATATTCTCCGCATGCAGTAGGAGACAGAGCTGCCTGTTGGGAAGCAGATCAAATTTGCTCAAAAATGCTTCACTTCAAAGTTATTTTAGCCGTATAAAAACAGTCAGTTGTATGGGCTTGATATTGTAAACTGGTGTTTATCATATTATTATAATTTATTCACATAATCATAAACTCTGGTTTGTAGCACAAGTAGTTTTACAGTTGATGACACTTCATTCTTTGTTATTTACTTCCAGTATCATGCATTCGCAGAACATGTTGGAATGAAGTTCATGTTCTGGGACCTTTGCTGGTTTACGCTTATCTTGGATAAATATGAATCTAAACCACCAGTAGATCATTTATTTAAATGATTCAATCATTAAATAACTTATTTAAATGATTCACTCAAAACAGCAGATTTATTTTGAAACAATGCGAGTGACCATCTTTAAGAATAAATCATTGAACTATTGACTATGATTCAACTGAAAACATATTAATTATATACGGAAACACCAAGACGAAGGGATGTCTGGTTTGTTTGGAATTAATTTCAGCTGCAAAACAGAAAACAACATATTGCGTCTAAAACGGAACTTACTAAACTTTCTTATTTGTTGAACTGTTGTATAAAAACAGTATTACACATTTCTGCAAAACAAAACAACACTCTTGCTTTCTGTCAGATTACTTCACATCTATTTTTTTAATTGTTTAATCAGAGGAGGGTTTTTACCTGATAATGAAGGCCCCTCTCATTTCTAGAAGTTTTCGCTCCAAACTGAAGCGCTTGAGCAAATTAATCATGAACTTGTAGAAGTATGAATTCATGCTGGGAGTCGAGGGCGATAAATCTGTCATCTTAGAACCTGTCAAAAAAATTGTGTTTGAAATTTCAATGTTTTTAATTTCTTTTTCTTGTACAAGTAATTGTCATAACTAGTGAAAAAGATGATTTACTTTTTTCTACATTATGGTAATCTTCTAACTAGTGCTCTAGAGAGGTAAAAATATCTTATCTGTCAACTTTTATTTGTACTCATTTTTGATGTTGATAGTGTGTAAAATGTTTATTTAAACCCCTTTGTTTATACTTGCTGCAGTTTTCTGCTAAACTTAATTTCACTGAAGTTTTTTTTCTTTTATGTATTTTTTTTTATAATTCATAGTGTTTTCCCATCTATTTTTGTTACTTTCTTGTGTATTTCTTATTTGTGTGTGTGTGCGTGCGTGCGTGCGTGTGTGTGTTGTTGCTGGTCGCCCATGTGGTTGTATGTGTTTTAAAATTGAAAACTACAATAAATATATATATTTTTTAATTGTTTTTTTCTGATATTTAGCAGATATAAAGAAGACCAGGAATTGATTACCCACCGAGCACCACTGGCTGCCCGTCTCTGACCCCACCTGGTATATGCAGCTCGGTTTTACTATCCGAGATTTCGCACAACCCAGAAGTGTCCGTCTGACCAGCAGGTGATGATGCAATCTCTGCTAAAACCTCCAAGTCTTTTAAAATCACCTGTAGACATAGAATTTCTTTAATACGCTATAAAAAGTTTGATTATTTCAACTGTAAATGATGACTTACTTCATCCGACTCATCTGATAGTGTCTTCAATAACATGGGGAACAAACTATCTGTGTGCTTGAACATCTGTCATAAAGAGAGAGCAGAATGAACCACTCGTGTTTTAGCTTAACCTGAAAGTCTACACTTAAAATGCCATTTAATGAAACCTTGCAAGGTGTCTTGATGTATAAATGGTAGAGCCACTTCAACACAGCGATGCGTGTCATCATTCCGGTGGACGAATCATGTAAATGTCTGTCCAGCACTTGCACAATGCCATCCAGATCCAGAGTAACCGCAGACCTGTCAGAACTAAACATCATACGCAGTAGACATCTTACATTGGTTTCTGATCTTTTAACAAACAGACAATAAGAAAATTGTTGTCATTTATTTTGAATAGTGAACTACTTTATTCAATATGCAGTTTGTGTTTATTGGTTTATCATTTAACTATCAAATATTACCTTGCTGGAGTGAAGAAAGAGATGTTACTGAAGCCCACTGACTCCTGAGACTCATTTAGGGAATCTAAAATCAAAAACAGAGGAATGAATTAAAAGCAGACCTTGTTGTAATTAGTTTAACAGTGTTTTACATTTTACTCATTTATATATATCAGTTCTTAAATAATAATTGCAATGATAGAACTTTTTAAAATATATCAGTGCTTCCCACACATAGACTTTACTTGGGGGGGCCACCCAGGTATATTAACGGCCGCCCAAGTATATTTGGTGACATTTTTTTATTATTATTATCATCCTTTTACACTTTTTTGTATCCGCCCAATAGCCAAACATCCACGATCGATTAACTAGTGGAAAATCTCCTCTTGCCCTACACCTTTCCTACGTCTCGTTGTGTGTGCGCAAGAACCGTCAACAATCCCACAGACAACCGTCAACATTCCCACAGACAATCTCACCGAGACCGAGAGAAACATTATATAATTAATTCTTTGATCTAAACGACTCAGGACGAAACTACATCTAAACTGCCTGCAAAATATTTGTACACCCTTAGAAATGGTTAATTAACTCATTTGCCTTGTTTAAATAATCTACACTTTTTATTCTTGCAATTATATTTTTTAGATATTTTTATTCCATAGATGTTTGTATTCCATTATGTCATTTATTTCTCATTTGCTGTGTATTTTTTGTTTTATTTTTTATTTTATGATGTTGATATATTACATATGTTATACATATCTAACATGCTTTGGCAATACTGTACAAAATGTCAGCAGCAGATTTTACCTGTCAGTGGGTGCACATGGCTCCTGAATAGAAAAGTAAAACAAATGGTGGATTTTCTTTTTTTATTTCAACAGTCTTTATAAAAAAAAACACCTTCAACCCATTGAAAAGAAAGTAATAAATAAAAATATTCTTTAAAAATCACTTTTTTTGTCGCATGTAACCATGTGCCGTAGGTAAAAGGTGTGTTTCAATCTGGCTACTACTGCAAGTATATTTCAAACCTGTGGGAAGCACTATATATTTATACATTTTTTATATTAAATACTTAATGTATTTTATTTCTTTTCTTCTCTCCTGTTTAAATGTTCTGGGATGGCTAGATTTTGTGTTTTCGAAATAAGAAGCATGTAAAGACTGCATTTATTTGATAAAAAAAGAAAAAAGAAATATCCATTTTAAATACATATACACTAATATATTTAGAAATGTAATTCAAGCCTGCAATTACATTGTTATTAATAACCTTCAGAAATCATTCTAACATGCCAATTTGATGCTCAAACATTTCTTATTATTGTCAGTGTTGAAACCAGTTGTGCTTCTTAATATTTTGTTCCTTTTACAATTGAATTATTTGAGGAACAGTTCAAAAGAACAACATTTATTTAGAACGAATAAGAAACTTATAATTAAAACACCTTACTGTCACTTTTGTCACATATTATCATTCTTTTACACAAATGTGAAAGCGAACATGTAGAAATGACAAGTATACGTGTAGAAATAAACTAGATAGCATTATGTAAAAAGATGGAGAACGATAATACAATTAAACATTAGAATTCAAACTAAGCAGTGGTGCAAAAACTCGGAAGAGCGCCACAAGACCGTCAGTGGCCGAAAATAAAATAATCTTAATATAAAAAATATAAATGATCTTATTTATCAATACAACTAGATTAACACTTAATTATTTACACCTTAATTTTAGTTCACATTATTTTTTACAATTTAATTATACATTTAAAATGATAAAATTCAACAAAACACATTGTACATTACATTGTTTATACTACAAATATTCACATTTCTGACATTTGATGCTGTTGTTATTTGAGGAACAGTTTGAATGAACAGCATTTATATTCAGCATTTCTCTTACAATTAAAACATCTTACTGTTACTTTTAATCAAATGAATAAATCTCTGTTATGCATGACAAAACTAACATCAAATTGTAGTGTAAATAATTAACATAATTAGAAAATACAAAGAAGAACATGCAAAAAGATATGGATGCATTGGCCGGGAATCGAACCCGGGCCTCCCGCGTGGCAGGCGAGAATTCTACCACTGAACCACCAATGCGTTCCTGTTGACTATCGGCTGCCCCCTGGGTTCCAAAGTGAGGCCATCGTCGAAGCTCAGTACCAAATATGGTCACTAGGTGGCATATTTCAATCCCTCCCAAAAGCCTCAGACATTTGCTTTTATGAAAAGGCAGGGGGCGACATCACCATATTATCCGCTAGGCAGCACACTCCTCTCCCCCGGCCTGAGGGATTACTCCTGTTGATAGGCAGGGGGCGACATTGTCTTATCAGAAATGCATTGGTGGTTCAGTGGTAGAATTCTCGCCTGCCACGCGGGAGGCCCGGGTTCGATTCCCGGCCAATGCAACCTGCTCTTTTTCAAATGCTTTCATTATTTTTTTCTTCCACATAAATACGTTTATCATTTTAATACATTATGAAGTTTAATAATGAGAAAAACTTGCCATTCAGATCTCCCTCTTTTTTAGATGGAGCCTCGTCGCTTGGAGGGGAAGATTTGGTCTGTGATTCTTCATCATCTTCATCATCCTCTGGAGTCACAAGCTTCATCAGGCTGTGATTACAAGCACTGGCTGCTTCTTTAGTAACTGAAGGTGATTTATTGAGGAAATGGATCTAAACGATGATAACAGAACCACATCAATAGCCCAAAAACTCCCAAACCACAGAGACATAACCATGGGAAGACCCTTTTTTGGCCGGGGGTTGTAATGTTTTTATTATTATTATTATTTTCAAATAATAGTTTAAGGGTTTTTTTAAAAAAAGAGAAAAAGAGCATGATTTTTTTGTTATCAATTTCAAAAATCAATTTTATACTGTAAATAAATGCCCATTTTCAGCAAAGTCAATAACTATTTATTCACTAATATTTATAAGCTAAACTAATATTTGCTCAGTTTTTTTGTATAGCACTTTTTTTTAACTTAAAGATGTTAATACTTTACAATAAGATACCATTAATGTTAACTTTATATACTAACATGAAGAGAAACACTTATTACTGTATTTATTCATCTTTATTAACATTATTTAATGAAAATGCAGCATTCGTTGTCAACATTGGATTGTAAAAAATGTTGAAATTACCATTAACCACAATTAATAAATGCTGTGCAATTATTGTTCATTATATAGTAACCATTAACTAATGAAACCTTATTGTAAAGTGTGACCAAAACCTTTCTCAATTTAATAAAATAAATTGCACAGTGCGAGCCGGGATTAAGTGACAAACATGTCAAGTTGTTAAACAAACACACTCTTAAATGCATTTTTGAGAGTATATGGCAGTGTAGGATACTCTTTTTGCGGTCATCGTAGGACAGGCAAGGCAGCACTGCTGTCAATATGCCCGAAGAATACGGCAGTACAACTCTCCCAGCAAGCTGAATGAACTCTCTCATCCATGTCATAGATGTCAGCTGGATGAGATCATTAGCTGCAGAAAGACAAACACAAGACAATTACTGCATCCCAATTTGCATACTATTCGTTCTAAATAGTATTCGAAAATAGAATTAGTATGTCCCAAACCGTAGTATGTTGAAAAGAGTATGTCAAATCTTCCCAGATGGTCTACTATTACTGGTAAAAATTCGAAGTGTAGAACTCATTCATACTCTAACCGCTAATATTGCCCACAACATATTGCGCGTGGACGTGAATTCGACTACAAACTCGGGTAAAAAGTGTAAACAAACGACAAACATGGCGAACGCGTGAGACCAACCGTCAAATAGGGAGGCTTCGGTAAAGTTGTTTGAATGACTATTAATTAATATCTAGCCTACTGTAAAAAATTTTAATGTTTGGACATGTTTGGACATTAACTTCTGAATGCATAATTATCCAAAGACCTGAGGAGATTTCTCTGCATGAAAGACTCGCGAATGGCAGATTAACATGCTGCTGAATCTCCAATAAGGTAGGAAATTAAATAAGAAAGATATGTGGATGACGTGTCGCGATGATTGACAGGGGGTGTAATTAAGCAACATAACGGACTGTTAATGAGGAAGAAGTATGTCCCAAAGCTTGCCTACATTTGTGTTAAACAAACAAAAGTATGAACTTTTTCTTCACAAAAAAAAAAAAAAAAAAAAATACACTCTTTTAGGACTTAGTATAAGTATGCGAATTGGGACGCAGAATTCCACTCACTCATCTAAAACAGGATTTAAACAGATTTAAAGATGTGACTCACTAGACTTTGATTCATCAGACACTTGACAGTGGATGACCAAGATGTTGGCCATTTCGGCGAATTTGACACTGGAAGGATTCTTCTTAATCTCTTTCAGGAATTCCCCCAAAACCAGCTCACACCTATTGAATAGCAATGTAAAAAATAAAAAAAAAAGAGAAAATGAAACGGAGAAAAGAGGAAGAGGGACAGATGGTGTCAGGTAAAGAGGAAGATGAGGAGACGCACATCCGCCTGATCTCTTTACTGCTGTCTCCAAGAATCTGGAAGAGTCCGTCTAGTATTTCCGGCAGGTAATCCAGGAGGTTGATATCAGGAACAGACTCCAACACATGAATCTGCAGCAGAGTCAAAGCAACACAGGAAATCACAATGATGTCATGCTAACGATTATCATTGTTGCGACTGTTAAAAGGTTAAAATCACCAAAATTCATCTGTTCATCTTTGGAACACAAAAGATGAAATTTTAATGAGACTTATGAGATTTCTGTGCTTCCACTGATACTCTGTTGACCGAAAAGAAAAAAAAAAGCAATAACATAAAAGTAAATTACTTCTGTGGTTTTTCAAGGTAATTAAGCAATGTGACTGGTGTATGTGACAAAACAAGTCTGACTGAATTGACTAACTTCTATCTACATACTGTACAGTAGATATCCAACACTGAGAGGAGAACAATGTAAACAGTGAGTATTGTTGAAACTAACAGGTTACCGCATCCTCAAAATGCAAATCTGTGAACCACTTTAAAATATATATAAAAAATAAGACCATGGCTTGCTTTTCACTGCATTTCAGAAAAATTTAAAAACCTGATACTTTTGAATGAACAAAAGCAAAACAATTTTTTAAAAATCTGTCAAGTTTCACTCCTAAATCTTTTTGGAATAGATACTTTGAATTGACAAAACATTGAATAAATTATGATAATGTACATTTTTGGGTGAAATTAAACAATAAAAAATTTTACATTTCATTATCGTCAGCTAAATTCTGGTAAGTGAACTTAAGCTGAAAGAAAATGTAAATATAGAAAAGGTACAAATAAAGTCAATTGTAAATGATGTGTTGACAAAGAAATTAAATAAAACAAACCAAAGTTCTGAAAAGATGAACAAATTAAATAAATATTAATCTAAATACAAAAATCTTTAAAAAAAAACTAATTAATAAATTAAACTGTATTAAAAATAACAAAATAAACAATTAAAATAGTCTATAAATAAGACTTAAATAACAGAGAAATTGGTATATGTTTACTGCTGTGCACTTTTTAAAAAGTCACTATAAAATTAAAAGTGACAATTCTTAAGCCTCATTCACACAGAATGCATCTTGGCATCTAAAAACGTGAGATGCAGCACGCCAGAAAGATCTTTTTTTTTTTTTAACCGCAGCTTAGAGTGCGACAAAATCCAGACAGCCACTGAGCGCCTGCAAACAGAAACTTGCAATGGTTGCCCCTCCTCAGAGTTCTTCTGATTGGTCCACTGCTTTGGAACTGACATTAATAACTTGACACGGCATAGAAAAAAATGTGGCTCTCATGTGCACAGTGCTTCAAAAGATGTGAAAAGTAAGCGTAATGGTCATGCACGTCTACAAAGCGCACCTTTACATTAAATAACAATGGAAAAGTAACACATCAGAATGGTAAATTGCGTTCTGTGGGAACGAGCCCTTTTATTTTTAAGAAGAATTGTCATAGTACCTATTATAAATGAAGTATTACTAGTAGTAGTGTATGGTGAGGATAAACCTGCCACTCATATGAGATGACTCAATAGCCAATCACAACTGTCCATTCAATTCCAAATGGGCAAAATCAAATCTCTGTATATTTTATTCCGGCTTAAGAAGCCATTTACATCACACCATGAAGAAAAGTCTCTCACAACTTTCATCTCATACTGACTTTTGAATATTGCAGACTGGTGAAAGTGCTCAACTCACCCAGGAGATAATGAATTGACGAGCATATTGGTTATTGGAGTAAATCCTCTCACGCAACAGGGGGACAAAAGCCACTAGGTCAAACTTGTTGCTCTCCGTTACAATGTCCTTCAAATAAAACACAAATCAAAGTCAAAATATGTCATTTAATACATTCTTGTTTCTAATCAAACTCACCTTAAGCAGGCGATCCAGGAGCTCAGAGCCACTCTTTACATTGGGATCAGGATCTGCAGCAAGCTATAAAGAGCAGATTGGGTAATATGAAGTTATAATAGGGATGATCGTTGACCTCTATTGGAATGTATGAGATTTTAATGATCAATAACACACTAATAATGTTGCTTGCTATTTTTATTATTTTTTTGTTTCTTGTTTTTCTGCATCATTTAATTGTATTTGTCTTTAAAGATTTGAACAGAAGACCTTTTATCTGTGTTATTTTAACATGTATGTAATAGTAATTATAAATATTTTATTAGCAGCCTTTATTTTTATCATTTCAGTTTAAATGTTTATGATTTATTTAGTAATTTTGTTTTGTGAGCTGAGTTGTCATTTTTTATTTGTTTTATGTTTATTTACAATTCTGTTTTGCATTAATTTATTTATTTAGTTTTAGTAACTTTACATCAACTTAAACATTTAATCTAGGCAAGATATTTTCTTTATGTAAAGTACTCCATTTATATCCCATGTTGTATTTTAGTTTGTTTGCTGCATGTTTAAACCATATTATTTCAGAAATGTTAGTAAAATCAGTAAAAATGCTTTATTCTCAAAACATTATTAACAGTTTATTAAACAGACATGCACGTTTAGCAATTTAGGAATTAATGAAACATTCTTAACCCTTTATCAGGGGAGGAACCATATAAGGTGAATTCATTGACATTGATTACAATCAAAAAAATTTTGAAGTCATAAAAGTTCAAAAGTCTTGTAATGACCCCAGTAATTCCCATGAAAAGGTCAAATACAGTAAAATGAGGTAACAAATTAGAAAAACATGCTTACTTATTAGCAAGTCATGGTGACAAACTGTTAATTTGTGGCCACTTTATTGACCTTATTCTTCATGTATGAGCAGGCGCAGCCATTGGAATCTTTTTGGCTTGAGACTTCCGGTCTCATTCATTTTCAGACGTTGAAAACAGCTCGTTATGCTGCTTGATGTTGCAAACTGATGTTTTCTTATTATATTATTTTTCTTTTTATGTATGTCAATGAACACACTTGTTTGTAGAGCAAGTAGTTTGACCGTTTTCTGCTGTTTATTATTCCTAGTCATTTCTCCCATAGGCTATTGAATCGGAAGTTCTAAAGCAATGGCAAAAACGAGCTCACTTCCGGCATTGTAGAATAAGGCCAAAACATTTTTTTTATTCCAGTATATCTTGCATGGTGTTCCATAGAATCCAACAATATGGTTCTTCTGCCAATAGCCTCAACGTTGAGATTCTGTAGCTATTCTATTTCAAATGATTTTTAGAACAATACCATTATTGTTACAAATCAAATATTTAGTGATCATGGAATACCATGTGTATTCATTCCTATTCATGAAGAGTCTTTAGCTTACCTTGCTAAGCCCATCAAACAGCACATTGAAGTGGGGCAGCACTGCTCCTCGGGCGACTTTCACTATATTATACAGGGCCTCACAGGCGTAGTAGCGCAGACGGCTGTCAGAGTCATTGAAACAGGTAAGAACCGGATCAATGAGCTCCTTCAGGTACAATCCTGAATCCTGAGAAGCACAATAGGTCAAATTATAGATAAGTACAAATGAAGCTACCAGAATTTGCTTTACAAGAAGTACCAAAACATCATATTTAGCTCAACATACTTTTCCCAAGGCGATGGAGCAGGCTGCCAGCCCAATGAGGCCTCCTTTTCTGCTGTGAGGGTGCTGGGACAGGGCAAATTCTGTGGCCAGTATCTGGATGACATGTCTGATCTGAGCAGAGTTGTTCTGAGCTACGAATTCACGCACAAGCCTGGTGAAAGAATGGGAAGATGCAGATGAATGGAATGTAATACTATTCTAATAATTCAATCCACACTTGCTGGACTTTTAAAGTACTTTTATGCAGCAGAAGCTGTTTGGACTATGAGCTATTGATCATATGCTTAAATAATGAGATCATGTGACCTGTCAGATGACTGGACGTCACAAAATAACTAAATCCTGAGAGAAACTCTAGAATGGTTCAAAGATGAGACGTCTCGTTTTGGTGTCTGCATCAAACTGAACTTACAAAAGTCACTTTATATGCATGCATATTAAAGGTCCCGTGAAATTAAAATAAAAAATTTTTAATGTTATTTTCCGTTTGTTAGTTTTAAGGATATCTATTAGCTAGTTTGTTCCAAAACAGTGGCAAAATTTGCATTTAGAAAATATAAAACTGATATAAACATCCAAAGCTGTTTGTCACTTCCAACCTAAATCGATCAACGATGTTTTTTCCACATCACCGCATACTTCAGTTTCTCATCAAATCTTGACCAATCAAATGCTCTCTAGTATCTATCATGCCCCGCCCCCGCCCCCTTTAAGACACTTCTCATTTGCTTTTCATTTGATGTGCTCGAACTCAACCACTCTCACTGGCAGAGCTGTAATAAAAACAAAACACTATTGGTTGTTTCTTTAAAAAGGGGAGGAGCTACTCTATGTCCCATCCTGTCTTCATGTTTCAGTTGAGATTACATCAAACATATGAGGGTGAATGATATACTGTGAAAACAAATAATGGCCACAAATTAACTCATTAGTTCCCACAGCTTATAAATATGTCAACGTCTTTTACTTATTTAGTCTGTTTGAGAGAACACATTAGTTGAACGCGCCCATGATTTATTAAAAGGAGTGTACGAAATCGTTTACAGCGGCTATAGTTTAACTAAAAGCAGAGAGTTAACGACTAAAATGATTGAACGCTTTTGATCATCATGGCCATGGTTTAGTGAACACATTTGTTCAACTTATTCAACGAGTGAACAAATTATTTCAACATGGCCACGATTTGAAGCAGTTTGTAATTTTGTTGCTAGAGCTCGCATATTCACAACAAACAAACGCGTAGTTTGAGGAGGCTGTGACTGAGTGTGGGATCTAAATTGTGAAAAGAATATGATTTGGTGCACTGTGATGCATAAACAGAGGATTTTAATGTTGTCAATTGTTTCTTGTTGCAAGACTTTTTGTATATAAAAACTGTTGTTATACTAGATGACAATGTAGTATGTGTCTTCTGTGTTTCATGTTAAATAATTAAACAATAAAGAAAGAAAAATAAACACAAAAATAGTCATTTTGAATTAAACAGACTTTATAAAATAGAAAAATACACATTGTTTTAATCACTGAATCACACACACACTCTTAGTCCAACATCAACTTTAGACAAAATAACATGCTTTCAAATACAATTAATATTCTGTGTTCTTATTTATGATCATTTGCGCTAATAAAAAACTGATTTTCACTCACTTTTCAATCTCAAGAGCTGCAACCTTCCTCTTCTCGTACAGCTTGTCGTTGAGAGCCCTCACAATATTTGGCGTCAGTGGAGAAAAATCCTTTTCTGTATTCATTTTGACTAGGTATTTCAGAAAGCACCCTTAAATGACGCATAGAACAGAAGTGTGGACTGTTAAAACGAATTCGCAAATATCTCAGTGAATGCAGAGGATGACAGCTCGGTTAAAGTATGACTGAATGAATAAATGAAATAGAGGTTTTCCTCATCACGCGCTTTTTATAATACAAACAAGACGACGCCCTAAAACGTGTTTCCTCGCAAGCATCACTTATAAAATAACAGGACCTGCTGTCTGCGACATTAGACTGAAACGGAGGATGAGACCGGTTAACGTTACAGACGAAGCAAAATAAAAGCCTGAACAACGATATGAGCTTAACAAGCAGAGTTTATGGTCCGACAAAACGCGACTACGCCGTACACAACATAAACCAGATAGTTATTCCTTCTCGAGGGATGACAGACGTAAATACCAGTGCTTTTCAATGTAAGTGATTGACCATAGCCGCCATATATCCCGGCTCACATGACTTCCTGCAAACATCAGGGCCTGGTGAATCGAGCGCCGATCAATGGATTTGTTTTGAATACGTCATAAGAGTCACATGCTCTTTGGAAATGTTTGACAGGGAATGGGCGAGAGGTTTTATTTATCGAGAAAGTTGTTAAAAACTTACGTTTATATTTAAATGGTTGAAGTATTATATAAATTAATTATATGTTTATTTATTTGTAAACATTATCCAAATAAGTACAATTTTGTGCAAAGTGTGTTAGTATTTAGGCCTATATGCAAGCTAACGTTTCTCTTATTTAAAATATATATATTTATTAATAAAATACTTTTATTTTGTAATTTCAGATTTAGTATTTTTGTACTTTTTAAAATATTATTCAAATAAATGAAATTTTATACCATTGTTGTTTTATTATTTATATTCATTCATTCATTTGGCTTAGTCCCTTTCATGGAATGAACCGCCAACTTATCCAGCATATGTTTTACACAGTGGATACTCTTCCAGCTGCAACCCAGTACTTGGAAACATCCATACACACTCATTCACACACATACACTGTACATACACTGAATTGAATTTAGTTTATTCAATTCACTTATAGCACATGAGACTTTGTCTCTGGACTGTGGGGGAAACCGGACCACCCGGAGGAAACCCACGCCAACAACGGGAGAGCATGCAAACTCCACACAGAAATGCCAACTGACCCAGCCGAGGCTCGAACCAGCGACCTTCTTGCTGTGAGGCGAACGTGCTACCCACTGCACCACCGCGTCGCCCATATATATTACTTATTTTATTTATTATTTTGTGCTTTTGTCATTTTTATTAGTTTCACCTCTTTTCATTTTCATTTCTTTGTATCTTTATTTTTCATCTAGTTAATATTTGTTTTATTTATATATTTAAATTTTCACCTAAAACAAATTTTTTCATATTTATATTTTGTATATATTTGTGTATTCTATCTATATTATTTTTAAAATTCATTTTGGGTTCCCAGTGATGGGTTGCAGCTGGAAGAGCATCCGCTGCGTAAAACAAATGCTGGATAAGTTGGTGGTTCATTCCGCTGTGGCGACCCCGGATTAATAAAGGGACTAAGCCGAAAAGAAAATGAATGAATGAATGAATTCATTTTGGTGGTTGCCATATATTAGTTTTTGATATTAGCCAAACTAACGCTTTAATTTGTTTGTCAGTTACTTTGTTTACTGATTCAAACAAAGTCTCATTGGTTGTTCAACGCGCTGGTCACTAGTCGGTCAGCAGGTGTCACTTATCAAATTAATTCAGGACTTTCCTTTCTGACGTATTTAATCGATTTTTGCTTCACCGTGAACCATTTGACACGTAGACTAGACATTAGGCTACTTAAAATTTTCTGAAATAATTTTCTAAAACTTAACCGAAAACATAAATACTACGCAACGCAAATGGCGCCTTATGTAAAATCAAAGGTGCGAAATCTATTTATTTTATGACCAATTAAAGTCAGAATTTACGTGTAAGATTTGAATGTCTCTTACAGGTGTTTCTGCTTCATGCAGTGCTTTATGCGGTCTGGAGTATTTCTGGTAAGGAAATTGGCGGAAATATATAATCTGTGTCAAATCTAGTTAGCCTACTGAAACGCAGAGGGAAAATAGTTGCTAAAACGCAGAGGAAAATTTGTAACTGTGCAGTTGTGTAATTAAGAGATCTCTGTGTAAAGGACAGTAAACCTTGCTGCTTAAAGGTCTTTTTTTAAATGCTTCGATCCCAGCCTGGCGTTCAGCCCTTGAGTAAATTAACCGTGGTTGTACTACACATAAAATGTTCTATATCTTTTTTATTATTATAGAAATAATACTGGGTCTGGATTGACAATAAGTTTAAGAAAAAACGATTTTTAAATATTAAAAGTTTTATTTTAAATAATGATCATAAGAGATATTAGTGCTAAATGCTTGAGTTTTGAAATATTTATTATTATCTTCTGGTAGTAATAGTAAAACAACACAAATTTTATTTTTGAATATTTAAGCAAAGTTGTAATGTTTTTCCTAAGTTTTCCTAACTAAGGAGGTAAGTTTCCTAAGTAAATTTTCCTAAGTAAAAATTCTAAAAGGCCAATTCACACCACAGCACACATTTAGCAAATCAAATAAAAATGTTAATTAAGTGTGCTTTCACACTTGGTTTTATTACCTGTTCTATTTGAAGCTCTGGCGTCAAACAAACCCGAGTGCGCACCAGTGTGAAAATCTCAAGGACTGGGTGTTCTTCGTGACATGTCATGCTGTTTTAATTAAACTCCAATTTAAATATGAATCAAATATTTATTTTCAAGTCACAGCAATGAACGTGACGTGTGGCAAAGACTTCATTTCCATCCTAGTGGACGAAGAGTACTTCAAATACTACAATGTTGGAGTAGAAGCTGTTCATTTGCCTAACCCTAGCTGCCGTGCCCACAGAAAAGAGATCTCTGGATCAACCTATTTCACCGTGCACACACCAATGGACCAGTACACGGCCTGTGGAGGCAAACCTCTGGAGGTAATGTGCAATTTTCTATTTGACAATGAAGTATAAATGCACATCACATATCTTATACATCAAATAACCCTTAAAGGCAACTACTTTTTACAGAAGAACATAACGCACGTTACGTACTCCTTAACTCTGATGTCTGACCCACCTGTGTATGGAAACATTGTGAGAAATCCGGCTTTGCAGATTGTGTACAAATGCGTCTATCCGTACATTCGCAAACTCAGCCTGTCCTTTCCCATCTTCTCCTTCTCCAGGTAACACACTCATGTTTAGTTACACTTGATGGATACATGTTCAATCCATTTGATTTGTTTTTGCAGTGAAAGTTTGTTCAAGGTGGATGAAGTGGACGCCAGGGTGGAAATGAGCTTATTTAAAGACCAGTCATACACTGAGGCTTTCACTAGTGCTCCTACTATTAAGCTCGGGGATCAAATCTATGTCCAGATTCAAGTGATGGAGCCGGAAGATTTCTTCCATCTGAAAGTCAATGATTGCTGGGCGACTACGACTCCTCGAGCTAATGATAAGACAGGCTTAAGGCACACACTATTGGAGAATGGGTGAGTTAGTATTAGTGTCGTACTGTATGTATCTGTAAAGATCCCGGTGTCTCTTATTAACATCAATATTCAACACACATTCATGGCAAAAGGTCTTGTGTGCAGGAATTGGTGCAAAGATAGTTCATCGTCCATCATCAACAGTGTGATGTATGTAGGAGCACTTAAAGGGATTTTGGTTCATCCAAAAATGAAAATCGATTACCCCCCCCCAGACTTTTTATCTGCAGAATATAAAACAAGATATCCTGAAGAATGCTGAAATCTAGCAGCCGTTGACATCCATAGTAGGAAAAAAAAATACTATGGAAGTCAATGGCTGCGGCTTTCCAACAATCTTTTTTTGTGTTCAATGGAAGACAGAAACTCAAACTGGTTTGGAACAAGTAGAGGATGAGTAAATGATGACTGAATTTAAATTTTGGGTTGGACAGGAAGCAAAGTTGAAGTGAGAGAGGGAGAGGGGAAGAGGCCAAGGGAACAGTAAAGATCCAAGAGCCGGGACTCGAACTCTGGACACCCAAAGCACATTGATGCTATATGTAGGCACGCCAACCAAATTGCATGGATTTCCATTTAAATAATATTGATTGTGAAATTTGGCCTTTGCTCAAATGTCTATTCCAAACCAAGTAGTTTTATATTGGTAATTGTTGGGAAATTTGTGTGTTTAGAGAGAAACTGACTTGAATCCAATGCAAAATCTGCATTGTTAAACAAAATTCCTGAATAAGTATCTTTATATTTGAAAATGTGACAAATTCATTCATTTAAAGGAAAAGTTACCCAAGAATGAAATTTCCTTACCATTTACTCAGATGGTTCTATATGTTTATGAATTTATTTTTTCTGTTGAACACTAAACAAGAATGTTGGGAAAAAAGCAGCCATTGACTTCCATAATGAATGTCCATAGGAATATGCTGCTTTTTTTCTCCTCGTTATATCTTCCTCTGTGTTCAATAAAAGAAAGAAACCGATTTGAAACAAGTTGAGGTTGATTAAATGATGGCAGAATTTTCATTTTTGGGTGAACTATCCCTTTAAAGTTAAACTTGAATTGCATGTAAAATCCGCATTGAGGAAATCTATCTTTCATGCATGGATTTGTTAATTGACTGGATTTCCCATGATAATTTGTTTAACAATGCTAAGGGTGACTAAACCATAGTGTAAGTGTCATCTGATATTGTATGATCTGTTTTGTCTTTAAGGTGCACACGTGACACAACAACTTCATTTGGTAATGGTACACCACATCTGGCAGGAACCAACGGAGAGGGCTCGACTGTCCGTTACTCGTTTGATATGTTTCGGTTTCTGCAAGAGCCCCACAGTTTCTACCTGCACTGCACGGTCCATCTCTGCACACCTGAGGATCAAAAGTCTTGTATTCCTGTAAGCATTTTTAAGTCTGTTAGGTTTGAACCTTTATTTAGGCAATCTGTTTGCTACCACAGGAAAAAAAAAAGAAAAAAAAAGTGTATGTGATTATTATTTTTTCCCCCTCACAGTTCTGTTAGATTAAGAGAATCTGAAATTTGCAAGAAATGTAGTCAAAATTGAGATAAACTCTCCATCAATTCTAAGGGGAAAATGCAACTTCTTAAGCTGTTGTTATAACCTGACCTGCTTTATTTTTAGGAATGTAAAACTATATTCAAAAGAGAAGTTGTTGTGGATGAACAGGCTCAGGCACTCCTGTCTTATGGACCGATCAATGGAATTTTACCAGACAGACCCATGATAAGTACGTTTATGGACATTTTCATTCATATATAATTGCAATATTTAAACTATTTGCATTTGTCTCCTCTTAGATCTCCTCACACTGGTCCTTCCATTGGGAGTGATTTGGACTCTGGGCATCTTCCTTCTCATACTGATCATTATAGCTAAATCTGGAAACAGACGACACATGACAAATAGCTAAATAAAACTCATTTTCACACAGTGATTTATATTGGGTACAACAGCTACCAGCTATAACAGCTAGTAGCCCTGAGTGAATGCTCCATGATGGACCCTTAATGAAAGTTATTTTTTTCTGCAAAATCTGAAGAAAAAAAAAGGTCCATTCGGTTGCCGCTTTCTGTTGGTCAGCACTGGGAATTTGAGTGACCCATATTTCATTTTGTGAGATGACAAAACCCTTTTGCCCCTGCCAAAACTCTGAGAGGAAAAAGGTAACAACTAAATAAAACACATTTTCACCAAAAGCATTGTGGTTTATCCTGGCTTTAAAAGCTACCTCAAAGAAACACAAGCTATCTTATTAGCATGTTAGCCCTTAAACACTCCATGATGGAGTCTCATACAGAAGTCACTTTTTTTAAACAAAGCAGATTTTTGTGGTCGGTTGCCCTACTGCGATTTTTGAATGGCCGACTTGTTCATGAGTGAGATAATGAAATCTTTTTGTCCTCATGAAAACGTACAGAAATGACTGGATATGTGCAATTTTGCTTAAATACCTAATTAAAAAACTAGACATACAACTCAAGTAGCTACAAAAGCCAACTTTTTGCATATTAGCCCTGAGCGAACTTTACGTCGTCTGTGAAGCGGCTAAAATTAATTTGAGCAATTTCCTGAGAGGCATGCCTTTGTTTTGGATGAATTTATCTTCACATTTACAGTACTGAATATGAACAACAGGTGGCAGTGAAATGTAACAATGAAACAATTCACATAAACTGTTTTTATTCTCTAAATAAACCGATATCGGCACAGTTCCCATCATCTGTTTATTTTAAACGTGCACCGTCCTACTTATACATCTATGAAAATTATGCATAATAATATAACATGGATAAACAAAGTGGACAGGGAATCGGGTGCGGCTGCGTGCAGATCAGCATGAGATCCTTTCATGCTCATATTTGGTGTCCTGCAAACTGATCGAGGATCATTTCGAGGACGCCGCCTGGTCCTCGACACATCCACGGGTTTATCCAGGCGGCTCTTTATCAAAACAGATGGTGCACTTGCAAATATCACTAAGTAGTCTTTTTATTTACTATTTAACGTATAGTTAGCTGCTGGTCATGCTAATGTTTTAGTTTACAAACGTGCGCGCGCCACTGGAGACCTTTACGAACTGTTTCACGGACACGAGCGAAAACTTGACGGCATTAAAGATACACGGCGGGTTTGTGATTTCTAGACGACGATTGACTATGTTTTGGCGATAAAAACAGACTCTCAGTCTGCCAGGTTGCGCTCTCGAGGGTTGTTGGAGAAGGTGTGTTCGTGTGTCGTTGTGCCCGGGAGTGGAGCGATGTCCGCCCGCAGGAGTCAGTCGCTGAGAGCCGTTTCTGTGATTTTCATCCTGCTGTTTGTCAACATCGCAGAAACATCTGCAGAAGATGAGGATTTCAATGCGGAGGTCAGTCTGTTTGACTGTTGTGTACAAATACTGAAGACGTGACATAAACTGTGGTGTGTATGTTTATACATGCTGAGTTGTGAAATTCACTTTGGCTACATTTTTATTTTGGTATCTCGGGATTGGAAAAATATGCGTTTTAGTTGGGGGAAAGAATCACACACTTTTACCTTAGTTTAATATATAATAGCCTGTATTTGACAGATTTTTATGATTTACCTGATTTCAGTTTACTGATAAATAGCATTTAGAATATTTATGTTTATATATTTGTTTTCAACTTAAAAAAAGCTATTCACATACACCAAAAATGTTAATATCAGGGTTATATTTAACTAAAAATAAAACCATATTTTATGTGCAATAATGGTATATTTTAGCTAGTTGATATCTCCCATTTTCATCTAGTTTAACTTTATGTACTTAACTAAAAGTAAAATAAAATGGTTAAACTAAAAGCATTCAAATAAAATATAATAATAATGTCAAACACACGCGCGCACACACACACACACACACACATAATTGAACAATTAAAACACATTACTACAGTAACCTGTTATTAATCTTAATCTATACTGTTGTGTAGTAGTATAATGGCCATCCTGTAATTACAGAAAGCAGAAATATAATTGTTATTGAAGACATAATTAATCATTTATTATAATTAGTATTAGTTATTATTATTCATTTATTTTTAATTAATAAAATTTAATGACATTTATTTAAATTATATTTGATTATTATTAGAATCTTTTAAAAAGTATTCAGTTATTTAAAATAATTTAAGTTGTAATTAAATTATTTTATCATTATATTATCTTGATTCATTTGTTTTCAAAATTTGACATTTTTAGCATTAAATTATTTGAACTAAATTCTACATCTTGTTTTTTATTTATTTCAATCATCATCAATAATATTATTAATTAATTAATTATTTTAAATAAAAGTATATTTTTAACGTGCATCGTAAGGTGTCATTGGATTACTTTTAAATAGTTACTGTATTGCAAGAACAAGAACTGAGACAGGAAGCTTGAGTAATAATGACCCCCCTGCTGGACATCCTCATATCTATCATTTGGTGTGTAAAGATGTGTCTAAAGATGTTTACATCTGTCCTCACTCAACCCCTGACCATATGGCTGGAGCCTTGAGTGGGAACATATTCAGCTTAGTGATATTCAGACATTAACCAAACATAGAGAACGTGTCTCTGGTGCTTATGTAGTCTTTATATAGTTATATGTAGGTTTATTTTATTCCAGCCCTCCATAACCGTTCTATTGCATAGTTGTGCAATTATAAAGCAGCTTGCCTATTAATGTGAGACACAGCAGGAGAAAAATAAAGATTTTTTTATTATACCTTTGAATTTTGAGATTTTTGGTATCCAAAATACACTTTTAAATTTTAATTTTGTCACATTTTATTTTAAAGGCTGTTTTCTCACATTGTGTTTTTTAACTCCCTGTAAACTGGACTTAAATGCACTAAACTTTTAACACTAAACAGTTTTATTAATAATATCGATTTAATTTGAAGGCTTTTACTGAGTGATTTGTTTATACACAATTTGCCTGATTATATACATTTTTATTTTACAAATTTTATAGATATGTCTAATATGTCAAAAAAATGAAGCAAGAATTTCAAACCTGACTTCATCCAATGTTTCAATTTATGTGCTAGAAATTTACAACACATTTGCATATTTAAACAAAGTTTAACACAAAAAAAAGCTGCTAATGACACATTATTAGCTGCAACATCACACTTTTTTGTGACAACTTAATTGTTTTAAGTTCAATCCACTTAAATTTTTGTTAAATTAATCGGTTTGTGTTGGAACTTTACAGTGTAGAAAAAGTAATACAAAAAAATGTTTGCAATTCTTAAAGAAATACTACACTAGTAGTAATACACAGTCGCATTTTATAATTTTTGAATCCATTCAGCCTATCTCCAGGTTCTGGCTGGAGCACTTTTAGCTTAGCTTAGCATAAATAATTGAATCAGATTACAGCATTAGCATCTTGCTCAAAAAAGAGTTTTGAACATTTTCCTATTTAAAGATGGATTGGGCTGTAGTACAGGCGCAGTATCAATTGTACATCGTGTACTAAGACTAATGGAAAATGAGAAGTTGTATCTATTTTCTCGGTCAATGTCACATGGCTAGGAACTATACTTTCATTCCGCGTAATAATCAAGGAACTTTGCTAATGTACCATGTCTGCAACAGGCACAATCATGTTACGCAGCAGCGCTACTATTTACCTAGCTGGGGACTATTTTCAGGTGCTGCATAATATCATTGCGCCTGCTCCAATTCAATGATCTATGCTAAGCTAAGGCTAAAAGTGCTCCCACCAGACCCAGAGATCGTTTGAATGGATTCAAAAATGGTAAAACTCAACTGTTCAACACTTGTGGAATTGTAAAAGGAGCCTATTTCCAAAAAAAAAACTTAATCAATCAAAAGTACAGTCATAGCTTTTAATGTTGACTTACTTTCAGCCATATTTCAGTGTCTTGCATTACAATTATCCATTTTTCCTTTGTGTTGTGTAACCCAGTTCTTGTAATGGTTGTTTGAATTGTCTGTCTGTTGTTTGTTATAGTCGTGGCTGAGGACGTACGGTTACCTGTCTCAGGCCAGCAGACAGATGTCCACTATGCAGTCGGCACAGATCCTCTCGAGCGCCATCAGAGACATGCAGCGCTTCTATGGCCTGCAGGAGACTGGACACATGGACTCCGACACGCTTGGGTATGATCTCTTTGCATTCCGCTGACTCGAGAGCAAAACCACTCAAAAGTGTTTGGTTGGACTGGGTCTGGGGTTAACAGAGTAAATGAGAAGATTAGTTACTACAATTTAAATAGGTCAGATAGTTGATTCCTAACAAATATTGCTGAAATATGAAAATGTTATTACTAAATGAGTATTTTGTACTAAACAACAATGGCAACGACAACAATATTACTGGGCTACTCTGTTATAAATTAATAAATAAAACTAATAAATAATTAAATAATATTTCTGCTGTATATCTTCTTTATTTTTATTATTAGCTAATTTAAAAACTGTTAAGGAAAATCCTTTTTGTTAAGGGAATTCATTCATTCATTTTCTTATCGGCTTAGTCCCTTTATTAATCAGGGGTCGCCACAGCGGAATGAACCGCCAACTTATCCAGCATATGTTTTACACAGCAGATGCAGCTCCAGCTGCAACCCATCACTGGGAAACACCCATACATTCTTATTCACACATATACACTACGGACAATTTAGCTTACCCAATTCACCTATACCGCATGTCTTTGGACTTGTGGGGGAAACCTGAGCACCCGGAGGAAACCCACGCAAATGCGGGGAGAACATGCAAATTCCACACAGAAATGCCAACTGACCCAGCCGAGGCTCGAACCAGCGACCTTCTTGCTGTGAGGCGATCGTGCTACCCACTGCGCCACCGTGACGCCATCATTCTATTATTATAATATAAACTTTTATTTTAGTAATAAAATGTATAGCAACTAAACTATTAACTGTATATAGTACTAAATAACACAATGATATTTTTAAAATAATGCAAATTAATTAGTATAACACATTATTTAAATAAAAATATCAATTATTTATAAAATGTATATTATTTATAAACAATTTTGCACAGATTTATGTATATACACTGTAATTATTTTTTAAGAGCCATGAAAAGGCCTCGTTGTGGAGTGCCTGATCATTTTGAGGAGTCATCAGAGGGAGCTGCTCGGCGAAAGCGGTTCGCACTTACTGGCCACAAGTGGAATCAAGACAAGCTGACCTACAGGTAAATTACACCTTGATACGAAACAAGCTCAACTTACATTCAACACATTAACCTCAAAAACTATTTCTTATTTCCTGAAGCATCCAGAACCACTCGCCCAAAGTTGGCCAGCAGCAAACCTACGAGGCCATTCGCAAAGCCTTCCGCGTTTGGGAGAAAGTAACGCCTCTGCGGTTCGAGGAGGTCCCGTATCACGAGATCAAAAATGGCAGTGAAGGGCCCGACATTATAATACTGTTTGCCTCCGGCTACCATGGAGACATGTCTCTCTTTGATGGAGAAGGAGGATCTCTGGCTCATGCTTTCTTCCCAGGGCCTGGAATGGGGGGAGACACACATTTTGACACAGACGAGCCCTGGACCTTGAACCAACAGGAGGGATCAGGTGTGAGCAATTTACTGCAATCTCTTTCTTACTTCAAAGTAAATTCCTTTTTAACGGGTGTGGATGTAAGCAGATTTTAGTGTCTAAAAGGCATTTATTTAGTCAAGTTGAAAATTTTTTATCAATCTTGATTTTTTATGTCTATTTCTGGTTGTCGTTTTTTTAGGAGTAAAAGTTTCTGATCTCTAACTCTCTCTCTCTTTATATCTCTCTAACAAAGTTTTAGTTAGAAACTATAAATGTATACAAATTTGTACATTAACAAGGTGTTTATTTGCTTCATCATGGGCTGAACTGTTAACACAGATTTAATCCTTTACTGGGGGTTATTACAAGACGTTTTGATGTAACAGTGTTTAGATGAATATGTAATGTGGTTGGCTGTTTTTATGTGTGGTTGTAGGTGTGGATTTGTTTTTGGTGGCAGTTCATGAGTTGGGTCATGCTCTGGGGTTGGAGCACTCCAACAACCCCTCCGCCATCATGGCACCTTTCTACCAGTGGATGGACACTGAAAGCTTCTCACTGGCAGAAGATGATATAAATGGCATTCACCAGATCTATGGTAAGCTTGTCTGAGATACAAAAGACAGTCACTTGTTTCATTCCTGAATGAATCAAGTCTTCTTTTATTAAACTGGTTAAGTGAATAATTCAGTGATTCACTCATTTTGTCAGCCACTTCACTTTATTTATATATTTATTTATTTTTAAATAAATTGTGTTCTATAAATAAATTGGTAAAGTGAATAATTCAGTGGGGGCGGCGCAGTGGGTAGTGCTGTCGCCTCACAGCAAGAAGGTCACTGGTTCAAGCCTCGGCTGGGTCAGTTGGCATTTCTGTGTGGAGTTTGCATGTTCTCCCCGTGTTGGCGTGGTGTTCCTCCGGGTGCTGCGGTTTCTCCCACAAGTCCAAAGACATGCTCTATAGGTGAATTGGGTAAGCTAAATTGTCTGTAGTGTATGTGTGTGAATGGGAGTGTATGGGTGTTTCCCAGTGATGGGTTGCAGCTGGAAGGGCATCCGCTGCGTAAAACATATGCTGGATAAGTTGGAGGTTCATTCCGCTGTGGCAACCCCAGATTAATAAAGGGATTAAGCTGAAAAGAAAATGAATGAATGAATAATTCAGTGATTCACTCAGTGAGACAGTCACTTCTTTATTTTCTGAATGAATCAAGCTTTTTTATTTAATAAATTTGTTAAATAGTTTAATGATCCACTTATTTTGTTACAGAACAAATGAATGAATTAACTAATTGATTAATGAATGTTTTAGTGAATAATTCACTTGATTGTTGTTTGAAAAATGTCACTTGATTTGTTTATAAATAAATCAGCTCATTGAAGATTCTGTAGCACTTGCCTGTCATAACATCCCGAAAGAGTCACTGAAAAAATGGCTCCATAAATAATGAATGGCACGTTAATTTTCAGTGAAAGTGTCTCGATTTGATTTAATTGCTGAAGATTGATGCTTTATGCAAAAGTCCAAATGACTCTTTCGCAATATGATACAACTATGCATATCAGTCATTATCCCACTGTTTCTTTAAGTGTTGTCACATTTACGATACATTTGTTATCCTCACTGTGCTGTTGTATAACTTTGAGTCTCCAGTCCAGCTGCATTGAGATCAGCACCACTGAATTTCTCACTGTGTCTCTTTGTCTGAGTCTGTTTTCTCCATTTGAAAGCCATCCATTGCTGGCTGAATGAGCCTCATGGGCCTTCTGGTGCTGGATGGAAAAGAGTGACGTGTTCTGTGTCTGTGCAGTGTGTCTGTGTGTGTGTGTGTGTGTGTGTGTGTGTGTGTGTGTGTGTGTGTGTGTGTGTGTGTGTGTGTGTGTGTGTGTGTGTGTGTGTGTGTGTGTGTGTGTGTGTGTGTGTGTGTGTGTGTGTGTGTGTGTGTGTGTGTGTGTGTGTGTGTGTGT
>CAIGQV010018127.1:6775575-6793980 GCA_903798115.1 Danio jaintianensis | reverse complement strand
GTGTGTGTGTGTGTGTGTGTGTGTGTGTGTGTGTGTGTGTGCGTGTCCGTGTGTGCGTGTGTGTGTGTGCGTGTCCGTGTGTGCGTGCGTGCGCGTGTGTGTGTGTGTGTGTGTGTGGAAAAGAGCATGATTAGCTAAGTGTGAAAATGCATTATGGTTTGGTATGTGCAGGACCTCCAGAGACTGTCACCACTCGAGCAGCTCCCACCACCACCACCACCCTGTTTACAACCACTGCCGAGCCAGAGCCCACAACCACAGAGGCTCAGCCGAAAACAACCAGACCTTCACGGCAGCCCACCAGGCCCTGGGTGCCTCCTGTCAATCCCACCAGGAGGGCCCATAGACCCCAGCCCACCACCCGCTCCAATCAGGATGCACCTGACATCTGCGAGGGCAATTTCGACACAGTGACCATGCTGAGAGGAGAAATGTTTGTGTTCAAGGTTAGAAACAGTACACAGTATCATGTATAAATCCAATAGCAATAAAAACCAACAGGAATTGAGTTATCAGTAAGCCCCTCCCCTCGAATGTAGATGAGCCGATGGTAGTTGCCACAATTGAAGATCCAAAGTTCTTATTGGTTGTTTATGCTACAAAAATGGTAAAATGATGTTCCTGGGTTACTTTACATTATTTACATCAAGAATTTCACAGTTTTCCAGAAACATGTGCTGCGTCCCAGTTTGGATATTATCCGCCTAAATGGTATTTGAAAATGGAATTAGTATGTCCCAAATCAGTCTGTTGAAATGAGTATTCCGAAGTAACCTAGACAATCTACTGTTTCTGGTAGAAATTCGAAGTGGAGATCCAATCATACTCTAACCGCTAGTATTACCCACAATACATTGTGCACTGGATGTGAATTCGAATTAGAACTACAAACAAGGGGGATATATTTGACATATTTCTTGTTTTCCGCATAATATTTAATCTGCAACAACTGTTGAAGAATTTACAATATTTCCAGAAACATGGAGTGTTGATAAGAAAGTGTCTGGTGCATATGGAGAGGAGAAAGTGTATCTTACAGGTCCTCTCACTTCCAATTTAATCTTGTTATTCAACATATTTAAAACATCCTGGGACAAGGTTTTCACATCAGCAGCTGACATTGTAAGACAGTTAACAACTCTGTCCGGTTAGCAACAGTAACTAAGTGGGCGGGTGTTTACCGATATGTTAAAACAACTCATAACACTTTCATAACTTCTAAAAACAACAAAGAATATTTTAGGAGCTGCATAGTAAAGTGATAAAAATGTGTGTTTGTTTATCAGGGTCGCTGGTTCTGGAGGGTTCGGAGGAACCGGGTTCTGGATAATTACCCAATGCCAATCTCCTTCTTCTGGATGGGACTTCCAGAGGACATAGATGCGGCCTATGAACGACATGATGGGAAATTTGTATTCTTTAAAGGTCTGTATATATATTTTTTCTTATATATTTTTTTATGTTTAAATGTTAAATCTTTTATTAGTTTGAATTATTACTAAATAATGGTAATTATTAATATATGTATTATTAATTATTATTATTTAAAAACTCCTATTGTGGAATGCATAAGATACTAAAATATGTATATGCTGTTATAAGATCCAAAAAAACTGGTAATGTGCATCTTGTTCATTTGAGTATGATAGACTATGACATCTTTAAATATGACACAACATGAAAATAATCAAATATTTCCTAGATATCAATCTTCTTCTCCTTTTAAACATCTGTTTCTCTTGCTGTAAGTCAAATTATGTCACTTGTAAAACACTTGGAGAGAAAGAAAGAAAGTCTGGCAGCGTCTCAGCACTTCGCCTGTATTGCGTCAGTCTCAGCTCCAGATGCTGACTGCTCTGTTTTCACTTTGACACAAGAAACCTGGAGAAGCTGCCTTAGCAAATGTTTAGTAAAAAGAGCTACAATTATTGTGTTCTTGTTTATGTACATTGCTGGTCAAAAATGTGGGATCAGTAAAATATTTTAAAGTATAATCTGCTCACCAAGACTGTATATATTTAGTAAAAAATAAAGTAAAAACTGTACAATTGTGAAATGCTATTACAATTTTAAATAACTATGTAAAATAAAAATGTAGTTTATTTGCGTGATATAAAGCTTAATCTTTTCCATTTCACACAATCTTTCAGAAATCAAGAATCATGCAATGTATGCAAAACTACCATTAAAATTTATTTTTTTCATCAAGGGCGTATTATCAGAAATAATACGCTGATTAAAGGCGTTTATTCAGAAAATCCTAAAAAGTACAATGTTTTACAGATTCCACAAAATTATGAAGCAGGAACAAATTTTTTTTTACATTAATAATTACATTTGATAATTGAGAACCAGTAACAACTTGTCATAACAAAACAGCAAATCATTATATTATAATAATTTCTGAAAGATCATGTGATCATCTGAAATCTGGAGGAAGGATGCAGACAATTCAGCTTCAAAACAAACAATAAATTACATTTTAAGCTATGTTGAGGTAGGAAACAGTAATACTTTTTCACACTGTATATTTGATCAAATAAATTCAGCCTTGGAGAGCAGAACAGGCTTCTTTTAAAAAAAAAGATTAAAAAAATCTTACCCCAAACATTTGACTGGTAGTGTAGATTACAAGACTTTTGGTTTCATTTTTGCTTTAATGCAACACAAAACATCTTTTGTGCATGTGAATAATTGAACAGAGAGCTCAATGATATCATCTCTCAGCCATGCAAGTCTTTTCCCTCTAATATGGTTTTCTTTATGTTTCTGTCATTCCTTCAGGAAGTAAATACTGGCTCTTCAGAGAAGCAGACGTGGAGCCCGGGTACCCTCAGGACTTGTTTCGTTATGGTCAAGGCATGCCTGAAAGAGTGGACACGGCCGTATGGTGGGAGCCATCTGGATATACGTACTTCTTCAGAGGAGACAGGTAAACAATACTGGGGCCCTCGCGGAAAAGACTATATGTGTGAAGTGCTTGAGAGTTTTCCAACAGAACAACATAAACAGCAAGGGTACTTGGATCTGGGATTTAAATTTTGTTAAATAAAAATTTGTGCCAATGCATCGTTTGTCTATGAGACACAAATGAAATCGGTGTCTTAATGAATGAATCATTAAATTATTAATGTAACCAGTTCATTAAAATAACAATTGACTTTTTGGGAATGAAACAAGTGGTATTAAGTCTTAATGAGTGAATCATTGAATTATTCACTTAACCAAATTTATTTAAAGAACACTGGATTTATTCAGGACTTAAATAAGCGACTTTCCTAATGAGCGAATTATTGAATTATTCACTTAATTTATTAAAAGTACACTTGATTCAGTTCGCCTCACAGCAAGAAGGTCGCTGGTTCGAGCCTCGGCTGGGTCAGTTGGTATTTCTGTGTGGAGTTTGCATGTTCTCCCCGTGTTCGAGTGGGTTTCCTCTGGGTGCTCCGGTTTCCCCCACAAGTCCAAAGACATGCGGTATAGGTGAATTGGGTAAGCTAAAATTGTCCGTAGTGTATGTGTGTGAATGAGTGTGTGTGAATGTTTCCCAGTGATGGGTTGCAGCTGGAAGGGCATCCGCTGCGTAAAACATATGCTGGATAAGTTGGCGGTTCATCCCGCTGTGGCGACCCCAGATTAATAAAGGGACTAAGCCGAAAAGAAAATGAATGAATGAACACTTGATTCATTCAGGAATGAAACAAGAGGCTGCTTTAACGAGTGAATCATTGAATTATTCACTTAACCAATTCTTAAAAAAAACACTTGATTCATTCAGGACTACAATAAGTGACTTTCCTAATGAGCGAATTATCAAATTATTCAATTAATTTATTAAAAGAACACTTGATTCATTCGGGAATGAAACAAGAGGCTGCTTTAACGAGTGAATCATTGAATTATTCACTTAACCAATTCATTAAAAGAACACTTGATTCATTCAGGACTACAATAAGTGACTTTCCTAATGAGCGAATTATCAAATTATTCAATTAATTTATTAAAAGAACACTTGATTCATTCGGGAATGAAACAAGAGGCTGCCTTAATGAGTGAATCATTGAATTATTCACTTAACCAATTCTTTAAAAGAACACTTGATTCATTCAGGAACTAAATAAGTGACTTTCTTAATATGCAAGTCATTGAATTATTAAATTATTAATTGTTTAATTGCAACGATTTGGCGATGTTTTATTTTTATTTCATACAAACTTTTAGTAATTTAGATGTTTTAGTCATTATAAATTTAGACTTTATTTAGTCAAAATTTTAGGCATTATAAATTTACTTTTGCTCTTTAGGAACAAATTGAATGTGATAATGTGAATGTGTAAATTACAAAATAGCACAATTCATTTAATAAATGAATAATTATTACTTAATTGTAATTTAGCATAAAGAAAGTATATCATACATTATATATTATAGATGGAAAATATATATAATATGCATTTTGTACAATTAATAATACATTATTTGTTGAATTAAGCCAGTTTGCGTTGGCATTAAGTGAGAATTAAAATTCAGCTTTTTTCCCATTACTGCTTTCTTTTGAAGATATTGGCGGTTTAGTGAAGAATCTCGTGCCATGGATAAAGATTACCCTAAACCAGTGAGCGTGTGGGGCTCCATTCCTGCCTCCCCAAAGGGGGCGTTTCTCAGTGATGATGGAGGTGAGTCAAGCTGCCTGAAAAAATTACAAAAAAAAGGAGAGACAAGTCCATTAATCCAAAACTGGTTGGGAAAATGTGACCTCACTGCTGAAAAACTGGGGCGCAATAAGACCTTTGACTTGAAAATGTTCTGCTCTCACTTCTAATTTCACGCCATTGTTCACAGTTGTCTCTGGCACATCTTTTTATAGCCGTGAAATTCAGATACTGCCTGTAATTGGCTAGAATCTCGTTTGATCAAAGATTTGGCGATGATGACATGGAATTTTAGTCACATTAGTCACTGCTGTGTATGAATTTACACTCACTGGCATTTGAACTCTTTTCCACACAGCTTACACTTACTTCTACAAAGGCACCAAATACTGGAGGTTTGATAACAAGCGAATGAAGGTTGATTCTGGATACCCGAGGTCCATTTTAAATGACTTTATGGGATGCCGAGTACACTTTGAACCGGAAATCTATCCTGACCACCAATCGCCTGATATGGCTGACAACAATCCAGACCCTGAGGACTACAAAAATGGCGTAGACGAAGTAGATCCAGAGGACGGAAACAATGACAAAGAGGATGAGAAAAAGGAAGTAGATGTTATTCTGAGAGTGAATGACAATGATAAACACATCATGACACTCATCTTGGTGATTGTGCCTTTGGTTCTGGTGCTGTGCATTCTGGGAGTGATATATGTCATCATCACCACACTACAGAGGAAAGAGACACCCAAAGTGTTAGTTCACTGCAAAAGGTCTTTGCAGCAGTGGGTCTGACAGCGTTCACACTCCTAAATAGTTCTGCACATACGTTTTCTACGAGATACACACCTTGTCGTTTGATTGTTCCTGGTGCTCATCCAATCAAAATTCCTGTTCCCAAAGTAGAAATTGCACTTTTTATAGTTTTACAATTGTTTGCTTGTGATGTTGCGAGTGATTCGTCTGTCTGCGAGGTTTTTGTGTTTTCCTTTTGAGCCTGACCCTGTGTCCAAATATACCTACTTTTATACTATGTAGTAGGTGAAACATTACGTGAGCCAAGTAGTATTTCAAATTCATAGTACAAGTAGTTGAAAAGTAAGAAGACAGCCTACTGCTTCCGGTAAGATTTTGAAGCGCACTTCAATGAGGCCGTGCTGTAGGTCACATGACAGTGACACTGGCTCATTCATACTACACTCAAGCACCACTTTATTAGGTACACCAGTTCAACTGTTTGTGAACGATTATGTCATTAGTCAGTTACATTGCTGCATGTAGGCGTGGCCAAGAAGAATGACTTTGAGCATGGCTGCACAGTGGCGCAGTGGGTAGCACGTTCGCCTCACAGCAAGAAGGTCGCTGGTTCGAGCCTTGGCTGGGTCAGTTGGCGTTTCTGTGTAGAGTTTGCATGTTCTCCCCATGTTGGCGTGGGTTTCCTCCGGGTGCTCTGGTTTCCCCCACAAGTCCAAAAACATGTGGTATAGGTGAATTGGGTCGGCTAAATTGTCTGTAGTGTATATGTGTGAATGAGTGCGTATGGATGTTTCCCAGTGATAGGTTGCAGCTGGAAGGGCATCCGCTGTGTAAAACATATGCTGGATAAGTTGGCGGTTCATTGCGCTGTGGCGACCCCTGATTAATAAAGGGACTAAGCCGAAAAGAAAATGAATGAATGGATGACTTTGAGCATGGCATGATTGTTGGTGCCAGATTGACTGGTTTGAGTATTTCAGAAACTGCTGATCTATTATTTTCACAGAAAACCATCTCTATAGCTTACCGATGGTCTGAAAAAGAGAAATTATTGACTTCATAGCAGTTCTATTGACACAAATGCCAAAGGTTAGAGGAGAATGGCTAGACAGGTTGCAGAAAAGCATCTCTGAATATATAACACATTTAACCTTGAAGCAGATGAGCTACAACATAAGAAGAGCACACTGGTAACATTCCTGTCAACTAAGAACAGCTAATTGAAGCTACAATTCAAACAGACTAATCAAAGTTGGTCAATAGAAGATTGGAAAAAGGTAGCCTTGTCTCCATTTCTGCGGCAACATTTGGTAGGTAGGGTCAGAATGTGGTGTAAACAACATCTGAGCAAGGATCCATCCTGCTTTGTAAATGTTTGTAAACTGCTGATGGTAGTGTAATGTGTGGGAGATATATTTTTATATATATTAAACGTTGGGCTCTTTGGTACTGACTGAGATACCCATCTTTAGAGGGCTATTTCCAGCAGAACAAAAACCATGTCATAGAGCTCAAATTATTTCAAACTGGTTTCTTAAACATGAAAATGAGTTTACTAAACTTAAATGGCATTCACGATTACTAGAGCTCAGCTCAACAGAGCAGCTTTGGGATGTGCTGGAACAGGAAATTCATAACCTGGATGTGCTGCTGACAAATCTCTTGAAACTGTGTGAGGATCTCATGTCAATATGGACCAAAATCTTGTGCACCTTGGGATGTTTATTGCTCTCACTTATTGTTTCAATATCCTTTTCAACACTAATGCCCAAGCAATTTTCACTGGAGATGAGCCAAGCATAACTTCAAAATCACTCCCTGACCTTAGATGGAGCTTAAAGGTGCAGTATGTACGATTGACACCTAGCAGTTGAACTTGGTATTGCAGTCCAAATTCAACAAAAATGCATAGGGTTTTTTTTCACTCCGCCCGCCAACAACGACTTGACGCACACACATGTTGCCAGATTGACAACACCAACAGGAGCAAACGTGCCTAATAATATAGGATTAAACTGTAAACTGATCAGCAAATGTGTACATTTGTAATATTTGTATTGCAAATTAATAACCACCACCACCTGTGGATTTTTAACTCTGAATCTGCGTCTCTTATCAGAGACTGCTACAGTCCTCTGGAGGTCACATTTTCAGCTGTGACTGCATAGATTGAGGCAGCCTTCAAGTCTTTAAGATCTTTTGCATTGTTTTTCAGATAAACAAGGGTATTCACTAGGCATCTTTATTAAATATATGCAAACATATCATGGTATTGTTATGCTCAATGTAAGTTAACTTACATAAAGCACCTTTAATGATAAAAACAGAAACACCCTGGTACACAAGGTGGCGCTGCTAAATTTTCAGCTTCTAACATTTGGTTGTTGCTCAGAAGTTACCCTCACAGTTTTTCCTTGTGTATTCTGTTTAACTTCTCCACTACAGCACACAAACACTTCGTCAAAACAATTGTAGGATATAGTTATGTACCATGAAAGAAAATTAAGTTAAATGATACTCACCATCAAATTATATTTGATATGCAATTCCTTTGTGCTAGGCTGGACCATTTGTGCTCTAGTGCCACCATATAATTTTAGTAGCTCAAGGACTGTGAACACAAGTGCCAATCTCATTGGTCAGCCAGTTTTTAACACAGAGTGTCAAACCAAAACAAATTAGACAGAGATGTTTTTTTAAAGGACACTTATGCCTAGCGTTTTGCATATTGGTGTGCAGTGCACACTCACATTAGCACTCTTTGTTTAGTCACAAGGCATTAAACAACAGCGATAATCTCCTGCAATATTCGTCCTGGTGTGCAAGTATTTTTTTATGGCAAAAGGGGTCCAATTTGGTACTGACAAAATGTACCTAATAAAGTAGCTGGTGAGAGTATAAAGAACAGATTTTTGGAAGAGTCACCAAGTACCTGCTACTAGAAATCAGGGATTTCAGACATTGTGTGGGAAATGTTGGATGTACGAAAACAAGCCCAGATCAGCACATTTCTTTACATCCTTTGCTAACCGGCCTCAATAGTAGAGGAAACCACAAACTCCATGTCAAGGTCTTGCAGAAAGTGCAGGGTTAAAAGAAAGTCAGGCTTAATAAATTGTCCTATGCACATTTAGCTGGGTTTATAGTCTCTTCCCTGTGGAGCCTGGCTTGCATTACACAGATGTTGCTGATTTTGGACTTTATGGAGAGAAACAGAGGGGGAAGGGGGTTTGTAGTCTGCCAGCATTTCCTCTGCCTGAGTTCCACTGAGTGAGCAAGAGGAGGGGCAAGAGATTTGAGGCGTAGTCGTACTGTCATCGTGACCTACATTAGCGCACCCCCTACTACTTTCTCCTTCCTCATATTTGTCTTCCTGTGGGACTTTGTTTTCCTCACTGCACTTCCAGTTTTGTTTTTGAGAGCCATTCCTGGCCTCGGATTGAGTCCGTCAGTGCCTTTCAAGGCTGAATCTGTGCCTTAATAGTGCAGACCATCACCACTGTGTTGGAAATGTACTTTATTTTCACTTTTTGCAGCATTCGCATGGATTTGAGAGAAACAAGCAAATGTTTGTTCTTGTGGCCTTTCGTGTTTTAAACCTGTGTCATTTTTTTTTGTATTTCATGTCAATATGAATGTGCTTTTTGTAGTGCCAATGAAAAACTCACCCTTGAATATTGATGTGTTGATTTGCATTGTTTTATATTAACAATCGAGTAAATCATGCAGGGCATGTATTGCTTTTGTTCACAGATATTATCTGGTATATAGCTTGCTCACAATAAAATGGAGTATACGGATGTAAGCATCCTCTTAATTTTGAACTTCCTCTGCTGATTCTGCACTTCCTTTGTTTGAGCACAATAACAATTTCAATTATATGACGTGCGTTTTTATTCTAAGCATATCGGTTACCTTATGGTGGTGTTGTGTAAAAGATTTCTTCCTGCTATTGTGCAGAAAATGCCAAGTGCAGTCGACCACCCATTGATTCAAGTCCAAAGTCTTTCCATCTAAAGAAAGAAAATAAAATGCCGACAATTCCTATGTACTTTATGCATATATTTATACTTTATAATTAACATTTCATACTGACATACCGATGCTTGAACTGTTACATCCTTTAAATGAAATTTACATATAATAGTCTATTAACCAAAAACTTCAGTCTTGTTCTTTGTAATATATTAACTTAAATTTTCACAAAGCAGCTGCTTAAGATACCATTTACGATTACACTTGCTAATTAGCCTGCTAACTAAATGTATATCCTTTACAAATGTATATTTTTATGTACTTTGTTTTTGCTTGATTTGGCATGAAACCACTATTCTAGTTACGCTTACGTAAACTAGCTTAGCATATGTTAGCTTGTTTGTCTGTTAGTTACTACTTTATTCCCTTTGCAAATTTTCAATTATATGTTTTTATCACAATAATACTTTTTGTGTGATGAGGTATCACTAAAACTACAATTCAATTCATCTTTATTTCTATAGCGCTTTTACAATGTAGATTGTGTGAAAGCAGCTTAAAATAGAAGATTATAGTAAATTGAAACAGTGTCAGTCCAGTTTTCAGAGTTTAAGTTCAGTTTAGTTCAGTTCAGTGTGGTTTAATTTTCACTGCTGAAAGTCCAAACACTGAAGAGCAAATCAATCGATGCGCAGCTCCACAGGTCCCGAACCATGCAAGCCAGTGGCAACAGCGGCGAGGAACGAACTTCACCAATTGGCGAAAGTGAAGGAAAAAAAAACCTAGAGAGAAACCAGGCTCAGGTGGGCACGACCATTTCTCCTATGGCCAAACGTCTTGTGCAGAGCTGCAGTCTAGGCACCGGAGGCTGGAGAACGCTGGACGTCCATCGTGGAGAAGCTGCAGGTGGGGGGGAGGTCACCGGCTGGTGTACAGGCTGGCCCATTAGGATAATGCGAAGACTCGTCTGTCACTGGGATCTTACAGGAATCAGTCTCATGCTCTCCACTCCTCCATGACCACCACAGCAGCTGCTCAGAATACGGCCTGGTCCAGGATTATGGAAATCTCGGGAATAAAAAAAAAAAGACTAACATAAGCGCAGATGCCGTTCAAATTATAATGTCTTTTGGGAAGTGTTCCCAGCTCCGGTTGCCCTAAATAATGCAGACTAGCAATGCTTTAAAGGATTTGTATTTCAAAGGCATTTGTGCTTTATGTGTATGCTAATGCAAAGAGATGTGTCTTTAAATCTAGTTTTAAACTGACAGAGAGTGTCTGCTTCCCGAACTGTGCTGGGAAGGCTGTTCCAGAGTTTAGGTGCCAGATATGAGAAAGATCTACCGCCTACAGTTGATTTTGATATTCTGGGAATAATCAATTGACCAGAATTAATTGAGCATAGTGGACGTGAGGGGCTATAATACACCAGGAGCTCCCTCAAATACTGGGGAGCTAAGCCGTTCAGGGCTTTGTAGGTAGTCAATAAATTTTTTTAATTTATACGATATTTAATAGGGAGCCAATGCAATGATGAAAGAACTGGAGTAATATGATCATATTTCTTTGTTCTAGAAAGCACTCTAGCAGCTGCATTTTGAACCAGCTGAAGTTTGTTAATTAGACCAATAGGGCAACCACCTAGTAACGCATTACAATAGTCTAACCGAGAGGTCATGAAAGCATGAATAAGCTTTTCCGCATCAGACATTGATAGCATATGTTGAAGTTTGGCAACATTTTTAAGATGAAAAAATGCAGTTTTACAGATGCTTGAAATCTGGCCTTCAAACGACAGGTTGCTATCAAAAATCACCCCCAAATTTTTACTGAAGGACTGAACTAAGAATCCATCAAGGGTTAGACAGTGTTCTAGGTTTTTTCGTGTGAGGTTTTTGGGTCCAATAAGCAAGGACTGAACTTAATAATAAAATGTTATTAGTCATCCAATTTTTTATATCAGTTATACAATCTGTTAATTTCGTAAATTCATGCATATTATCAGGTTGAGAGGAGATATAAAGTTGTGTATCATCAGCATAACAGTGGACGCTAACTCCATGCTTTTTAATGATATCGCCTAGCTGTAGCATATATAGTGTAAAAAGTAAGGGACCAAGAACTGAGCCTTGTGGTACCCCACAGTGTACTTTTGATCTGTATGATGCTTCTTCATTAACTGATACAAATTGATAACGTTCAGATAGATAAGACCTGAACCAGGCCAATGCATTTCCTGTAATACCAACATAATTTTCAAGCCTATGAAGGAGAATATTATGATCGATTCTATCAAATGCAGCACTGAGGTCCAATAACACTAAGAGAGAAATGCAACCACGATCGGACGACAGAAGGAGGTCATTTGTAACTCTTAGGAGTGCTGTTTCTGTGCTATGAAATGCTCTAAATCCAGATTGAAATTTTTCTTTGCAGGAAGGAACATAGTTGAGCAGATACCACTTTTTCTAGTATCTTTGATAGAAAAGGCAGGTTTGAAATGGGTCTATAATTTACTAGTTCTTTGGGATCAAGTTGTGGTTTTTTAATAAGAGGCTTAATGACAGCTAGTTTAAAAGTTTTAGGAACATATCCTAAAAGTAGGGATGAATTCAAAACGTTAAGAACAGGTTCAGAAACTTCTGAAAACAATTGTTTTAATAATTTGGTCAGTATAGGATCTAGCATAGACGATGTTGATTTGGACGAATTTATCAGTTTAGACAGTTCTACATCACCCACTGCTGAAAAAGTTTGAAGTTTATCTATTAACGGTCTACAGTGCTCTAATTGGGACAAAGCTGTTGCAGGCAGATTGATGGTGCTTATTTTATCTCTGATATCATCAATCTTGCATGTGAAGTCATTACTGCTGTGTTGAGAAATGCATGTTGATGCTTTATTTTTAGTTAGATTGGCTACTGTGTTAAACAGGACCGTAGGGTTGGGTTTATTTTCTTCTATTAAAGTTTAAAAATAAGCAGATCTGCCAGACTTTAAAGCTTTTCTAAAGTTAAGTATACTTTCTTTCCAGGTCAGACGAAAAACCTCTAGTTTTGATTTCTTCCATCTACGTTCCATTTTCCGGGGTGCTTTCTTTAAGGCACGTGTGTGCTCATTGTGCCATGGCGTCAGATTTTTTTCCCTAATCTTTTTTAAGTGTAACGGAGCAACTATGTCTAACGTGCTGGAAAGGACAGAATCAATAGTTTCAGTTGCAGTGTCAAGCCCTTCTAGGCTGCCTGGAATGCTATGGAAATTAGAAAGATCAGGTAGGTTACTGACAAAGTGATCTTTAGTGCTAGCGGTGATCGTTCTACCATATTTATAAATAGAAGCTGGTTTTGTAGACCTATCAATGCACAATAAACAAGAGATTAAATAGTGATCTGAAATGCCATCACTCTGCTCCACAACTTCAACATTATCAATATCGATACCATGTTATAATATTAGGTCTAAGGTATGATTATGCCGATGAGTAGGCCCTGAGACATGCTGTTTCACTCCAGCAGAGGCTAGTATGTCTACGAAGGCCAGACTAAAAGCATCTTTTTCATTATCTATATGAATATTAAAATCACCAACAATTAAAATTTTATCTGTGGCCAGAACTAATTCGGATAAGAAATCAGCAAATTCTTTTGTAAAGTCGGTATGGTGCCCTGGAGGCCTATATACAGTTGCCAATATAAATTCTGATTGAAATTTATTGTTTAAATTGCACATTGAAATATACAACACTATTACTTCAAATGAATTATATCTGAAGTCAGATTGCTGAGTAACACAAAAAATATTACTGTATATAAAGCCAACGCCTCCACCTTTGCCTTTAAGATGCAGCTCGTGTTTACAATGATATCCTTCAGGTGAAGACTCGTTTAGGGTCATGTAGTCATCTGGTTTAACCCAGGTTTCTGTTAGACAAAGTGCATCTAGCTTTAGATCAGTTATGAAATCATTAACAAAAAAGAGTTTTAGAGGACAGTGATCTAATGTTCAATAATCCAATCTTTTGATTACCTTTATTTTTTATTTGATGAACATCAATTAGATTGTTACCTTTGAATGGGTTTGGAAGTTTTGAATGGGTTTGGAACCTTATATTTAGAGAATATAGTCTCTTAGCTTATACACTATACAATTTAATGTATTTATACAACATGTTAACAAGCTGTTAACCATTTAAGCCTTCATAGTATCTGACTGTATACACTTCACAAATTTTGTTTTTGTGTAATGAGGCATTACAAACCACTTCCACAGCTATTCCTTCAGTAATAAGCTTAGCATACTGTTAGCCAATTAGTCTTTTTTTTATAGATAGTTTTTGTTTGATCAGGCAATGCAAAAACCTAGCCCAGGTACCAATTAAGTAAACTAGCTTAGCATTTCCCTAGTCAGATAGCCTGCAAGCCTAGATTATACATTTTGCACATATTTAATTTTACATTTTTTTATGCGTTAAATATGTTTCCGTTTAATTAGGTGATAATAAACAACTACTCAGTAGGGTTTTCATTGAATTAGCTTCGCATAATGCTAGTCAGTTAGCCTATACTCTTTGCAAAATGTCAATTGTACATTTTTAAATGAATTATTACCAAACATTTGTTTGTTTGATTCTCCCCCTAGTGTCTTAAGTGGATTAATGGCTGGACTCATCCCAAAAATATGCCTTTTTAAAGTTAGATGGTGTAATTCCAACATCTACCAGCAGTGGTTCACTGGAGCGGCAGCCATTTTGGCTCTTTTTACTTGACATCACACCTTTGAAATGAGGGAAATGCATAATCACCACAACATGCTTCAACATTCCACCTTTCTCTGCTTGTACTCAGAATTTACTTTAAAAAGCACAATCGGTTATAAAAACCAGAGCAAGCCAGTTACACCCTAACATTTCTCATTTTAATTCCCAAACAAACTCACAGGACCCCCTCTCTTCACTCTCTCCAGCAATATCCCGTTAGAGGATTAGATTAACTCTCTTCTATGCTTCCTCCAATCAAATTTGAGGACACAATGGCGACATGGCAGAGGGTGCTGAAAGAGGCAGTCTTCAGGGACTTGCCTGAGATCAGTTGAGAGTTTACCAGAAAACGGCTGTGGTTTGTGTCTGTAAGGCATCAGCTTGCCCTTGATCAGTTGTGTCGGGCCTTCGCTGGTTCAGAGCTTATCCTGGCTTTATCCCATTATTGGATCTGCTGCCGTTTAGCTGCTCAGACCTGGCATAGCCATAGCATTGGCTTCTGAAAGCAACAAGTTAGATGCGGTCAATCTCAAAAGTCAACGAATCAATGTAAAGTGTCCTACATTTTATGGGACCTGAGTACAGAGTTCAGGTGCTGGAAACAGAAAGGCAGTTTAAGCTAATGAATTTAGCATGTAGCGTGAATTAGCATTCTTTCTGCTGATTTCTTCCTGTTAGCTCTGATTAGTTAATTATATCCACCCAAATCTTACCAGTTGTTGGCGAAACTGTGTTTGCTATATGATACATATTTCTATATGAAGCTTAGCTAAAGATTTAATCTCACCGCGGGGAACTGATGACGTAGGCTATCCTGCAATGTGTTTAAATCCCATCTAACACCACAGTTAAGTTAGCCCTCATACTGGAACTGAGATAATGAACTTTCTATATCATGTGTAGTTTTTCATTGATCTACTTATTAGTTGTTATTGTTTGCTATATATGCTAATTCGAACAGTTCTTGAACCAGGTCAGTAAGCAAAACAAGCTAATAAAAATGTCAACACATTTACTTGAAAAAAGTACATATTTTATTACAGTCAAAACTCTTAAGCGTATAAGCCTATAAACAATTCTAACATGAAATTTGACTATTTCAGAATGTAACCATTTTTCTTGCCATTAACTGTACCATTCATTGTATCTTGTTAACAGTTCCCATTGTTTTTAAGTGTAATCTTCTGAGTGGTAGCACTGTCCTTCAAGATTTAATCCTGTTAGGCCAGTCCTGCCTCAATCCTAATCCTTACAGATTGCTGAAGTCCGTTCTGAATGGTGTCAATCCTCACGGAATGCCCAGCCACTGCTAAGCATTCAGGTAAGAAATTAGTTATTATAATACTTGTTTACCAACTCAGAAATTTAGTAGCATTATGATGATGGTGCAGCAGTAATTTAAATCCAACATGTGTTTTAGGATGTGACTTGTAATGATGTATATTAATTCTTTCAGCATGAAACAAAATAAAATTTCAGCAGTTTCTGCGTGTGGACTTGCTTTACATAATCGAATAATTTACATTATTGCGATTTAGATGGAGGGGACACATGTCAAAATATAAATGTGTATCAATAATATACAAATTTAACATTTAACAAATGTAATGTACAAAGGAACAACATTTGTGTCAATAAGTAAAGATTTTATGATGTTACAATATATTTGTCAGTTTTGAACTGTTTAATAAAACTTTTCCGAATGAGCTATATGTTACATAAGCTTAGCCAAGGCCTTGCAAATATTTTTTAATTTGCGCGTTTCACTCTTATTTGTGTTCCAAATATGTTGAAAATCCAAAACTATTTTTGTCTGGTCACAAGGATTACATGAATCACATAAACTATCATAAATATATATCATATTTTCTATTAAAAACTGCCATTTGAGGAAAATGTTGAGTAGTTTGCATTAGTTACTGACCTTTGTAAAACCTTTTTATCGTAAACCAACAGTCATATATTAAATGTTTTGCTACTTCCATCTTATCTCGGTCTCTTTCAATAAAATTATGCTTTGCATTCGTGCTAGAATTTGCACTGCTGCACTGCACTGTCAACTGTAAACCCCGCCTACTTTAAATTAATTGGCCACCTCAATCATTTTGACATTGACCCATTTAGAAAATTGAAGCAAGAAACCCAAAAAACTTTTAAATTAAAACATTTTTGTCATTCTAGCAACAGATAATTGTATGCCACTTTATATGCTAACACAGAAAAGTTAGCATCATGCTAACAACATCCTGCTAACGTTTTTTGGGGGGGTTCTTAAAACCTTATTTGTTTTTTAAAAGAACCGAACAGGAACCTAAAATTAATGTTATGGCAATGGTTGTTTTTTGCTGGGCCTGGAGTCTTCATTTTGCTTTATAACACAAGGACAGATTGAATCCATTCACCAATAGCTTATCATTGCTAGTCATATAAATAGCTTCCATAACAGTCCATAAGTACCCTTCAAAACATCCCAGTACCAGTGTGACATTTGCCTCCAAACATGTCTGACAATTTTACAGCAAGCAGTCATGAGAACTAATCAAAAACCTGTTCATTGTTCTCCAACATGCGTATCAAACCTCTGTTTGCTAAAGGATGTGACAAAAAATGACATCATTCTATTTCTGAATCTCTTGTGGGGTTTCCCTGGAAACATGCCCTAAAATTTGGACAAACAACTTCATTGGGCTTTCTCAAAGATGAAATACTAGCAACAAGGGCCTTTAAATATTGTCGACTCAAGCAAATAAGACTAGCATTAGCACTGAGGCAGGGTCCTGGGTGTTAAGCTAAGCTTGATGAGGATGAAACATAATCAGTTGTAACTCATTTCAGGTTAAGACGTCCATTCTTACTCCATGTTGATTCAAACAATAGGATTTTATTCATCGTTACCAACACTGTATGTGTGTTTAAGATATATATATATATATCCTGTTTTCCTCTCAGGATGTTTAACTGGGTGGCGAAGGTTGTGCCACATGCTCCTAATACACAGAATGATCTGGGAGACGAGGCTATCACAGCGGTAAACCTACAAGTCCATTAACATGCACTCATAATACACACCTCAATAATATTTGTGACTTTATTTAACGAGGTGAATAATCTGATTAACGCTAAATGTGTCCCAGGGTCATGGTGTGTTATGTGGGTGATTCAAGCGATCTATAGGATCCCAATCCATCATCACCACATCATTTTCTGTTATCCCTTAATATTATGTTGCTAACATTTTTGGAGCACTGTTAGCAGGTTAAAAAAAATTAAGCACTACAAGTTTTTCTAGCATGGCACTAGTGTGTTTTAGCACATTGCTAGCACATTATTAACACAAACTCAACCTGTGCTAATCATACATACTTGAAAATAATTTTTGACTGAATTTAACAGTGTGTTTTTTAAATATACTGTTGCAAGCAGGTAGTTTAGATAATCCCGGTTATGCTTTATTCAGTCATAGTGCTAATGCGGTTAATGCTAGCACATTTCATGAAGAAACATGCTTGCTTGTCTTGTCCTGTTGCTACTCCAAGTTTGCCACATTGTTATTGTTTTTAAGCATTTTAAAAAACATTTTTAGTATTACACTATTAGCATGTTGTAACACGCATTGTTACCATGATTTAGCAAGCCGCTAGCATGATAGCATGTTAAAATATTTCACTATTCTTTAGAAAACTGTTATATTGTTTCAGAAAGTTTAAAACCCCCCAAAATCTGCATGTTTATGACCTACCTTTTCTTAGCTTTCTCTTATAAAATGTTAAAAAGTATTTTATTACTCTGATTAAAGCAGTGTTTATTCTTTCATAAACCCATATAACAAACAATCAAACGTGTAAAGAGCAAAAATGATTCATGTCCACATAAACTGTCTTCTGATTTGTACATTTTCTTAAACTGTGTCTCTTGTTTTTTCTTTTATAAAGAATGGAAAAACATCAAATCGAGGTACATTTACAACATCTTTTTCAGATGTTATTGTAGCAGGATTACTACTGTAGTTTTTACATTGTAGTTTGAATTAGTTTTTATTTTAAAATATGTACTTTATATTTACATTTATGAGATGTAAAGAACCTTACTAGGGATGTGTTTGAGTAAAATTATAATATTTATACTCTATAAAAGTCTGATAATATATTGTTTTTCATTGCTTCTGATCAGGGTTATTCTGCAAAATATGGCTTTCTTATTATAATGTTTGTTATTTTATTTATGTTATTTTTGTTTCCCACAACATGGGAAAAACTTTTTTTT
>CAIGQV010018127.1:6737287-6770575 GCA_903798115.1 Danio jaintianensis | reverse complement strand
TATATATAGTTTCAATGAATTATGATTAACAATATTTTATGAATTGTGTTTTTAAAAAATACAATTGAATCAAGATGGAAAATTTTCTGCACTTTCGTTTGTCTTATGTTCTGTTTTCGTTGCGCTTTTCTGTTGGTTTTAGGTTTATGATGCCAAGGATCTTCCAGGTGTGAATCAGTCAGGTTGCATTTTAAAATATAGCAAAATCATGAGCTGAACAATTTAGCTAATTAGCATTTTAACTTCATGGATGTACTGTGTATCTATTTTACCCCAGACATGGAGCCCTTGCCACACATACCAGTAGTAGAACTGGTGTCAGAGGATGAGGGACCTGAAATGGAAATCTCTGCTCAGTTCCCTCCAAAGTGAGTGTCATTCTGGAAAAAAATCTGGAAAAACTCTTTATATACATCCACCCATGGACTCTTCTCCCAAAGTAATCAGAAAAGTGGGCAAAAAAGACTGATTAAAACACCTGGAGTAAAAGGAAATGTATCTTCTTTGTCTACTTGTGATCCAATTGACCAATATGCCTTCTAAAGGAACACCTTATTTTTGGAAATAGGAAATTTTGTTAAGTCTCCTACAGTTAAAAGGTTGAGTTTTAACATTTTTTAGTCCATTCAGCCAATTTCAGGGTCTGACGGGAGCAGTTTTAGCTTAGCTTAGCATAAATCATTCAATCGGATTAGACCATTAGCATCTCGCTCAAAAAATTCCAAATAGAGTTTTGAAAATTTTCCCATTTAAAGCTCAAGTCTTCTGTAGTTACATTGTGTACTAAGACCGACGGAAAATGAAAAGTTGCTATTTTCTAGAGTGATATGGCTAGGAGCTATTCTCTCATTCTGGCGTAATAATGAAGGGACTTTGGTGCCAGACCATGGCTGCAGCAGGCAATCATATAATGCAGCGCTGTTACCTAGTTATCTAGCTGCATAATATCATTGCACCTGCTTGGCATGGCAACAAAGTCCCTTGTTTATTACGCCAGAATAGAGTATAGTTCCTAGCCATAATAGCTTAGAAAATAGCAACTTTTCATTTCCATCAGTAGATACAGAATACAGAAGAGTCAATCTTTAAATAGAAAAATTATCAAAAATATTTTTACAATTTTTTTGAGTGAGATGCTAATGGTCTAATCCGATTCAATGATTTATGCTAAGCTAAGCTAAAGACCTAGGTGACTTGTAAAATGTATTTCCAAAAAAAAGTGTTCCTTTAATACCATGTGTAAACAGATTGGTCTAAGTAACATTATTGTCTTCTTTCAATGTGTGAACAGAGTAATAACCTGGATAAAGAACGCTATACCACATCATGTGGCCAGACCCCCAAACTCCAGCTCTTCTTCACAGCGGTCCTCACAGTGCTCAAACAAAGGTATTGTATATAAAGTTGTGTATATAATAGATAAATAAAAAATCCAAAAGTGCCCTGTTATACCAGTCATCTGTGATTGGTCTAAAGCTTATAGTATGTGTCAGAAACCAAACACACAATACTAGTAGCTGAATTGTAGCTCTAGAAACTTCCTCAACCCCTTGATATGAATAGCAATGCTATTGTCAATTTTATCGTATTTGTTTGAGCAAGTCCTTACAGTGTTAATTTTGTTGATGAAAATGTTTCATCACAATTTTCATGAAGAACAAGTTTCTACCGACGAAAATGAGGCGAAAACTAAATAAAAATTAAGTGATGATGACTTTCTTTGAATGGAAACATGGCTATTGTTTGTGAATAGTAAACAGTATATGCCACCATTATGCAAATTATTTTTAAAACCTATGTAAGTTTGTGCATGAAGTAACACTGACAAGATGTACTGCACTTTGATCTTTGCAGACCTGTTACATTCACAAAGAGCTTCATGACACATTACACACATTAAAAAGTAAATATTTTATTAAAAAAAGGAATGCGACAAATTGACTTCACTTCAAAGAGATAGTTCATGCAAAAATGAAAACTACCTCATCATTTATTCAAGTTTCTTTCTTCTGTTGAATACAAAATAAGGTATTTTAAAACATGCTGGTTGCTGGGACCCATAGACTTCCATAGTACTAAAAAAGTCAGTGAATCCAAGCAACCAGGATTTTTCAGAATATCTTCTTTTGTGTTTAACATGAGTGAAGGGTCAGTAAATGATGACAAAATTAAAAAATTTTGGTGAGTATCCCTTTAAGTACCCTAATAGCATCACTTTGAAAACCCCATTTGGAACCATTTTCAATGACAAAAGCTACATTTTAAAAGATAGTGACTGTCCAGCTTCATATTTGTACAAACACAAAACCATATTTCTTAAATTCAACAGTTTATTCACCTCCTCCTGAATCAATAGCCAGCGTGACGGAGATGGATTCAATAACTCCCAGGTGAGTCACGTCAGGTTTGATTCTTGTGCATTTGCACACAGACATATTGGCCTGGCCATAGTGTTCAAACAATGTTTTTTCCCTCTTGTTTTCAGTGTGGTGGGCAGGATTGTTCAAGGCCTGGGTCTTTCAATGCCAGTGCTGAAAGGCAAAGAAGGATGTTTGGTAAGTATTTTGAGATCGTTGCCTCAGGTTTAATAGGTTTAATCCTTTCCTCAAACTGACTGCATTTCTTTCCATTATATATAATCAGGAGGATGGCAGGATTGTGCAAAATGGTGAGTAAGACGTTCCTCTTTCAACACTGTTTACTCAGTTACTCATAACAAAGTCTTTAAAGACTGTAATGTGGTTTCGCTAAAAAATGAGAACACGTAAAGATCATTGCATGCGTAGCAACATGACCCACTCTGAGAGACATCCAAATTTGCGTTGACAGACTGGAGGGTGAGCCATTCTCATAACTCAGTCCATCTTCTCCTTCTGTTACAGGGGGGAGGACTCAGTGAACCCCTGTCAACAAAAGGAGAGAGAGAGAGAGAGAGAGAGAGAGAGCGCAAAACAACATTACACAAAGTCACAGTGGAGACAGTGAAAATCATTTGAAGGCGAATGGCGGCTTTGTAGCTCTCTTGAATGATGAGGCAGCTATGAAAATCTACTCAGTGTAATGCTTGACCTTCTCTGTACTGTATAACTAAGTGAAATCATATATACTTTGAATAATTGATCTTTGCAAATAATGAATAGCTGGCATCTTTCAGATGGGTGTTTGTTGTTACTGAAGTGATCTTTATGAACTGACGTTCAGGTTGGCATGGATGTGCATGTCTTAAAACGTTTATGGGCCTCATGAGAGGTAATTACTTTTCATTTTACTGCAAGTTTCCTTAGTCGACTAAAATGTTTTAGAAAAGATTTACTCAAATGGAATGAGTAGAAAGAACCCATTATTTCAAAAAATATATATTGCCTTGACTACTTCAATGCACATGGCTGCTTTTATGACATGTACACTCCTGTTCAAAGTTTTGGGGGTGTTAATATTTGATAAAAAAAATTTGATCTTAATATTTTTAAATATTACAGTTTTCTATTTTAATAAATTTCACATGATCACGTTTATCCTTCAGAAATAGTCCTAATGTGATGCTCAAGAAACATTTCTTCTTGTGATATTTATTTGTTTATTTATTGTAGAAATCATTTTCAGTATTGTCTGAATAGAACAATTTTAATAATTTCTATGAAAAACTTCATAGAAGTTTTTTTAATTTATTTCTTTATTGTGGAAGTCATCAGTATTGTCTGAATAGAAAAATGTAAATAATTTATATGGAAAAAAAAGAATTTTATACATAAAAATAATTAAATTCTAAATTTAATGCCTGAACGAAAGTACTAATACTAATAAATCAATCGATCAACAATAAAGAAATATTTAAGACACCAAACTTTTAAACAGTATTGTACACTATTTTGATTACCTGTAATCCAATCTTTGTGTATTTAATGTATATTAATATTTAATATACTGTACTTAATGTAAAATATATATGAGATTAATGCATTGCACTAATAAAGAAAAATATATTGTTGTACTTGTGTAAATTATTTAATTTCTACAAATTAAAATGTAATTCCTTGATGCTGAAAGAACACATGCAGATCTTTGCTCTCGACCCCAATAAGTAAACATAAGTAATAAAATAAATCAAATCCCTTGTGATTTAATTTAAACACTAAATTAGCCTTTATATGTTCCCATTTCTAATGTCTAATCGCTCAAATGTTATTGTGTCCCGGTGTTTGAAATGTGAAACTGCATTTCATAATAACACATAATAATGTATTTTACTATTAGAATACAATTATGACACTACAGTTTATTTTTTGATAAATGTTAGGTGCTATAGGTTCAAAAGGACGCTGCTTGGATACTCTTTGACACAAATATGGGTCATTTTGGTTAAAACGTGTAAATACTCAATACATATCAAACAATATGTTACAAACAAACTAACAGAGACACACTGTAACACTTTTACTTAAGATCCTTACTTAAATAAGATCCAATAGTCGGCACTGCAAATAGGCTGTTAAGTCAAACAAATAGTTTCTTACCGTACTAACGTTACACTGGAGACAAGTAGTGTGACGCAACTAAAGACAACAGAACTAACTATAATCAGAGATTCTTTCTACACTGTAACAAATGCAGGGTTCCACACAATTCATTCAGGCTGTTCCAACACAAGTTGATTAACTTAACAAATATATGTGGATTGAACATAAAACAATTAAGTTGTCACCCCCAAAAATCGCAAGAATTGTGTTCTTTATCCCTTGTGTATTGTGTAATAGAAAATATTACAAATTTGACCTCTTCCCAACAAGGAAAACCACCAACAATCAAGAATACATGATTATATGTATGAGGGGTTAGTCGTGGTCTGGTGGTTAGAGAGTTGGACTTGTAAGCTGAAGGTTGTGGGTTTGAATCTCAGTGCCAGCAGACAATGACTAAAGTGTCCTTGAGCAAGACACCTTACCCCCGTTTGCTCTGCAGTGATAATTGGCCTCTGCATAATACTTGTAAGTCGCTTTGGATAAAAGCGTCAGCCAAATGACTAAATGTAAATGTAAATTATATGGTGTCACGGCTTTGCAAAATGTTGTTATAATGGAAGTCAATGGGGCAAAAACAGTCACTAACATAATGAAAGGGAGTATTTGCCCAGAGTGTATTGAGTTTTTGAAAAATTTCAAAAGCAAATATGTGTCAAAATAAGATTTGTCACCAAAAATCATTCCATATGCTGAAACACAGAGAAAGTTGTGGCCAAATTAAGACTCAAAGTCACCCCAGAGTGGATGAAAACATCCCCAACAGCACACAAGCATTAAGATAATTTTACATAAATAGTTTGAACAAGCAGCAAAATAATTTTTTGTGTACATTTGATTCAGCACAAATCTGACATTAAACTAATGTGGTGTTCTGATTAACACAGGCTTAATTTTGACATGTGGTGCATTTCCCAAAACCATTTTTGGCCAACTATTGTGAGTTCCAACGTTTCCCGAATCCATTGTTCCAATAAAAGTTTGCAAACAGCATCGCAAACTTGTGGGGTTGGAATTACACCTCTTGACCTGTAGTAAAAAAACCTGAGTTTCTGGCTGTGCTCTGTTGAGTTATCCTCTCTATTCCTTATTCCTATTAAACACTTCAACATCCACTGTAAATGATCATGAAAGCCTAAAGTTGCCTTGCTTACATTTTATGCTCTCAAAGTTATTTTTAATACAGTTGGGTTTAAAGAATCTTCAGACTGACATTTGTGCTCCCTACTTGGTGCACTCCAAAAATATTTATGCCATTTTGAACAAGACTCGTGATGAAATGTGACTTTTTTGATTTACCAGCAAAAATCTGTTACGTTTCCGAAGCTTGGGAAAACAGAACACATACAGTATGCTAATAGTTTTAGTTTGTTTAAAAAGTAGGCCTATCTGTAGTGTGCATACTGTATATGCAACATTTCTGCAGGGTTTTGAGTATAATGTCAAAAACCATAAAAATAATGGCTTTTTTTTTTTTTTTTCAAAACCAAATTGTTTTAATAACTAATTGTTTTTACTTGTCATTTTATGGCAATATATCTGATTTGTATATGATATTAGGCTACATGTTGTTGCATTTGTTTACAATAGTAGAATAAAAAAATATGGAATATTCTCAATAATATTTGTAAAAGAAAGGAAATGTCTTGTTTCAATTAAGAATGGAGAAAAAAAGATATAAACCAAGGCAAGCAAACAAGCTATTTTTTGGTATTATAACTCGTATAGGATTACATTTTTGTTTAAATAAATAAATAAATAAAAAGATAAAGATCTATAAATGTATATTATATTGTGCGTAAAACATTTATTTTTAAAAAAGCATCAGTTGCGTAGTTTATCAAAAAAAAGTGGAAGTTTTACATTTTAAATAATGTGGTTCATACAATAGATCTCTGACAGAATTCAGGAGACACTTACAAAGTTTACTTCCCAAATGATGCATCTTACATTGGTAGTTCAGCTGCACGTTACATCCTTGTTTGGAAAACAAACTAACTTAAAATTTTCAAAATCATGCACTGTAATGCAAATTAAGGCAAGACACTGCAGGTTAATAAAGTTAAAATATGAACTAAAATAATTATCACCAGTTTAAATATGCTCAAGAGATATTGTTTAATTAAATATGCACTAATTTGCATACACTCCATAGCACCAAAACATGAACATTGGATGAAGTCAGCAGGTTTAAAATTCTTGTTTTATTTATTTATTTATTTATTTTAGACACACTATTAGAAAGTTTTACAGAGGATATTTTGGGAATTCTTATATAACATAATAATTCAGAAAACAATGCGAACAGCCAGAAATAAAGAAATTTTAATAAAGAAATTTTTTGTATAATAAATAATGATAAACGAAAACAATTAAATGTTGTATATGGTCAGGAAAAATACACCGTTAACGATTTTTGTAAATTACACAGTATTTAACTGTAGTATGAACTGAATTTCACTCTAGGACAGTTATGCAGTATGTTACCGTATTTTAAAGCTGCATTGTGAAAATTACTGTATATTTTACAGTAAAGTGATACTGTAAATGTAAAATGTAAAATACTGTAAATGCATATAAAGCAAGTTAATCGGTGCTGTTAATGTAATTATAGTATTTTTGCTGTAATTGGCTTAAAGTAAAATACTGGCGAACTGCTGCCAGTAAGTTACTGTAGATTCTACAAGGAATTGTTTACAACATATACATGAACAAATCTCTTAGTAAAAACCTTCAGAATATAGATTGAATAAAATGAAGTGGTGATGTATGGCTCAATGCAGGGGGAAAAAACTCATTTTGAGAAAATATAAATCGAAATCTAAAGGCTAAAGTGTGACAACAGAAAAATGTAATTATATTTCGGATGTTCTTTTCCCATCAAATATGAATTGACAGGTGTATACAAACCTGTTTTACCTCACATTTTACCAAACCAAGAATGTCAAAGTGTCTTTACAAGCTTCAAGTATGGCTGTATCTTCAGCAGGTGTCGGATCGGATCTCATTCTGGAGGAGGTTGATTCTGAAGACGAAGCCCTGGCGAAGGACACATCTTCACAACCTCAATCCCAACCGCAGACACCGTGGTCCCCAGAACAGTCCCTTTCAGCGAGCGTGGCCACACCGTCGCAGGCGCACATCGAGCTGGAGGATGCGGAGACGCAGACCGCACGATGGACACCAATGATCGAGAGCATCCGGAGGGAGGCTGAGGACACCGCCATACTGATCATGGAGGAACGGTAAGAGCTAGAGACCCAGTGTGGACGCCTGAAGATCTGAACATTAAAGTCAGCGTAAAAAAACAGAGTTGTTTTCTGCTCAGGTTGATACAGGAGCGTTTAGCAATGGCCCGGATGGCTGAAGAAGTGGCACGACACACGGCGGAGTTGGCTGTGAGAGAGCTGGCACAGGCCCGCTTCGGCATTCAGACCATTGCAGAGGAACCAGAAGATGTTGATCAAGAGTAATTCATGCAAAATCAGACAAACAAAAAACATTTTAAAAGTGAGATCGTTCTAATTTTGGCTATATAGCTTTGGAAAAATTTTACGAGACCACTTGAAGATTTTCAGCTTTTTTCTGGAGTTATGATTCATAGTTATGTGTTTGAGTAAAATATAGTTTTGGTTTTCTTCTGTGCAGTACTGATGAAGTTTCTTCCAGATTTGAAATACTAATGTTGTCATTTAGCGCTTTTTCTTTTGCTTAAATTACTGATAGGTGAAGTTTTCTTACATGTTTGTTTGTTTTTTCATTTTTAGACAACGCAATGCCAAGGTCTTAACTTCATAAGAGTTAAGAAAATCCATATTTGGTGGAATAATCCTTATTTTAAATCACAACAAATGAAAGCATTTTTGTTTTTCTGGCTAATTAAGATTTTCTATAAACTTTTCTAAATGACAATCATTTTAACAGTTTGAAATTTGGAAGAAATGTTATATGACATTTATAGAATAAATTGTGTATCAACATTTTACTCAAACCCAATGAATCCAGTAAATCTGAGAAATTGAGAGAAACAAAAAAAAATTTTCAGAGATTTACAGAAATAGTCAAGTGGTCTCTTTTTTCCATTCTGCGCCAAGAAATATTAAGCCACACTATTTCAAAAATATTATGACATTTTTATAAGATAATATTTTTATATATTATAAATATATTATTTTTATATTATTAATATATTCATATTTCTAAAATAGTGTACATTTACAATATTTATATAATATTACAAATAATCATTTGATAATTTGTTTATTATTACATTATTTATTATAATTGTATTTATTTGAAAAAAATATTTCTAAAATATAACATTATAAGATTTATTGATAATTTATTTTACTTAATTAAAATGTATTTAAATATTTGTAAAATATTATAAGATTTTATATGCATGTATATATACATGTATGCAATTTTTAAGCAACATTTGTTAGGATTTAAAATATAACAATATATATTTCTGATTATGACTTTTTTTTAATGTTTTGATATTTTGTTACCTTTATGCAGTGAAATGTATGTATTTTTACTTCCTGGAGGCCCTCTCAGTCCATCCTTATCGTTTCCAGTGACCAATACTTCACCCCATTATTAATTGTTTGCTAGTATCCTTGATTTACAAACAAAGATTTTATTAATTTTTTTATTGCCACAGATTACAAGTGCTCCAGGAAGAGGAGAGTGAAATCGAAGCCATACGGAATCAAATTACAGAGTAAGACATCTGAAAGTATTAAATATAATCTCAACTAAACCAGGGATAACTAACAAATGTAAATTTAAGCCGATCGCAGTAGTCTGAAATTCCAAATTATACTTCAAGTAGTGTCTAGTCTCTGTGTTTGTAGATCTGTGTTTGTTTATATAACCACACATAACTACAATACCCACAATTCATGACCGCTGCTTAATGTTCAAATTGTATTCAGTGTCCTAGCAACCGCATTATGGCAAGCCAATTTAACATTTCAACTGTTGTAAAAATGTACTAATAACTGCTACTAATACTTATTTTTTTAAATACTAGTGGGCTACCTATTCGTCATTATATAGTAGTTCTAATTCATAAAATGCTGCTTATTAATTAGATTTTAGTTCTTATTTATAAAATACTAGTACTTATTCTTTAGATACTAGTACTTATTTAAGAGACACATACTAGTACCAGGATTTTAGATGCTATATTCATTAGATACTAGTACTTAGGTAGTAGTACTTTTTCCATCAGATACTAGTATTTATTGCACTAATGACACTAAATTTATTAGTTGAATCAAATTAACTTTTCTAGCCGTCTCAACTTACATCGATCAAACTGAAAAACTGTAAACTTTGTATAACTTTAAAAATGTAGTTGAAACCTGATTAACTTATTAAAATAGCATAAATATTTGTTGTCGTGAATTTTTGCTATAAATTTTTTACAGTGTAGTACTTCATTTTATACATTAGTAAGTATCCGTTGGGCACTAGTGTTTTTCTTAGATACTAATATAGCATCTATTATTAAGTAATAGTGCTTATTACAGTCATTAGTCTTTATTCACTAAATAAATATTAGTTCTCATAAGTAGATACTAGTATGTATGATTAGCTGCTAGTAGTACTTATTTAATATGTTTTCAAAAATGAGTCAAGAATTTGTACAATTTTCAGTTCATATCAGCTGATTCTCCACCGTTATTGCCAATAATCACTTTTTGAAGTTATTTGTGGAAAATTCCTCCCTCCAGTGGTTTCTTAACAATCATACATTTAGCATATATACATTATTGGTCATGTAAAAATACTTACTTGTATCATATGATGTATGAGCAATTTTGTCATTATACCCTTAGGTGTTTTTTTCTTTTACCTTCTCACCAACAGAAATAACAACATCACATGATTCAGTGTAAATAATTGAATGCATATGACCAACTGACTGTACAAAAACATATGACAGAAGGCATATCTGATATCTGGGTAAAAGGTTAATTGTAAAAACACATATATTCATGAATTGATAAAATACAATCAAAAGTTAGTAGATTTTTATATTAAATGTGACTCTGGAAACAAAACCTTATGTCTTATGTTGCATGGGTGTACTTGTGGGAGAAGCCAAAAATACATTGTATGAGTCAAAATTATAGATTTTAATGTTAAGCCAAAAATCATTGGAATGTTAAGTAAAGATCATGTTCTGTGAAGACATTTTGTAAAATTTCTACCATAAATATAAAAAAACTTGATTTTTTGAGTAGTAATATGCATAGAGGTTATTTTGACAAAAATACAATGGTTATTTTGTAAGCGCACATTGTTATACATTAGGTAAACAATTAATCTATGCAAAAATGTTTGTGTTGGTAATCTTCAATCAAAGTCTGATAATTTGCTTCCATGTTTGGAGTGGGGCTCATTCTCTGTTGACGTAAGCGCGTCGCACATCAGCCTTTACATGCTTGTCTATACATTACTAAAATTTTGATTACACATGGACTTTAAAGTTGGCATTAAAATCAAACTTTACACTTATTTTTCTATAGTAGTGCTATTTATAAACAATGTATCTTGAGATCTGCACTTAATTATTTTCTAAAAATTGATTTGCCCTCATAATCTATCATAATCCTCATAATCTTTAATCAAACACCATAACCCTCCCTCCCTCTTCAAAATGACTTTTCTTCACTTCTGGTCACATGGAATGCGTTTAGGGTGGGGCTATCATTGTGTCTCGTTTCTGCCCTGCTTTTGTCCATTCGTCAATCTTCCTCCATTTTATTAGCAACTTTCATCTTTCAATGAAATCCAAAAGGATGAAATCATGCACCACCCTACATTTTTCCCCATTTCAGTTTTAATTGGATGTACGTCACAATATGGGAAAAAGGACAATATTATCTTCTACAACTTTAAATGTTAAACCGGCTTGCCATACCCGTACAGCATCTCATCCCATTGCTATAGTAACTAATCGCGCCTCAGATGCTTGTTTTCTGCCTCATCTCAATGAACGATGGCGCAGATTCTTCACTTCTATAATGCACGTATATTTCGTTAGAATTAATCGCCTCAAACACATCATGAACTTTATATCGCATTAATTTATAATCAAACGCTACAAATATGGATGGATATAGACGCTGAACCACCTGTTGCGCTCAGAAAACTCGTCTGATATTGAAGTAAGTTATAATAACACGATGATAACGCTAGCGGGTAGCTTTCGTTTTGTGATATCTTGAAGTGCATATACCTAATGACCACGCAATTTAACGGAGATATAAGAAATTAAAAGTCATACGCTAATCGCTTGTTGTTCCACGATGCGAGAATTCTGCTTATGTGTGTGTATTAATAGCTGACACAGATGTGCTAGTTGCGATTAGCCTGTTGTTTGTATAACAGCTGATTGTCTGCGTCATGCTGTGTGAATCCACAGGTGTCAATTACCTTCAGTTAAAGAGTTTGTTCCAGAAGGACCGGAGGAAGAAGCTGTACAACCTGCTTTCACAACTGAAACCCCTGTGGAGGAGTTCAAGCCTGTAGAGGAGGAAGCAGAGGCTGAATCTGAACCTGAAGATTCGCTTCATGAGGAGGAAGAGGGGCACGGGGACTCCAGCGAGGCTGAACAAGAACCAGACCCCATCACTAAACAACCTCAGTCTGTTACCTGCAGCTGTGATTCACGAAGTGTTTCACCGGTAGTTTGATTATACTATCCCTCTAATGTTCTGGTGGTTCTGCAGGATGTCATTGAAAGGATAGTTCACCTACAAATGAAAATTCAGACATTATTTACTCGCCCTTGTTCCAAACCTTTGATTTTCTTTCTTTTGGTGCACACAAAAGAAGATATTTTGAAAAATGTTAGAAACCTGTCACCATTGACTTCCATATTATTTGTTTTTCCTACTATGGAAGTCAATGGTTACAGGTTTTCAGCATTCTTATGGAAATCTTATTTTGTGTACAAGAGAACAAAGAAACTCATAAAGGTTTGGAACCACTTGAGGAGGGAGAGTAAATAGTGAGTAAATTTTAATTTTTGGGTGACTGTCCATTTAAATTGTGCATTTAAGACCTAACAATATTTAAATTATTTTATATTATTTTCAATCCACAGCCTCAGAAAATAGCCCCGAGATTGTTCATAACAGTCTGAAGCACAAGCTTCTTGGTGCATAATGACATTGAGATTTTTGTGTGTGCATAATTGGTCCTAAGGATGAATTATCAGCAGTTTAAATTCTAATAGTAACAAATTATTAGCAATTTTTTTATTTTTGGGGGAACTATCCCTTTAAAATCTCTTGTTTCTTCGAATGCACCAAGCACCGAAAACTCCCTCTGGAGTTGCACTGAACTAAGTACACTGTGCTCGCAAGCATTGTACAGCAGTCATCATATTTTACCTTTGTATTTGTGCTGCTTTTTGCTTCTCTATGGCACAATGTTTGAAATAAATATCTCACATTTCCATTTATTTGCTTTATGTAGGTTGAGAGTGCAGTTGCTGAAGAGGAAAGTGTTGGTGAGTGTTTATCTCAGTCTTTCAGAACTGATCATGTAAAGATTTTGATCAGAACACTGTAAAAAGCCAGAGGATAACATAATATATCATGTTCATGAAACCGTGCGGTGCTAAAGATAACTTTTGAAATGCTTTCCTTGCTGATTGGTGACATTTTCTATACAGCATCATGGATAATGTTGATTTTTGTCCATAAATTCTATTTTTAGACATGATTGTTTTAAAAGTACATGAACTAATTCAAACAGATGCATTTAAAAAAAAAAGTTATACTATTTTTTTTTCCGTAAAACTCCATACTTTCCATATGGAGAAAATGAATGGCTCTATTACTAAGATAGAATATGATTGACCATGTACTGTTCTCCACACAGTCCCTTCAAGATGTAATGCGCTGAAGAGCTGTTGCTTGCGTATACCATATGCGCAGCAAGCCCTGGACAACTTCAACCAGTTCCTGATAGACATCGAAGTCACCTTGCCCACAGTGCCTTCCATGCCCAGTCTCCCCCCTGTTGTAACTCAGATAATCGAACAGCTGCCTCCGCTCCCTCCTCAGCTGGCACAGCTGCAGCAACAGATCTCTCAGCTTCCTCAACAAATTTCCCAACGATTCTCCAAAATCACCCCAGAATTCCCAAATAGTGCTTCTCAAATTCCTGGCTTCCCCGTGCAGTTATCCAACCTCTCGCAACAGCTGTCCAACATTCCGCAACAAATATCCAACCTTCCACAAAAGTTGTCCAACCTTCCACAAGGGCTTCCACAGTTTTCCATCCTTCCCCAACAGATCTCCAATATTCCGCAACAACTCTCCAGCATTTCGCAGAAGATATCCAGCCTTCCACAGTGCGCCCAACAGTGCTACTCTAACATCCGGAGCCGTCTCAACATACTTAAGCCAGATCAAGATGCCGAAGGATCAACCACAGAGCAGTAGGGATCTGGAGCTGGACCATCTCGTCCGGCAGTCCCCGCTCCATTCCCCCCGTACCCCCTCGCCCTCCTCCCCAAGCTCCATCCTAGACTTGCCCAATGTGCCCTCTTACCCCCGTCTGCCACCCATCGCTCCTTCACGCCAGTTATCAAGCGTCTCCAACACAGCCTTCCAAACTGAGGACAATCCCACCTCTGCTAGACCTTCAGGTGATCCACTTTGTTGCCTTTTTCTCTTAGATTAGTTTGTGCTATGCTTTGCTGTTCTATGCCTTGCTGCCAAATGTGACTTGTAGTGCCCTAAGTGACCTCTTAATGTACCAACCACTGACCTAAAAACCCCCAAGGTAAGTTTTGAAGAAGGCATTACTGTCTGGTAGTGTTAAGGTTTATTTGAAGTTTCTTTATCGAGTATCGTCTAATCTCCAGTGAGCTCCAGACTGAGTGTGCACCCGGCCGTGAATGTGGAAGATGTTGATTCTGACCTAGGGAAAGGAGGAAGAAGGTCTCGCCCCATTCCCCCAATTATAAACCTGCAGGACACCAACCTCAAAACCCTCACGGTGCCTGGTGCCCGAAAAGCCAGTCGAACTAGGTAAATATTGTCTTTGGCTCTTGCCAATAGCCTAGTGGTTAAGTGCGCCGACATATAGCACTCACGGCAACCCGAGTTCGTTTCCCGGCTGGAGGTTCTTTGCTGACCCTTCCCCTCTCTCTGCTCCCAATGCTTTCCTGTCTGTAACCTCCACTGTCCTATCCCAATAAAAGGTGAGAAACCCCTAAAAAAATCATTATTATCAGTGTAGTAATGCATAGAAATAGAAGTCATTTCAAACCAAGCAGTTTCTGTTGGTCAGAATTTACATGACATTTACTTGACCAACCATAGAGCTGTGGCGAAAATTATGACATATATAATAAATAATAATAATAAATACATGCACATGAAATAGCCACGAGTTTGTATAGTAACAGAAAACTTCCATGTAATGTGAGAATCTGTTCAAACCTTGTGTGCTGGACTCATCAAATCAATGTTATATAACATTTGTATTTATTATTACTTAAATATGCAAGTCTGATTGTTACAGTGTGGAAAGAGGGGACAAATCAACTCAGGGTTGGCAGTGAGATTAAGTGAACAAGCTAAACTGAAAATTCCAATCAATATAAAAATTTTGACTTGACTGTTTTGTTTTTTCTGTTCTGCTGTCTGTGCACACACACACAAACACACAAACACACATATTTCACTGGATGCAAACATCGTATGCAGAGACAGAAAACCACAGACAATTTGGACCAAGATGTAAGATACTTTAAATCAGTCAGGACTCATCACAAACCACTCCATCCATATTCTCCACTTCCTATTCAGGCATGTGGTCAGCACCCCCCATTACATATATATATGTATATATATATATAACATTACATATATATATGTAATGTTTTTAAATAATACATAATAAAAAATAAACATTAATTCTAAAAATAATAATAAATTATATTCTTTATATAAATATTTTATATTGGCCACACAATTGAAGTAAAATGTTTGTTTTATCAGTTTCAATGTTTAGCAGTTTAATAGTCACCTAAGTAATATTTAATAGGTTTATACAGTACTTTGTACCTCAATGTCAGGACAGATCTACACACCGCCGCTAGATGACGCCACTAACTCGGTTTAGTGCTCTTGTGTCCACAGAATATACTTTTTCCTGTAATTTAGTGACTCTTTATTCCACGTGATAAATAAACTACTAGTCAGTCAACAATTCAAACTGTTTTGAGCCATTAAATCGTTTAAAGGCCTTAAAATATTAAGTCCAGTTGAATTGAGTAGCCTAATATACTTTAACATTCCACCCTGAAAAAATGTCAGACATGCTAAAAAGAGTTTATCACTTTCCCTTTCCTTCAGGGTAGTCCCTGCTTTTTAATAGTTTTAATTAATTATAAAATATATTTTTATACAATTGTAATATCATAATAGTATTTATATGATACTAATAGTATACCTAATAGTATCTCAGGGGGCCCCAAAACGGCATTCTAACACCCTCCCAGACACCCCCCCCCTGCACCGCCCCTGGGGCAACACATCAGGTCATCTGCTTTGATGACGATGAACCTCACGATGAACCCCCCCCACTCACCCTCAAAAAACAACTTCAGATTTATGCAAATTACAGGGGTCGCCCCATTAAAAATACAGGTGCTCTGAAAATACAGAAATCCTTATTTATACATTAGAATCACATCCCTGCATATTCTACATTTGTGTGCATATCGTAAATGGGCTACATGTAGACATCAGAAACTCTTGTTAATTAGCGATTAATGGCCAGTGGCCATTAAGTGAACTGCAGTTAGCAAGTTATTGCTTGTGCTCATGCACATGTAACACACAAGAGGCTGAATGTGATTCAGTGACTCACAATATACTCACAGCAAAGATTTTTTTTTACATTTACCAAATTCATAATTTATCTATGATGGCCTGTAGATTGATTAAGAAATTTATTCTTTTTATACAAGTTCTCCAATCAAATAATGTTAAAAAAAAATTCAAGTTTCGTTATAAGTTTTGTTACATATTGGTTCCTAAAAAGTAAGTAAATCATGAAACTTCTTGCATATAGTCCCTTTTAAATGTGTATGTGAAGAGCTTACTCATTATCTTATATCATTTACTTCATTTTGTCAATTTTGCAACTTGTTGTGCTATATTTATGATTCCAGTCTTGTGGAGCCCTATATTAACTTGCTCTTGTCTTCCTCTTACAGCAAGAGACTTTACTCACAAGATGATGAGGAAGAGGAAGAGTTAGAAACTACAGTCCGGGCCTGGCCAAGCCAGAGCAGCATCTCAAGTGCAGATGATGGGTAATAAACATGTTATATATTACAATATAATAATGAAATAAGCAATAGAGCACAATATGAAATGATAGATAATATTGATAATACATTTTGTTTGTTTTGCTTTTGTCTTTTTAAGGCTTAATCAGCGGCCAGCGTCTTCCGCCAGCCAGGCTAGTACTGTAGTAAACGAGAGGTTACAGGAGCTGGTCAAGCTGTTCAAAGAGAGAACAGAGCGGGTCAAAGAGAAACTGATTGATCCAGACAATTCAGATGATGACACACCACCTGCCAGTGAGTTGAGCCAAAAAAAAAAAATCACACCATTGATTATTGATATTATTGGTGATCCATAAAATGTGAGTCATAAAACTACCAGAATTTTGGGGGTAAAAAATAACAACAACATTTACAGGTAAAACTAAATTAATATCTGCTCATGACGTCACATTGAGGACTTATAAAGTAAAACTACTGGTCTACAGCTGTTCTCTGTAGAATGCAACATGCAGTGTAAGCTCATGTAAGTACCACATTATTGTACAATAAATCGCACACAACCTTCTTGACAGTTGTAAACAAACAGTGTGAGCTCATTTGTGAGTTTTCATCAGCACATACAACATTATGTATATTGTAAACTAGATGAGTGAAATTTGATGAGAAACTTTGATGTTGGCTTGACAAAACCACCTGAATTAGCATATTGCTAGCATGCCCTAGTACAGTGCATCCGGAAAGTATTCATTCATTTTTTCCACATTATTTTATGTTACAACCTTATTCCAAAATGGATTCAATTAAATTTATTTCCTCAAAATTCTACACATAATACCCCATAATGACAATGTGAAAAAAGATTTTTTGAAATTGTTGCAAATTTATTAAAAATAAAAAACCTGAAAAATCACATGTACATAAGTATTCACAGCCTTTGCCGTGAAGCTCTAAATTGAGCTCAGGTACATTCTATTTGAACTGATCATTCTTGAGATGTTTCAGCAGCTTAATTGGAGTTCACCTGTGGTAAATTCAGTTGATTGGACATGATTTGAAAATTCATACACCTGTCTATATAAGGTCCCAGGGTTGACAGTGCATGTCAGAGCACAAACCAAGCATGAAGACAAAGGAATTGTCTGTAGACCTCCGAGACAGGATTGTCTTGAGGCACAAGGCTGGGGAAGGTTACAGAAAAAATTCTGCTGCTCTGAATGTTCCAATGAGCACAGTGGCCTCCATCATCCGTAAGTGGAAGATGTTTGGAACCACCAGGACTTTTGGAGAAAACCAGGCACCACTCATCACCAGGCTAATACCATCCCTACAGTGAAGCATGGTGGTGGCAGCATCATGCTGTGGGGATGTTTTTCAGCAGCATGAATTGGAAGACTAGTCAGGATAGAGGAAAAGATGAATGCAGCAATGCACAGAGACATCCTGAATGAAAACCTGCTTCAGAGTGCTCTTGACCTCAGACTGGGGCGACGGTACATCTTCTAGCAGGACAATGACCCAAAGCACACCGCCAAAATATCAATGGAGTGGCTTCACAACAACTCGGTGAATGTCCTTGAGTGGCCCAGCCAGAGCCCAGACTTAAATCTTATTGAACATCTCTGGAGCGCTTCCCATCCAACCTGATAGAGCTTGAGAGGTACTGCAAAGAGGAATGGGCAAAAATTCCCAAAGACAGGTGTGCCAAGCTTGTGGCATCATATTCAAGACTTGAGGCTGTAATTGCTGCCAAAGGTGCATCAACAAAGTGTTGAGCAAAGGCTGTGAATACTTATGTACATGTGATTTTTCCGGTTTTTTATTTTTTAAATAAATTTGCAGCAATTACAAAAAAATCTTTTTTCACATTGTCATTATGGGGTACTGTGTGTAGAATTTTGAGGAAATAAATTAATTTAATCCATTTTGGAATAAAGCTGTAACATAAATGTGGAAAAAGTGAAGCGCTATGAATACTTTCCAGATGCACTGTATGTTAGCATAAATTAGCATGTTGCAAGCATGTTTCTAGCATGAATTGGCATATTGCTATAATGTTTTTGCAACAGTTAACAGTTTGGTGGTTGTAACTTAAAGAAAATGAATAATAAGTTGAATAGTTTTTCAGTTTGTTGGCTTGACAAAGTCAATTATACAAATATAGTTTCTTTAAATTTAAAACTAATAATTAGTTTCTTGCACAGAAAAATTTAGCGTTGCCTGTATATGATTTTTGGCTTACAAAATCCCTCTAGCCATTGCTCATAGTTGATCAAAAGAGATTGATAAAAATAACCAAAAGTAATAAAAAATTGTTCTGTAGCATCAATTGCTTACAGCTTTTGTATATATTTTTTATGTCATAAATAAATGAATGAAAGTCATATGTTGTATGTATGATTTAAGAATGACTCCAGCGTCCAATTATTTTTGAGACCCACTATAATTTCAAAGTTTTCAAATGTTTTTTTTTTCTTTTCTGAACAGCCCCATCTAAGCAAGCTCCAGCTCCTCCTCCTGAACCTCCAGCAGAGCAGAAAGCGGAGCAGGAGGCACCTGAGGCCCCAGCCGAGAAAAAAGAGGAGAAGACAAAGTTCCTGTGCTTTAAAGTGAAACCTCAATCTAGAATTGGCCGGCTTCTGCGGTATCGTTTTCCAGCCAGCATTGACCCCTTCACTAGTGAGCATTCCTCCAGTCTCCTCTCTTCACTGTAATCCTGTAGACTCATTTACCTACAGCTCTCTACATTGCAGCTGTCTTGGCATTCTACACTCACACACATAAATCCCATCAGTTACTCATTTTCCTTCTTTCTTGGTTCTTTTCTCACACCTTTTTTTCTAGTCAAAGATAACATTCCTCTCTCTTTTTTATACTTGCAATACTGAGGAAACAAAGTCAGAGTTGAGAGATAGAATTGCAAAATTGGAAGATATTTATTTCTGACTTTTTTATGAAAAAAAAAGTTTAGCAACTTTACTTCTCCATCACATTTCTGGGCTCTCTCACAATGTATTGTCTCTCAATGTATTGAGTTAATATCATCCCTATTAATTCTTAATACCATTAATATTATTTAATATATATTTTTAGGTTAATATCAATATCAAGTTAATATCATTTTCCCTCCAAAATGATTTGTTCAGAATTGCTTTTATTCTACATCAATTTTATTTTGAGACTCTCACAAATCTGATTTCTCGAAATTCAGAAATAAAAAAATCATAATTGTGAGAAACAAATGTAATTGCAAGATAATTCTTAGATTATATTTACCATTTTCCAAATAATGTCTTGCAATTTGGGCAATTTTGGCTTTTTTTCTTTTTAAAAATTCTCAGAATTGAGACTTTATTTCTTACAATTGCAAGTTTATTCGCTTCTCTGAATTATTGTTTTATTTCTCCGAACTCTGATATTTTTTTCAGAATTCTTTATTTCTCACAATTGCGAACTTATTGGCAGTTCTGTTTCTTTTTCTCCCAATTTTTTCTCATTTTATATTTTTTATTCTGTAGCAGAAGCTAGCTTTCATAGTTGTTCATAACACATGATTTCAGTCAAATAAACAATTACTTTAAAACTCTCTGTAGATCTGTTCTACGTGCTCTGGCTGTTCTGCGTGTCTTTGGCGTTCAATTGGAATGCATGGATGATTCCTGTACGTTCAGCGTTTCCGTATCAGACACCGGATAACATCCACGTGTGGCTGTTGATTGACTACTTGTGTGATACCGTCTACATTCTGGACGTCCTGGCCTTTCAGCCCCGACTGCAGTTTGTCCAACATGGGGACATTGTGGTAAATATAGCTTAAAATATTAGAATATTTAAAATAAAACAAATGCTTTGTTCACCCAGTCTTTTGTGGAATATTTGTTTTTAGAGCGACAAGAAATTGATGAGAGCTAATTACATCAAAACAATACGTTTTAAGGTAAAGAGACATTTATGATGGTTATTGTTGTTTCATTATATGCATATTTTTTGACACTTTTTTGATGTACTGGACACATGTAGTCTAAATAGGGTCTAATTTCCTGTGTTGCAGCTGGATGTGCTCAGTCTACTTCCTCTGGAGCTTTTCTACTTTAAAACAGGGATTAATCCACTCCTCCGCTTGCCCAGAATCCTGAAGGCAAGCTGATTTTCTGTCATCTAACTTCAGTTAACTTCAGTATCAGTCTTTGAGAAATGTTGGTAACTGTGTCCTTCTTTTGTACAGTTTATGGCTTTCTTTGAGTTCAACAAGCGTCTGGAAGCTATCCTGACCAATCCTTACATTTACAGGTTAGTTTATAGATTTTTCTAAGCTTTTGTATTGAGAATTTGTTTAACATTGTAGACATTGTTGCATATTTCTGGTTTTGCTTATCAGAGTCATTCGAACCACCACTTACCTGCTGTTTGCTGTCCACTGCAATGCCTGTCTGTATTACTGGGGGTCCTCATATGAAGGTCTGGGTATTTCAGAATGGACCTATGATGGGACGGGAAATAGGTAGGTGAATGAGTTATGGTGTAAACTTTCAATGTCAAATTACTGTTGATGTATCTTGATGATGTATATTGTAAAACCCAGACGAAAAACTGGCCAATCAGAATAACGGGATAATTAGTATGCAGGCCCCAGGGTGTGTTTGGCCACTACAACACTGGTCATTTTCCCCTTATTTTTAATTTTATCTAAGCTTGTGTTATACTTACTATGTATGTTGGACTTTTATTATGAAAACGGGAGAGGCTTTAAAAAAACATTAAAAGAGCAGTTTTGTGAAGCAGGCAGTCATGCCTGACAATGAAATTTTCACAGCTCAATGCAAAATGCTGGATATATAGATTTTTATTTATTCAATGCCACCCCAAAGAGAAATAAGTTCTGTTTAATGCAGGGGTCACCAATCTTGGTCCTGGGGGAAGATGTTTCTGCAGAGTTTAGCGCTCCAACTTTCCTCAACACACCTGCCTGATTAGCTTGTTCAGGTGTGTTTGATTAGGGTTGGAGCTAAGCTCTGCAGGACACTGACCCTCCAGGAACAAGTTTAGAGACCCTTGTTTCAATGTGTCTTTTGTTAGTTTAACTTGTATAATGGGAAATTTGCCATGTATGTTTGTAATGAGGCAACAAACACATTTGCATGTTTGTAATGAGGCAACAAACACATAAACTGCAATAAAGAAAAAACAAGCATAACGTGCTTAATGCATCTTTATGCATCATGTCATATCTCTCAGCTCTTCCTGTGATTTTTCTGGAGTGAAATGATGCCAATAAACTCTATAGGGTTGACACGAGGTTGATGTTAATTCCTGCCTCTGTGTTTAGATATGTTAAAGCCACAAAATACATCTCTAAATACAGCTCTGTGGGCTCATTTTGTCAAGTATAATTATAATTTAGCATATATTTTATCCACAACACAAATTAGGGGCAAACTAGGTTACTCTGGTGGCATAAAGATAGCTCAATCACTTCTTCTAGCTGAAATAAACTTCAGTTGAAAATATTGTCTTTTAACAAGGAATCTACTCAATTTGTTAAAATATTAACTGAAATATGATTATTTTGCACTACTTTTTCAGAGTCCATCGCATTGTGTATGTATGTGTATGAGCATCAGTAACTGACGTGAGCTGCTTGAGCATAAGTGTAGATCTCATTAACATTCACAAGCCTTCCAAATATGGTCGAAACCAACCATATTATTTTAGTTCCAATTCTTAGGGTTGAAAATAAACTTGTAAAACTCTTTTCTTTAGAATTTCGCCACTTACCTAAGCCACATGCCTTCTATGTAGAACACAAAATCAAATCAAATTCAAAAGGTCAGCGGTGTGCCCAGTGATGAAAACTTCTGCATGTATCTTTGACAGCCTACACTTTTATAGATCCTGCTGTAAATTCTGTTGCTGTAATTTACCCTACTCTAAAGTAGGAGTGAATTTACTTCCACTAAATGGTGTTCCTTTAACTACAATTGTTCCTAGTTGATGCAATGTGAACACACCAAAATATCTCCAACCACTAGTATTAGAAAACTATGAAAAAGTTCTTCTGGTGTCAAAGTCCCTAAAAGGAACATGGGAAATAGGAACTGAACACTAGGAACAATGAGGGCAGAAAATGCACTTCAGGGGAAAAAACACAAGAAGGAGAGCAGAACAATTTTATCTCTTCATACCTCTTCATAATTTTAATATTTAAATACTGTAACTTTTAAAACCAAAATTCTGTTTTGAAACAAACAATTACTTCTATTTGCTTTGTGAATTTCCAGTTACATTCGCTGTTACTACTTTGCTGTGAGGGCTCTGCTGACCATCGGTGGCCTGGCAGGACCCACCACACTTTTTGAGATGGTGTTTCAGCTCATAAATTACTTCAGTGGGGTGTTTGTGTTCTCCATCATGATTGGTCAGGTGAGGGGATTATTATGGCTCTACAGATGAGTTTTTTCTATATGACTGGCTAAGGCTTGTGTTGTGTCAGATGAGAGACGTCGTAGGTGCAGCCACCGCAGCTCAGACAAACTATCGTGCCTGTGTGGATAATACAGTGAAGTACATGGCCTCCTACCGTATACCTAAAGATGTGCAGAAGAGGGTGAAAACCTGGTACAGCTACACATGGCAGTCCCAAGGCATGCTAGGTAAGGCAGTGGGACAAACGTCAACATGAATGTACAAAAGACATTAATACCTTTATCATATGATGATGACCTTTTGTGTTTTCCCCTAGATGAACAAGAGCTACTAGATCAACTACCTGACAAGATGAGGCTGGATATAGCAGTGGATGTCAGCTACTCCATTATCAGTAAAGTGCCTCTCTTTCAGGTAAGTGCTAAAAGTAAAAAAACCTAAAACTTTTTAAGTAGCTATGGTGGACTACTGTATGTACGCAGATATATAGTCCTTTTTTTACAAAGTGACATCGCCACCTACTGGTCTGATGTGGAAAAAAAGTTTTTTAGACATAATCGACATAAACAGGCAGAATTGACAATGTTGTCATCTATATGTATCCAGTGTCTGCGTTGTTTTTTCTTCTTAATAACCAGACGGATATCAGTCATGATGTTTTCACTTTTTAATCTGATAACACAAAGCACAGATTTTTCAGTGTGTCTTTACCCTTTGAGCTTTTCTTTCCCGTGTGCAATCAGTGCAAAAAGTGGCGACGGGAGCATGGGCAACTCAAACAAAATCAAGCTAAAAATGAGTGACAAAACATACCTGATAACACAAAGCACAGAGTTTACAGTGTGTCTTCGCCCTTTTAGCTTTTCTGTTAAAGGAAAAGTATAATGCATTCAACAAGTAAAAACAATTAAATATGTCAGCGCCAATAGCGTATTGGTTAAGTGCGCCAACATATAGCACCGTGGTAAAAAAAACAACCTTTTAAACATTATTTAAACATGAAAAATAACTTTTAAAGTAACTTTAAGAGTTGAGATGATATACAATTAATAGGAGGTTAGCAGAAACCCACCTCTCCCTAGTGCAATCAGTGCAAAAAGCAAAACAGGAAATTAAAACTTAAGGTTCCTTAGAAATGTAAAGGAGAAGACGCAATGATAAACACATCAGGTATACTTGATAAACATTTGAACATCAGGTATACTTGATAAACAGCTATAATAAACATTTTGTGTAATTCTATTCTAATTCTAATTTCTCTAAGTGAAATACATGGGAAATTAATATATAGCAGGTGAAATACTACTATTTTCCATACATGTTACATATACACAAAACTTTTCATAAAGAAAATTGAAGTATTTAAATAAAAAAAGGTTTGTGCAAATGCAAGCTTTTAAAATCTGTCCACTAGTGTAAAAGCTTAAGTATTAAAGGTTATGTATGTGTAAAAAAAGTGTATTAAAGCTTTAAGGAAAAAGAAATAGCTTAAAATTATAAAAATCTTTTTAAAAAATTAATACATTACATAATATTTTACAAATGTTATAAAATATTAAAATAAATAATGAAGTATATTGTTAAATATATATAAAACTTACATAATTCTGCATAAAATAATACATGTATTTAAATAAATTATTAAATATATTGCTTTTTTACAAAAAATATATAATAAAACTTTATATTTTTTATGTATCATAAACTAAATTGTGCAAAAATGCATATTATAAATGCTTAATATAATACATATTACACATTTTAAAAATCAAAGAAATGTAGAATTTTCTATTGTGGTTTACCTCTACTGTAATTGTATACAAATATTTTTTTTTTACAACACATAACTCTTTAACCTGCCACTTTGCCACTGTCGTCTTCATCCACATCTCTTTATTTTTGTGTGTTTTCAGGGCTGCGACAGACAGATGATCTTCGACATGTTGAAGAGGCTCAAATCAGTGGTGTATCTTCCAGGAGATTATGTCTGCAAGAAGGCAAGAAGCATAAATATGCAGGGGACTGAAGCAGTAAAGGATAGACATACTGTAAATCTCTCACTTCAACCTTTCATGATGTTGCAGGATGAAGTGGGCCGTGAGATGTACATCATAAAGGCCGGCGAGGTGCAGGTAGTCGGCGGTCCAGATGGAAAGACGGTATTTGTGACCCTGAAAGCAGGAGCGGTGTTTGGAGAGGTCAGGTGAGGATGACTGGATCTGGTTCACTCGTCATACGGTGCTCTCCGCTGATATTGGTACATATGAGCAAAGAAGGCTGTGAAAAAATAATTTATTGTTGAACTGTTTGATCTTTTGCTCAAAATATTAACAAAAATACTTGAAAGAATTAAAACAATTGTGTTCTTTGTTAAATATATTTGTTGGCAGCCCTATGAATTCATGTGAGAAAATATTTTTTTATTATATTCCCACTGATATTTGACTTTTATTTAATACACCTGAATGACCAGGAACAGGAAACTGTTTAAACATCACTATAAATATGAGGTAAAACACAGGCCAAGCTCACTCATTCATCTCAATGGGCAAGGCCAACAAAGAGAGCTGTGATTTGTGGCAAAATATTGGGAAGCAGCTATGGGAAAAAATGGGAAGCAGCTATAAGAAAATAGCAGAAACACAGAAAATGCCAATTTTCAACATCAGGGAAATCATTTTTAAAAATCTGTCAACCGAAAGTGATTTATGAATCAGCCTGACATGTGACTCTTTCTAAACACAATGTTATGGCTTGTGCACACCGGGACAATTACTGGTGCTTATCACCAACATTTATGCATTTCCACTGTCGTGTTTTCAGTTTCAAACGCTCACACAGTGCATTATGGGATTGAAAGTGTAATGGAGAAAGCATTCAGAGTGGCTGAGATTGCCAGAACGGTTGGGTATTTCTCGACTTTTTGCAAATGTCAAGCGAAAAATGCCAGGCGACATTCAATCGCTGTGAAAGTAGCCAAGGCAAGATGTTGATGTATGTTTATGAGTGTTTGTGGAACTGATTCAAATCTACCTCCATTTTGTGGTAGAACGCACATCTTCCAATGATCTAATTGGTTACCAAATGACAAAATCATGCACCACCCTACATTTTTTTCTTATTTCAGAAACCATTTCAATTAGACATACATCACGATAAGGACAATCTTCATTTCCGTTTCATGCTGACTGTAAGCTCTATCTAATGTCAGGGAGTGATTTTGGACGTTCACATGGGCATGAATGTTGAAAATCCTAAAATATTTTTTAAAAAGCTTGCGATAAGCGTGAGTCATAAACTTCCCGGTGTGCATGAGGCTTTAGGAGGATGGTTTAAATGGCCCAAATCTCCAAGAATCACAGCTGGAGGACTACAGAAGCTAGATTGTTGTCAGAAAGTCTCCAAATCTACAACCTGATGACAGAGAGTGATTTTGCACATTCATTCGCTTCATTGCCAGTGAAAATTGCTTGGGCATGATTTTTGAAAAACATCTCAAAAAACACTGGCAATATGCACGAGTGATCAACGTCCCGGTGTGCACAAGACTTTAGAAGGATAGTGGAGATTTTGGAGTGGCCAAAAATCTCCACCAATCACAGTTGGTGAACTGCAGAAGTTGTCAGAAAATCTCCAAATCTACAATCTGACGCACCACACAGTTTTTGAACGCGTTTCAAGCAAAAGCCTTTACTTTCCACTCAAAAAATCTAAATGTTAAACGATAATCATTTTTACACCACCTTATTTTCTTGTATTCACCAAAGGTGCCAAAATTAGTGGAGGAATCTGTAATCACTAATTGTCAAATGTAAACTACTGTGTTTTTTCCCCAAATGAAGCTTGCTTGCTGTGGGTGGAGGGAACAGACGAACCGCTAACGTTGTAGCTCGTGGCTTTGCTAACCTCTTCATCTTGACCAAAAAGGACCTGAATGAGATCATGGTTCACTATCCGGAGTCCCAGAAACTGCTCCGCAAGAAAGCAAAGTGAGTGCAGCTGTTGGAAGGAAAAGCATAAGCCATAAAGATTTCCCCTTTTTATGTTTTTTTCCAGTGTTATTTCACTAGGTAATTTCCAGCCATAGCTTTTGTTCAAATGACGTGTGACCTGCTGTTTGCCCTGAAGGAAAATGCTGATGAAGGATAAAAAGCCTGCTGAGAAGAAGGGTGAAGAGAAGGAGCGCGTCCCAATTATTCCTCCTCGCGCCGAGACGCCCAAACTGTTAAAAGCAGCGTTGGAGATGACGGAGAAATCAGGAATAAGAGGAACATGGACCAAACTGAAGGACAGGGCCAACAGATCAAGTGTCTCGCTGCAGGTGCATACCTTATACCTTTGTATTGTTAATTAATTATAAGATTATATATGAATTAATGTTTATTTAAATATATATATATATATATATATATATATATATATAAATGTATTGTTTTATTTATACATATAAATGAGTAATGTTTATAAATGAGTACATAAATATCATATCGTGTGTTTATACATTTATATCAATTTATTACTATATGTACCATAAATATAATTTGATTACTATATTTTGAACAAATTTGTTTTCATATACAGAATATACAAATATATAAATGTAATAATTATTTGAATAGTATTTGTTTATCCATTTTTCAAAAGTTTGTATTCGTATTAATGTTTGCATTTGTATGTGTATGTATAAATACAGATATGGAGAGAGAGAGATGGAGATCATTTTTACATTTAAACATTAAAATGTTTAATTATAAAAAATATTTTACATTGCAAATTATTACATATAATGTAAATGTGTATAATTTTATTTGCTGTTTATTTTTTGGATATTTAAAAATATTCATATATATGACATTAAAATATATTCTAATAATAAATGAAAAATATGTAATAAAATGTAATCACATGTATCTTTCACTTCTCTTACCCATGTAGCGCTCCATCTCTTCTTCTGTGGCGCCCAACTCACCAGTCCATGAACCTCATTCAGATCAAGACGCAGACTCTCTGTCTCAGATATCAGACAGCTCCATGCAAATCCCCACCACCCCCACTGGCACTGCAGACGCTAGCATATTTGCTGAAGAGGACCAGATCAAATAGAAAATATATAATCCATCTGTAATGAAATATCCCAGGCAGCTGAGACACCATCAGAAATATCTGCAGGACAGTGTTGTTCTCAGTCCGGTCATGGGGTCAGGTAGAGTCACAAAAAATATCTCAGGAATGCAGACAACAGTTTTCTCGTCTAAACCTGCACAGTTTCAGTGTATTATACTAATCAATATAGTAATAAGCATACAAACAATTTTCATGCACTGGAGATAAAAATTACAGAACAATTTGCAAACACTTGATAGAAATAATGTAATGTCTTTGTTTTGAAGGACTATAAGTTGTGCTATACCAGTGTTTCTCAACCACGTTCCTGGAGGACCACCAACACTGAATGTTTTGGATGTCTCCTTTGTCTGTTACACCCATTACAGGTCTTTCAGTCCCTGCTAATGAGCTGATGATCCGAATCAGGTGTGTTTGGTTTAGGAAACATGGAAAATGTGCAGAGCTGATGGTCCACCAGGAACGTGGTTGAGAAACACTGTGCTATACCATACTTTGTGTTACAAAATAACTAAGACACTTCAACAAAAACCTTTTACTTTTTGGAAACACATTAGCTATGTTTCCATCCACCTATTTTTATTTGCATTTTGCACTATAAAAATGTGGTTACATGTGTATATGTAAATGACACAGGCATATCTAATAGCTTAATGTGTTAGCTACCTCTTTGCAAATATTTTGAGCATATTGGCAGGTTTGATGGATCCCACACATGTTGGTAATGCTCCAGATTACACAAAGGAATGACGACTCAGGCAACTGTCACTGTGCTGCTGTGGTTGCTACTATAGATTTAAGGTAGCACATTTTTTTTTAGAACTGTGACTGGAACTACCTGTGCATTAGATCATTTTATTCCACACTTTTCAGCCAATTAGAATCAAGAATTTCAACAGACCATGGCATAAGTATACAATATGTAACTTATGAACTATGCTTAAAAAAACTGCTCTTTTACCCCTGTTTGGATAACATCAACAGGACTAAAATCGAAATTTAAGAAATTGTTGGTTGTTCTCTAATTTTGATCTCCATTGTATTTCTCTACCTGGAGTGTTCAGGTGCTTTTAGCATTTGTCCAATGTCAGTTCTAACAAACCATAGTGATCTAAAGAAATGGACAACTATACAAATGACATACATCATTAATGAAAACATCATATTTGTAAATACAGAAAGAACTGAAATCTTCAGGTTTACCTCTGTTTGCTCCTCCTATCCAAGAGATATGTGCCTTAATAAACCCTGAACACTGTAAAGCACCTTTCACTTCCTTAAAACCCAGATTTTTAGCAGTTTGTAGCATTTCGTAAGATGACCAGATGTCTAAGTTACACAAATATATTCTGGTGCCCCTGACAGTTCACGTAAAGGGATAGTTCACCCAAAAATTTGAATTTAAATTTAATTTAATTTAATTTACTCACTTTAATCGAAGATGTAGGTGACTTTTTCCTTGAGTAGAACATTAAAGAAGATTTTTAGCTGAATCTGTGGGCCTTATTTATTCATTTAATCAAGTCATAATCATCACCAGTTTCTGAGATTTGAAAAATAAACACCTACAAACAAGTCCAAATCAATCCCCGTGGCTCCTAATAATACACTGAAGTCTTATGAAGCGAATGCAAGAAATTGAACATTATTTACAATATTATTAGTTGTAACCCAAAGTTTTTGACGTGTGCATGAGTGTAGTATGCGTGAGCGCACACTCAGACACAAGTTCATTTATCATAATAGAGTCAATCCTGCAAAATTTATAGTAGCGTCCACATCTTGGACAATAACAGGTAAGAACCATTTTGGCAAAAATGTGCATCTTCATTCTCGATACCTCCCGCCTGTGTGTGCACTGATGCATACGTCATCAAGAGACTGGAAAATTGCGCTCACTGAGTAACATACCTGCTAACATTTATCTTCTAAATACTGGGGGATGTTGCTACCGCCATCTACCACCTGCGATGAAATCAACATCTGCAACATCAAAGCAACTGGTTTGTAACGTATGTTGCCAGATTGAGGTAAAAAATGGTTCGAGATTTGCATATTTCGTGAATTGTGTCAGGTGATGAAGCTTCATACAAGATCTGGCAACATGGAAAAAAAGTGATTTGTCATAACTAGATTGAGCCATACCAATTACAGGGAGATAAGTAAGAACTTACAAAATGGGAGTGTTGGCAGGTATGCCGTTTAAGTGTAGTTAATTAAATGTACATTTTTTGTTTTGGGGTGAACTATCCCTTAAAAAGTGTGTTTTGAATAGTTTTTGTTGTTATAACTTTTGGAGAGAAAAGGCACAGACAGTATATGAGGCAACGCAATCTCATGGCAATTCGTAACTTTAGGATTTAATGGCTAATTCGTATTAATTTGTACCATCTCGATTTGCTCATCCCCCAATGAGGGGTGGGGTTTGGGAACACTGCTACTTTTAAAAATCCTACATTTTGTACAAATTAGCCACTTTTCTGACAAAATGTATAATAGTTAGGTTTCCTCATGAGATCAGGGTGGATGAGACTGAATAATTTTAGTGTGCATGTTAGGGTGCAGATGTGCTTGTACACTCCATCAAGTGAAGTATACTTGGAAAGGCTTTATATTCAACAAAACGGTATTCACAACTACACCATAAGGCGTTTTCTCTGAATGTCATAAACTGCATTGTTATCTGGTTATTATCTACATCCTTCTGCTGATAATTAGAGTATCAAAAAGTCAGATACAAGCATCTCTTCGTCATATAGTTGTAGGCAAAAAAATTATTTTTTTATTTACGATGTGTAAAGAGTTTCCTGCCATTAACAACATTAAGGTAAATGTTTAAAAGCTTTTTTAAAAAACAATAAGAGATGAGTTGTAAATGTAAATGGCCTCTTTTTTATTATAAATAATATCTGATCATTTGAGCTTCCTTGATGTGTAAGGCTGCAGCAAACACTGGGAAGCTAGACTTGTTGACAATCATATGTACAGTAAAAGAGAATATATACTTAGGGCTATAGCAGCTAGACAGTATGTACAGCATGTATGTTTTATTTATTTTTTTGTATTATTAATTTTTGTAAATATATGTTAAACTCTGAAACTGTTTGATTGTGAAATGTCTCATTGTAATATATTGCTGTTGCAGAATGTTTAGTGTGTGCTTTTTCATTTTGAGCCTCTGAAATGTTTATGGCCTGAGTGACTCCTGTGTAAATAATTAAATTACTCTATATAGTAGCACTGTAGGTTATTTTATTGACATGGAAGCAGTAAATTGCTAGAAATAAAATAAATAGTTGTATATTTGTCTGCTTGTGCATCTTTGAAGCTTCACTATACAACACAAGTCCAAATCTTTGTTAAAATGTTGGGACATATTTATGCTTTTGTTTCATTGTAGTTTTTAGCAGTTCATAGTAGTTATTGTAGTTTCATATTTTACTGCTTTGATCGCTAATCCATAAGCTAATTAATGTCAACCAGAAATGTAAGAAATTTGAACTGTGATGCATGAAAATACTATAGTAATTTATAGTCAATTCTACAATGTTTTTTGAAACATACAATGGTTTATTGTATATATTATAGTATTTACTACATTTTGTTGATGAATGCATACTGTAGTATTAACTATAGTGAACTGATAAGCTTTAAGAAATACTGTAGTATTTTACTACAGTATGTATTGTTCAGAGGACCAATCTAAAATAAATGCACAGATAGATAGATGTAACAATAAAATAATATATGGCATGATACTACCAAAATATTGTATTCTTAATTCAATTTAATCCTAAATTAACTTATTATTTTGTCTTCATTTATTATTTCTTTAATTTATATTTTATTCTTTCAAAATGTAATATATGTTTTCCATTTATATTTATGTATTTGTGCGTTTATTAATTGTATGTTTTTAATACATAATTATTTTTGTACTTATTTATTAATGCATGTATTTATTTCCATATTCATTTATTCGTTCTTGGATTTCTTTTTGAATTATTATTATTATTATTATTATTATTATTATTGTTGTTGTTGTTGTTGTAATTGTAGTTTCCTCATGGCACCCTGCTATTTATATGACGTTTTGAAGCATCAGCAAACTTTGTTTTTGTTTTGTTTTTAGACCGCAGTGGCAGCCTCAGAATACATGCTCAACAGAACTCATTGACTCTGCCACAAGTACATCGGCAACATTAATTTCAACATTTGGAAGAAAATGAGAAGCCAGGCTCATTACAGTGAGTCACTCCATGTACATTTGAAGTCAGAATTATTAGTCCTCATATTAAATTGTAATTATTTAAAAAATTTTCCCCAATTTCTGTTTAACTGGGAGAAGATTGTTTTTCAACACATTTCTAAACATAATAGTTTTAATAACTAATTTCTTATAACTGATTTCTTTTATCTTTGCCATGATGACACTACATAATATTTTACATAATATTTACTATTTTACTAGTTTGTCAAGATGCTAGTATTCAGCTTAAAGTGTAATTTAAAGGCATAACTAGGTTAATATAGGAATGTTAGGTTAATTAGGCAAGTCATTGTATTACAATGGTTTGTTCTGTAGACAACTGAAATATATTGCTTAAGGGGGGGTAATAATATTGACCTTGAAATGTTTTTTAAAAATTAAAAAAACTGCTTTTATTCTAGCCGAAATAAAACAAATAAGTCTTTCTCGAGAAGAAAAAATATTATCGTAAATACTGTGAACAATTCCTTGCTCCAATAAATATCACTCACATATTAAATATCAACTCAAATCTTTGAAAAAGAATAAATATTTCACAGGAGGGCTAATAATTTTAGTTGACACCAGACAAGACTGAGAAAACACCCCACACCCACTCTGAACTGCTCTTCACACCACCA
>CAIGQV010018127.1:6720365-6736887 GCA_903798115.1 Danio jaintianensis | reverse complement strand
TTCCTCGTATGTGTGAACATACCTGGCAATAAAGCTCTTTCTAAATTCTGATTCTGACAAGATGCGTTTTTCCTAGAGAGTACTTGTGCTTTTATTCGAACACATTTACGGTATTCTGTAACTCACACTCATGTCATTCCAGATCCTTAAGAAATTAATTCCTTTTGGGAACACACATACACATACAGTACACAGGTATTTGTACTCAAGTCAATTGGAGTAATCCAAGTCTTGGTGAGCAGCCTTTCAATGGAAAGAAAAATCCCTCAAATTGGATTTAAAAATACCTTCATTTATGTTCTGAACAAATGTCTTTTGGGTTTTGAACAACATGAGGATGAGCAAATAATTGAATTTTGAGAACACTGTCCCTTTAAGAACTTTAATGGTTCAATGAATGTGTATGAAATTATTTGTTTTTCTTTAATGAAGGTACACACAAAAACATTTACAGGCAAAAGTATTAAATACAACATATGCTGTAGTTTTTTCATTTCAGTTCATGCTTCGATTTCGTTTTAAGTATATCAATGTCTTAATGAAGTGAAATGATTGGTCTGTGCAAGAAACTAAATAATATTACCTTTAATCAATGACCCCTGATTCTACTATAAAAAAGTCACCCACATTTCTGTCGCATTCCCACATTCACATTTGTCTCATTTCTGCCTTAGGACAGGTAAAACAACAGCACATTATAATCTTTAGGTGTGTTATACAACTTTTAAACACATGCTTGAATGTTTTTAATTTGCTTAAATGCTCCTATAATAGTTGAACAGTTTACACACACTTTCCTCAGTTTTCAGAAGTCATCAAGTCCTCTGTAATCTTTATGTCACACCTTCACTCACAGTTTCACTGAGAAGGTCTTTCCTTTTTTCTGCACAGAGAGTTGTGATCCATCTATCACTATACTGCCTGAATGCCAATCTGCAGACCTCTAGGAAGTTCAATTTCTATGGCAGATTGTATCTGTCACAGAATAAAAAGATGAAAATTGCGCAGTTCTGATTTTTTTTTTCCAGAATTATAAGTTGACATTTCAGGGGTTTTTTTTTTTCAGATTGGCACATTTCTAGGCTTAATATTGAGTTAAAAACTTGTGATTCAGAAATTTTGTCAGAATTTTGAGATGTTGAAATGTCAATGCTGCTTATTGATTTGTAATGGCCTTTGTTTCAAGGTCACTTCGGTTTGCAGTGACTTAAAGGAATGTTCAGATTTAAGAATTTTGGATTGAGAAAGCTGTTCACTGTGTTGTTTGTCACATTTGTGCAATAAAACTTGTGAGATTTAAATCAAAGGAGTCTATTTGTTTTATATTAACAAGAATTACCCTATCTTATAACGGAAACTACAATAGTTTTTTTTACTTGAGATGATTTTTTTTATTTCAGCAAGTTTCCTAATAAATATACAAATATTTTTAACAATAAAGGCAATTAAGTCAGCAAAAATATGCAAAATTGTTAGAGTGATTAATTTCAAATCCAGCCAACAAGCCTGAAATCAAGTTTGGGCCATCTAAAAATAATTCAAGCAATATTTTAAAGAACTTCATTCATTCAATTATTCATTTTTCTTCGGCTTAGTCTCTATTTCAGAGGTCACCACAGCAGAATGAACCACCAACTATTCCAGCATATGTTTTACGCAGTGCATGCTCTTTCAGCTGCAACCTAGTACTTGGAAACATCCATACACACTCATACACTACGGCCAATTTAGTTTATTCAATTCACCTATAGCGCATGTCTTTGGACTGTGGGAGAAACCGAAGCACCCGGAGGAAACCCACACGAACACGGGGAGAACATGCAAACTCCACACAGAAATGCCAACTGGCCCAGTCGGGGCAGGCAACAGTGCAAACCATTGAGCACCATGCTCCCCATTTTAGAACTTAAGTGAACAAACAAAAGTGGAACTAGTTAATAAATAATTAGATTTTTTAAATACTATTATATATTAATAAAAATGATATAATTTAAGTGTATTAAAATTAGATTTTTTTGGGGGGGGGGAGAAAAATTTGGAGAAAACTCATGAAAACATTTGCTGAAAATGTTCTCTAGTAAGTATTTCTGCCATCTTGCCAACAACATCTCGTTGTGACATCTCGCATGGTTCAATGGGATCTCGATAACTGCAAGTTACGACTCTAACTTACTACAAGTTATGCCCCCTTCATGTTACGCCCCTCTCTTGCAGTCTGCAGACAGATACAATTGGGAGTAATCCGCTCTAACAGCCGCCTGTCACTGCTCTACCGCTGGTGCAAACTCGTTTGGTTTCCATTGAGGTTGAAAAACGAGTCCAGAAACCAGCCAGAGGAGAAAAACTCAGCCCTGCACATCAAATTCAAAAGAGCAGTGGCTGTAAAACAGTTAAGGCTTCTGTCCGTGTCTGATTCACTGCTCGTGAGTGATTCAATGAGGGCTTTACTGCTCTCCAATGCAGCGTTTCAGCAGGCTTCTTCACACCGTTAGACAACTGTTGGAGACTCTCGCTTGTGAAGATAAAAGAGTGTTTGCACGGACAAGATGGCACGTGATTGTGTCAGTCAGGTGGGTATGTACATGTACATATGTCTGGTTTATTATATTCACATGCCCTCATAATAATCTTTAATCAAAATAACTTCCCCTGTCACAACTGCCACGTTCACTTTAAGTCTTGCAGGCTTGCAGTGGTTACCACTTGTCCACAAAAGTGTCTAACCATGCAGTGTCTCAATTACTAACCCTGTCTTAATACATGACATATAAGCACTTGCGGTCTTCCAGACTTACAGTGACTACCACATGTGCATGTCTGTTAAGTTTGCGTGACCAAGGTATGCTGTTCGCAATTTTTGTGTTCAGAAGTGTTCTAACGAGGCCATTGCAGATTCAGCAGTAAAAGTGCCATTACATAATCTAAGTGTTATATAGGGTGCAATTTGGGACATGGCCATTATTAAATCCCACATGGCCACTTTCAGAAGTGTCCTGACTCCACAATGTACTTTCACCTTTTCCATACTGCCCGAATCATAGCACACTTCATGTGTAATTGCATTGCGTTTTAGACTTCTAAATAGTGTTCACAAACCTCTCCCTTTGTTTGTGGCTGGTTGGGCTTTTGGTACACACCTCTACCAAGTCTGCACTGGTTAAATCCCAAATGTCACACTTCTTGCTATGCCAACTGTTTTGCAGACTTTTAGTGTCTGCTGTATGCGTGTCCATTAAGTCCATGAAACCAAGTACCCACTTTGTGGACATGTGTTCCCTCAATGCACACTTCCACCAAGACCACACTGGCTCAGTCCCAAATATCACACTTCCTGCACTTGCGGTCATGCAGACTTACAATGGTTGTTGCATCACAAGATAGGGTGTACCATTTATCATTTTAGTTTGCAAAGGGGTGCTTGTCAGTCCCCCTGATTACACATCTCAGTGCTCATCTTGTTGGGTTTGCCTGCTGCTTTTTAAACTGCTAACAACCAAATTCTCAAGAATCACACTTTATTGGTTGTTACCTTTCATTCTGGAGAGTCGAAGTGTGCAAGTCATAACATCTAGCTACTGGGGTGCCTCAGGGCTCAGTTTTTGGACCACTTCTCTTCTCCTTTTACATGGCATCGCCTGAAACTCTCATTCAGAGAGATGTTTTTTCCTATCACTGCTTTACTGATGACACTTTACCTTTTATTCCAGCCTGATGATCTGATGATAGCTGCATTTCAGCAAGACATTGACATCACTGACAGACATTTATTGCTAGATGAAGGACCTTCAAGTCAACCTTGTAGAGACAGAGCTGCTTGTGATCCCAACCAAACCAAGGCTTCATCACAACTTCTCCATCCAGCTGGACACTTTTACCAAAATATCCTGATAGTCTGGATAGTTGTACTTAATGATCAGCTGAACTTTACAGACAACATTACTTGCTTGATCCTGTACGTTCACCTGTTTATGGAGTCATTTCCTCCAATAAATATAGAGAAAATATCTATTATAAAGAATATTTATTCATTCATTCATTTTCTTTTCGTCTTAGTCCCTTTATTTATCAGGGGTCGCCACAGTGGAATGAACTGCCAACTTATCCAGCATATGTTTTACACAGCGGATGCACTTCCAGCCGCAACCCAACACTGGGAAACACCCATACACTCTTGCATTCACACACATGCACTACAGCCAATTTAGCTTATTCAATTCACCTATAGTGCATGTCTTTGGACTTGTGGGGGAAACCGGAGCACCCAGAGGAAATCCACACCAACACGTGGAGAACATGCAAACTCAGAAACACACAGAAATGCCAACTGACCCAGCCGGGGCTCGAACCAGCAACCTTCTTGCTGTGAGGCGATCGTGCTACCCACTGCGCCACCGTGACGGCCTAAAGAATATTTATTAAAATAAATATGAATACTGTTTAAATCAACAAATATTAATAATTGTATGGCATAAGGACTACTAAGCAACCTGCACCATGTTTCTGATAAAGACACTTGTGCATTGATATACAAAGAAACTTAAAATTAATGCAAAAATAATGTTCACTGATTCAATATTTAGCAATAGTGCATATGTTATATTATGTTTATTATTAAAGTTATTAAAATATATATATATTGTTGTTTGCCTTATTTTCGTCCTTGCATCACATTCATGTATGGGAAGCCAAACAATCCAAATGTAGGACGAGACTGCGCGGTTTCACAGTGCTCGCGCTGCGCAGACATGTCACATGTCAGCGCTGATGAGATTAGTATGGGAATTACTGCGCTATCTGTCGACACAAATACGAAACAGACTTTTTTAAACTACATTTCCCAGGAAGCTCTGCGCGCTTCTCTCACGTGATGTCCAGTGTGGTTCCTGTGTCTGTTCCTGGTCCGTTCATTCTTATTTTCTTCTTAAAACATGTTTTTCAGCTCGCTTGTCGGTGAGTCCACATTTCTGAGGGGTTTTAGGATGTGCTGTGGATAATTTTGACCCGTGAGGGAACGTTTTGTGACTGTCAGGAGGAACATATTGGTCTCATGTTTATAAAATATTGAGCAAGTTGACAGTCAACATCGTGACGCGATTTATGGACAAATCTTTGTCGGCGATTTAAATATCGACACTAAATAGATATTAGTGATAATCAGTGAGGCCAGATGACTGAGGTGAGTTCACAGTCATGGAGAGTCCACATTTGCCTTCTGAGGTGAGTATGTCTAAACTTATTTCTTTCTTGCTAGTAGCATTTTTACAGAGCTATGTACTTGCAAACATATATACGTACATACAGTTTCTGTGTGTGTGTGTGTGTGTGTGTGTGTGTGTGTGTGTGTGTGTGTGTGTGTGTGTGTGTGTGTGTGTGTGTAGAATTATATACATATAACATTTACATAAGTTTTAATATATAATTCTATAACAATTACCAAACTATAATATAGAATTATATTAGTAAAAATGTGCAAATATCAATCAATATAGATATAAAATTATAATATACACGCATATTAATATTATACATATATTATTAAGTTATCAAAAAAAACTGTACCTGACATATTGTGTTATTCGTATTATGCGTAGGTACTATATTTTGGTCATTTTAAGACACACACAAACACGTGTCATTGAATATGTCTATTCTTCTTGTTTTAATGTGTGTAACCTTTGACCTTCGTCTCTTCTGCTCCAGATCATTACCTACATATTAAGTTTTCTGCATGTAACGGATCGAAAGGAAGCATCACTGGTCTGCAGGAGCTGGTACAATGCAAGCCAAGACTATCCATTTAAGGTTTTCTCTTTTTTTTATACAGACATTAATTTGAATTTTAACACTAGTTTGAATTAGATGAATCCACTTCCAGATGTGTTTAAATTGTCATTTGTTTTCTTCACTGCAGAGAAACTTCACCTTCAAGTTCCCAGCATCCTCCTCTTCTCTGGGCTTCATCCGAGCTCTTGCAAGACATCCTCACTGTGGCCTGGTCATCAGTCATCTGGACGGGTCCAGTGTGTCCAGGCAGGTGCTGCTGGAGGTCGGGCTTCACCTCGGGCCTCGGCTGGACAGTCTGGCTCTGCCTGGCAGCAGCATCACCGAGTCCTGCCTGCTGGAGCTCCTGCCCCGACTGACCAGCCTCCGCAAGCTGGACCTGCAGGGCCTCGACAGCCTCTTCATGTCTGGAGCCTTTCTGTCCAGAGAGGAGCACCGGCGGAAGGTTGAGGAACCATCTTTCTTTAGAAATTAAAATCTTTTTACAATTCGCAATTACATTCTGTTTTTTCTTTTACTATGTGAAGTAGAGTTGTTATGCTTGTATTTACAACTAAAATAATTTTATACATATATATATATATATATATATATATATATATATATATATATATATATATATATATTTGCTTCAAATATACAATTGTCACGCAGATAAGCAAGTGGTTAATGTGTCAACATATAGTGCAACAGTGCTGCAGGCGTCCCTGATCCTGTCCCCCTCTCTTTCTCTCAGTTCACTTCCTGTCATCATACTGTCCTGTCAAAGAAAGGCAAAAATAAATCTTTAAAAAAATCTATATACAATTATGATTGTATTATATCATAATTTAGTTAGAAAAATATGGACATGCAATTTTAACATTTACTTTATGCGGGAAATGTTTTAATTCAAGCTTAAGTAATTTGAAATTCTTATATGAATAGCTGTTGTAGAGTTATGCATAGAATTTATTATTGAATTGTGTGTATAAATAGTATAAAATATTTATAGATTTATGTCAAACATTTTTGTGTTTATCTAACAAATTTGTTTAATACTTGTTTAATACATTGATTATTTTATAGAAATGTAGTTTTGCTATTTGTAAACTGTAATGTTTTATTATAATTGTATATTATAATTTAAGTACAGTTTTCAAATTAACAGTATTATAATATTTAAAAATAATAATTTGAGCTGTATCGAGTATAGCAAAATATGTATATTTTAGTAAATATTTGTTTGTACAATATATTGTTGTAATTTTGCAATTACATTTTTATAATTAAAATATACATTGTATTAATAAGATAATATAAGTGTAAAAATTTACTGTAATGCGTATGAAATACTTTAAAAATGTCTATTGTAATTGATTTCATCATTTGCTAATAGTTTTTATAATCAACAAAAAGCAATTTATTATTTTATTTTTATCTTTCAAAGTCTTGTATTGAGTATAAGCTAACAAAATGTATGATATTTTAGTTAGTATTTGTTCAAATTGTAGTTATAATATTTTAAATGTTATTATAAATTAAAATTATAATTCCATTTATGCCAAAAAAGCATAGAAATGCAAATGTTATTTTTGGATCGTATATATTTTACTGTAAAATAAAATCAAATATTTATATTTTAGTGTATATTATGCTGTATTTATATATTAAAATAATAAGTTTTATATATTATTATAGATTCAAATTGTAAACACATTTTATTTTAAAATGGAAAAAAAAAAAAATGGAAAGGTAGTTTTTGAATATGATTATATCTTAATCAGTCAAATTGTATTGAGCATAGTCTAACAAATATATGCACAGTATTTTTTATTTAGAATATAATGAATTGAAATATTAAAATTTGTATAAAAATATCCGATGTTTTCAGGTCTATCGTGCTCTGCTGAACCTGGAAGAACTGAACCTGTCTAATCTGCGCTACCTCTCGGACCTCTCCTTCAACCGGCTGACCATCTGCACTCCTGGACTGCAGCGTCTCTCTCTCTCCGGATGCCACATCTCCTTTGAGTTCGACCCGTACCGAGGCTGTCCCGTGGGCTCCGGCTCCTCTGCTCTGGTGTCCCTTCGAAACCTCCTGAATCTCCTCCAAAAGCAAACCTCCACCCTCCACAGCCTGGACCTGAGCCGCACCGGCATCACACCAAAGTCCCTCCGCTCCATTTCCAAGCTCCGTGGCCTCCGTCTGGAAGAGCTGAATCTGCACGGCTGTAAAGAACTGACCGATTACTCCATCGAGATCCTCTGTAAGTATCAGAGTGGCCTGCGGATGCTGGATTTGAGCGGCTGTATGGAGCTGAGCAGCAGGGCGGTGCTGGCGGTAGGTGCGGAGCTGAAGGAGCTGAGGGTTCTGTCACTCTCGCAGGACTGGAAGATCACGGATAAAGGTCTGGCCGAGCTTATGATGCTGCCGCATTTGAGGAGCTTGGATCTGTCCGAGTGTCTGCATGTGAGCGGGACAGAGCTGGTCAAAGGCTTGTCCGGTCCAGAACGCAGAGCACAGGTGGAGACCCTGAGCCTGAGGAACTGCACCTATATTAGGGTAAGTGACTGAGGAAATGATCTACCACTAAATTATAGCTTTAAAGGAACACTCCACTTTTTTAAGGGACTGGAAATAGGCTCCTTTTACAGCTCCTTGGTCTGGCGGGATCACTTTTAGCTTAACTTAGCTTAGCATAAATCATTGAATCAGATTAGACCATTAGCATTTTGCTCAAAAAATTCAAACAAGAGTTTTGATCATTTTCCTGTTTAAAGCTTGATCCTCCTGTAGTTACGTCATGTACTAAGACTGATGGAAAATTAAATATTGCTATTTTCTAATTCTAGGATTTTTTCTCTCATATCGTCGTAATAACAATAGAATACACAAGACATGTCACCCATGTATAGTTTTGAGTGGGTAAATGTGCAATGGTCAATATGGATGGCTTTTTTGTGTAGAAAAGCCCGCCTTCTAGTAAAGGAGCCAATCATTGATCACTATAATCTGACAGTTCTCTTGGGGAGGGGCTTGGTCAAGAATGTATGTTTTTATGACAGTTTTTGCAGCTTCATTGTTATGAACCCTTTGGGGTTGACAAGAACGCTGGAATCTTACCGAATTTTTGCCCCACAGACAGAACTATATCCAAATAAAGCTTGAAATCTCTCTTTTAAATGAACCAACTATACTTGAAAACAAATGTTATTTGGTTTTGTAATCTGTATGAAATGAGATCGAGGTACAGTCCGTCCCATCTGTCCTCATGAAGTCTCTCCTCCGTTATTCAATTGCAAACCACATGACAGCAACTACTTGAGTACTTTGCTGCCATGCCATGGCTGCTGCAGACACAATGAAATTACACAGCAGTGTTATCTAGCTGGGGACTATTTTCGAGGGCTAAGATTGCGCCTGCTGCAGCCACGGTACTGCAGCAAAGTCTCTTGATTATTACGCCAGAATGAGAGTATAGCTCCTAGCCATAACGGCCTACAAAAGAGCAATTTTTCATTTTACTTAGAACACAATGTAAATACAGAAGAGTCAAGCTTTAAATAGGAAAATTATCAAAACGTTTTTTTTTTTTTGAGCAAGATGCTAATGGTCTAATACAATTCAGTGATTTATGCTAAGCTAAAAGTGCTCCTGCCAGACCCAAAGATTGGTTAAAAGGATTCAAAAAATGGTCAAACTCAACTGTTTAACTGTAGGTGACTTGTAAAATGAGCCTATTTTCAAAAAACTGGTTATTTGTTTAATTTTTTTGCCATTTTCTTAAAAGTAATTTTTTAAAATATATTTTATAAATTTATATATATATATGTAATATCAAGAAATTATCATAAACTATAAATATTTTTTTATAGTTTGTTATTAACAAAATAGTATTTAAAATGAAACATTAAATTATTGTAGGTATAAAACATGAGGATAAGAGGATAAGATGTCAAACATAGAGCTCATCTCTCTGTTATAAGTTTAGATCTGGAATAACTAATATTTTAACAACTGTTAATCTTTTATTGCTTTTTAAAGCTATTTGTTGAATGTCATTTTTGTTGGTCTAAATAAATATTTGTAATGTATGCATTACCAAGACATTATCAAAAAAAGCCATAAATATTTGTATCATTTATGATGAACAAAATAAATGTGTCATATTGTGCTGTGCAGGATTCAGTGGTGTTTTCGCTGGCGCAGCTGCTGGGTGTTCATCTGCGAGAGCTGGATCTGTCCTCCTGTGTTTATCTCACTGATCTGAGTGTTCGAGCCATCGCCACCTTCATGCCCGCTCTGCTGGTGTTGCGGCTCGGCTGGTGCAAGGAGATCTCAGACTGGGGGCTGCTGGGCATGACAGAGCCCACCAAACATTGCCAGCCCTCAGACAGAGAGGTGAGAGTGCTGCTGTCATCAGCACGTTCTGTCATCATAGTACACACACGGTTAAAAAATGTAAAATATATTTACCTTTTCATTTATGCGTTTGGCAAATTCTTTTATATTTAAAAACATATCAAATATATTATATAATTTTCCTCTTTAAACTTTTATGTATTTACTCATTTGTTGTTGATTGGTTTATTTATTTGTTATTATTTAAATCTTCCTTCTAATTGCATTTATTTATCCTGCTAATTTTGAAGAAATGTCAATCAAAAAATAATTTAATGTAACAGATATGTTTTTAAATATATATTTTACAATTATGGCCCGAAAAAAACATTTAAGCATATATTTTCAAATATATTTTTAAATGTATAATAATAATATATTTATATATTAAATAGTAATTTTGATAGCTAAACATCTAAGCAAGGAACATACATTGGGTACGGAAAATATTCAGACCTCCTTACATTTTTAATACCAGGTGTGAAAAACTTGTTGCATCTTTCCCAAAAAGACTCATGGCTGTATTAGATCAAAAGAGTGCTTCTACTAAATACGGAGCAAAGGGTCTGAATACTTAGGACCATGTGATATTTAAGTTTTTCTGTTTTAATAAATCTGCAAAAATGTCAACAATTCTGTGTTTTTCTCTCAATATGGGGTGCTGTGTGGACATTAATGAGGAAAAAATTAACTTAAATGATTTTAGTAAATGGCTGCAATATAACAAAGAGTGAAAATGGTCTGAATACTTCCCGTACCCACTGTATATCATATATTTAAATAAATAAAAATAAATAAATAAAAAGCTTCTCTGGATGCATTGGGAAACCTCATCTCGACATTTCTAAAAAAATAATAATAATAATACATATATGTAGATAGATAGATAAACATACAATATATTATACAATCTTGTTTTTATATTTGGTATTAAAACAAAATATCATACAATGAAAATACATTTTGGTTTATATATTTAATATTTTCCTTAAAAAAAAAAAGCTCCTCTTGAAATACTTTTTGAAAACCATTTTAGTATGGAATTAAATATATTTTTGATTTAAAAAATATATTTTATTGAGCCTCACAATTAAAAATATTTTTAGCATCATCCAGTATTTATTTTAGCCAGAAAAAATATACTTGCATTGCACACAAATTGTCCAGTTTTGCTCATAAGACGCTCATGTGTGAAGGAGGATAAAGGGCCGAGCTTTACTAGGACGTTTGGAAACATGGGCTTTTTCCAGCCTCCCAACCTGCCTTTCCAGGAGAGGCCCCGTCTGGTGACGGATGAGGATCTGGAGGAGTTCAGGGATCAGCAGGGAGCATCACTGCTGGCCCTCAGAGGACTTCAGGTGCTGGAGCTCACAGCCTGCTCAAAGCTCACCGACACCAGCATCACACAGGTCAGACATCATCGCATGTGTGCTCTTCTATATACATATGAATAATATCAATAATAATGAAGTTTGACTTTTTTATTTATGCTTCTAAAAATCTATATTTATTATATTATCTCATTTATAATAAATTAAATGTTTTGATTATTCTGTTTGCTGGAATTCAGGTTAGTGTTCATAATACAATTTTGAATGTTTGCATTCAAAGAATAACTCAATGAATATAATATTTTAATGCTGAAACTTATAATGTTATAATAAACTGTCATTTAGACTTTAAAACAGTTACATGATGCCACTCAGTTTTCCTTTTAAATATAGTTGTTAACTAGTGTTAATGGCATAAAAAATAAGATCTCAGATAATCAACACAAATGAACTAGTCCGATTGAACCATAATACATGAACACATTTTTTAACAGAAAAAAACAAAAATGTTTGTAATCTGATTGCATGATCCACTTTAAATTGAATATCAACGCTAAATGTCTTCTGTTGTCAATCTCTGCTAAACGTGTGTATCTCAGGTCCTCCGTTTCCCCGAGCTGCAGCGTCTCTCGCTCTCCATGCTGCCTGAGATCAGTGACGACAGCCTGGTGTCCGTAGCTCTTCACTGCTGCAGCCTCACCAGCCTTTCGCTCAGCCACTGTCCTCAGATCAGTGATAAGGGCATGGCTCGAGCTCTTCCGCTTCTCCACAGGCTCCAGCATCTCTATTTGGCCTGCTGTAACGGCATCACCAATGAGTGAGTAGCTGCGATCACATCCACACTTTTACTTTCAGTACGCACAAAATCATTTAACATGAACTGATACAATAATGCTGTACGAGAGTAGTTCACGTGAGTAAATACAAGCTTTGCAACTGATTCGATTTATGACATGTGAACAACGTGTAAATATAGTCGCTGTTCTGTAGACAATCTGAAAAAAATATTGCTTAAGGGGGCTAATAATATGGACCTTAAAATGGTTATAAATAAATTAAAAACTGCTTTTATTCTAGCTGAAATAAAACAAATAAGACTTTCTCCAGAAGAAAAAATATTATAGGAAATACTGTGAAAAATTCCTTGCTCTGTTAAACATCATTTGAGAAATATTTGAAAAAGAGAAAAAAAACGAGAGCTAATAATTTTGACTTCAACTGTATATTGTTAGCCAGAATTAATATCTGTTTGGGCAGAGACAGGTTTTGTGCGTCTGTATTTATCCTCCAACATGTTCTTTATATCCACAAAGCATGTTTTTTTTTTTTAGATGTGTCAGGCAATTCTTTGTGAACTATAAAAAAAAATAAAAAAAAAAAGAGTTAAAAAGACCCAAAACTGATCATTCTGACTGAATTTGATTTCTATTGAACACAAATAAGGATACTTTGAAGAAAGTTAAAAAATTGACTTCCACAGTAGGAAAAATAAAATACTATGGAAGTCAACAGTTTTCAGCTTTTTTCAAAATATCTTCTTTTGTGTTAAACAGAATAGAGAAACTCCTAAAGGTTTAGAACCACCATCGTATTTGGTTGATCTATCCCTTGAAGTCAATTGAATTGCAAAAATAAAATGTAAAAAGATTGTTTAATTCTGCGTATTAATATGTTCTCAACACGAATACAGCTGAGAAGCTGGCATGACAATAAACTCAAACAGTTTATCAAGTGATAAAAATATTTATCCTCTCGTCACACTTTAGATTTGTTTTATGTGGCGCTTCAATTGATAATAATTGAAAAGCAGTCATTTCTGATACTATTGTGTTCATCATCAATAGCTTTTTCAGAGTGTCGTATGTCATTGTTATTTTGACATCATTGAACGTGCAAAACTTCCCAGTTTGTTTTCAGTCCAATTAAGTGTTTACATGTCCTCTGGATTCAATTCTAAAACTTTATAAAGCAGACATTTAAGGTCTTTTATGACAGACATTTAAGGCCTCATGACTAAGCAAATAGTGCAAATGTGAGCGTGCAAAATGGCACACCTAAAATTTTAATAAAAAAAAAAAAATCATCAGACTTGTTTGTTTTTGGGGAGGGTGTGTTGCTTAAGTTCAAACTAAGCTGAAAAGAAAATGAATGAATGAATGTCTAGATGAGTCTAATTCCTAACAATGAAGATGAATGTGGAGCTGCTTGTTTCATTGGTATGTACTTGCACATTCACTCTGCTCATCTCAAGTGAAAATCACTTGATATGAATTACAAAAATTCTAATTTGGTGAATCCATTCTGATAGAAGTGGTGAAATTCGGATTTTGCTACTAGTCAGATTACAAGCAGATTCTCTGAGTCCATGTAAACACAGCAAGGAAAGGCCTGATCTTTGTGTAACGCAGTTATCGTGTTCCTCCAGAACTTTGTCCATCATTGCTCTGCACTGCGACAGACTGCGGACCCTTGACGTGTCCATGTGTAAAGACATAACAGTGCACCAGGTGGACCTCCTTCAGTCCCGACTGCCCTTCCTGGAGAAAGTCCAGTGCCGCTTCGCCAACGGGGCAGATTTCACTTTGGTATTATGAAGCTATAGCATCATCCTGCTAGAGGTGTGGTATTTATGATCTATGGTAATGTATTTTTTTTTCTTTTCTTTTTTTGCAAGCTGATATTAGATTTTTTTTGGGGCGGGGGGGAACATGAAAATAATTGACCTTCACCAAAGAAAATTGTTCAAAACAAACCTGGAACCGAGCTAACGCCACTTTAAAAAGCGAGCGCACTGTAAACACTTGTAATATTTATTGAGTTAGAGAGAGCTCAACCAAAAATGAAAGTTGTCATATATTCCTCCTCCACTTGTTCCAAACCTGTTTGAATTTCTTTCCTCTGTTGAACACAAAACAAGATATTTTGAAAAATGTTGGAGAAATGATGAAAGATTTCATTTTTAGGTGAACTTTTTTCCATTTAAAAGTCTAAAAAAAAAAACACATTTTTACCAGTGAAAGATTATCCACTTCTGAAATGTAAATGTTGGCCGTTTTTATAGCCAGAGGCTGTGGATCTTAGAAATTTTAACAAAGATGGCAGACAGAGAGTGCTCAATTGTGGCATCTAGATATACACACAAATATAGCCGCAACTCTTTGATTGGTGGAATTTGTTGTAAAGCAGGGGTGTCCAAACTCAGTCCTGTAGGGCAGATGTCCTGCAGAGTTTAGCTCCAACCCCTATTAGACACACCTGAACCAGCTAATCAAGCTCTTTTTAGGTCAGGCAGGTGTGTTGAAGGAAGTTGGAGCTAAACTATGCAGGACACCGGCCCTCCAGGACCAAATTTGGGCACCCCTGTTGTAAAGCACCATCAGTAATGTGGTTTTATTATTTAAAAAATGATCTACAATCGATTAACAACCTCAGATCTCGCAACAGGTTTTCACTAAAAATCTTTATGGTTTCGTTATGGAGAAGATGTATGGCGTTTTTTTCTTTTGGAATCCATTGTTGCACTCTAAACAGTAAACAAATTGTCATAAGAAAATATATTTAAAGCACTTTAAACTCAGGTATAAAAGAAAAAATCTATTCCTTGTTTGTGTTTTCTGGCATGTGGCCATTATTGATGAATTAATTAATATGCTACTACTGAATGTATCCAAGAGTTTTCAGCGGTGTCCGTGCGTTTCAAATGATTCCAACATGATCTCCTATTGATTAGTAGATATAAAACTATACTTCCAGACTGTATTCCTGGTAGTGTCAATAAAATTTTACAAGAATAAGTGTTATTGTGATTTGAATATGAAGTGTTTGTAAGTTCACACCTAACAGCTTCTGTACAGCAGCTGATCACTTCTATGATTATGAGAGAGTAATGAGCTCAAAGGTCTGCTGTTCAAGAATTGACTGATGCTTAATTATGTTTATAAATACGTTAAGTTCGCATTAGTGTAAATGTTCTATTACCACTGTGGACCTCAGAAGAGTGACATAAGGGAAAAGATGTAATGGTTAATAATAACTTTCAATAATTTTTTTTTTTAGTGAATCAAAAACAAAACTGCTTTTACAAACAAAAAAAGGTTCTTAGTGAATCAAAAACAAAACACTAAAAAGATTCTTTGATTCACTAAGAGCCATTTTTGTTTGTAAAAAGCAGGTTTGTTTTTGATTTAATAAGAAACAAAAAGCAATTGAATCAAAACAAACCTGCTTTTTACAAACAAAAAAGGTTCTTAGTGAATCAAAAACAAAACACTAACTCAAAAAAAGATTCTTAGTGAGTCAACAAGCCTGTTCCAGTTAAAAACATTCTTGGTCAATCAAAACAAACCTCAGATGAACAAAAAAGTTCCTAGCGAATCAAAAAAACTAAACTGTTTACGAAAAAATGATTCTTAGTGAATCAAAAAAACAAAAACCTGCTTTCATTAAAATAAAGAATTTTTTGCTGAATCAAAAACAAAGCTACTTTTACAAACAACAAAAATGATTATTTAGTGAATCAAAGACAGACATCAGCTTTCATAAAACAATAAATCAAAGTGAATCAAAACAAGTGTAGTTTAAATCAGTCTAACAAACTGCTAATGAATCGATCATTTGAATTCTGTAAATACTTTTGCTAAATTACACATCTGCTGCAGACAATTTGAAATAAATGTATACAACAAAAGAAATCAGGCCAGTTATAATAATATATATTCTTTAATTCCACAACATACAAAAGGATCATCAAACCTTGAATTAATATCACGTACCATCGTCAGCTGGTAAAGTGGCCACATGGTTGATCAACATTAAAGTACAAGTAAACTCTATACAAACCACCAGTACAGTACAAGGATTGTTTTCTGCTGAATGTCATCAGATTCAGGACTACCACAAAAGAACTAAATCAGTGGATTACTCAAATGTTTGCATACCATAAAGTTATCAGCTCCATTAATGCAACAAAATGTCTATACACACACACACACACACACACACACACACACACACACACACACACACA
>CAIGQV010018127.1:6661308-6710836 GCA_903798115.1 Danio jaintianensis | reverse complement strand
AACAACAACAAAACCTAAAACAAAATCTATGCAACAAAACATGACATATGACAACAAACAAAAGAAATACACACACACAAAAACACAATACACAACAAATAAAATGCAGAACAACAAACAAAACAACGCAACAAAACCCTAACAAAACATGATGACATACTACAACAAAAGAAATACACACACACAAAAAAACAGAACAACCAAAACACAACTAAACTTAACAAACTATACAACAAAACAAATAAAAAACAGAACAAACAAAACAACAGCCAAAACAAAGCAACAAAACATGATGACATGACAAACAAAAAAAACACACACACAAAAAACAATACACAACAAATAAAAATACAACAACAAAGCTTAACAAAAACTATGCAACAAAACCCTAACAAAACATGATGACATACAGTATAATGACAAACAAAGGAAAAACGCAACAACAAAAAACAATAAACAACAAATAAAAAACAGAACAAACAAAACAAAAACAAAAGACCACAAAACAATTACTTAATTTTTTTTTTTTTGCCAGATGGGGGCAGTAAATTCCATAAACTAATTTCTGTTTTCTGTTTTTTGGTAAAAGGTTAGCATTTTATACATAATATACATTTCATACATAACTTTGGTCATGATAATCTCTCAAAACCACCAACACAGCTGTTTAATTAGTAGTTTAATAACTTTTTCCAATTTAGGTTTGCAGGATAAAACAATTACATTTATTATATTCCCCTCAAAATCATGGTTAAAAGCTACATTTTAAATATTTTTGAAAGAATTCTCTTCCAAAATACAGTAAAACAGATCATTCAATACAATAACTGTATGTATATATATATGTATGTATGTATGTATGTATGTATGCATGCATGTATGTATGTATGTATGTATGTATGTATGCATGTATGTATATATGTATATGTATATATGTATATATATACACACACACATACATGCATACATACATATACACAAATTTTTTTTTTTTTTACAATACGTTACAGTATTTCTCTAATTATCTTCAATGTTAAAAATTGTGCGGCTGCTTCATATTTTCATAACATAGTTTTCTAAAATATACTTTGACTAAATGGAAAGTTCAAAAATTCCTTTGAATATATTATAAATGTGTTTACTGTCACCTCTGATCAATGTCATATTTCTTAAAAAAAAAAAATCTTCTGTATCTTGCTTTTTAAAATGCATGTTTATTCGGTCAATAGAGAGGAAACACTCATCCTACCTCAGCCATAGTGAAAGCAGCTGCTGTCCGTCACAAACCACAGCCAATTTGAGTGTGTGTGTGAGTGTGTTGGTGTTTGGGTGTGTGTATGTGTTAGAGTGTGTATGCTCCCTCCCTCTAGATACCACACACACACACACACACACACACGCTGCTATGCCAGCAACAATTAGAAGGCGTTAAACAGAAAAAACAAAGGAGAGAAAGAAAAGAAAATGACATGGTTAAGAAAAAGAAACACTTTTTCAGGCAAAATAAGAGCACAAGTCTAATTCTGTTATGTGATATATGTCTATTGTTTAGATGTGTATTATTTAAATTTAGTTTGTCATTTGAGTCCTTTAACTTTAATTTTGCTTAGTTGCCAAGGCGCATATAATATAAAGTTTTTTTCTACCTAATATTCATTTTATTTTAGTGCAGTAAACAACCTGCCCTTCTTTCATTCTTTCTTTTTGTAGGTTAATTTGTTTTAAAAGGATAGTTCACCCCAAAAAAAATTATGTCAGTTTTTTTCTGTTGAACGAAAAAAGTTATTTTGAGAAATGTTGGAAACTGTAACTATTGGCTTCTCCTATGGATGTCAATGGTTCTCGGTTTAAAACAGTTATTATCCTTACTGAAATGTTTCTTAAATTTTTATGTTTTTATTGTTTTATCATTCGACCAAAAGACTAAAAAAAAAAAAAAAAAAGCTATAAAATTCATATTAAGAAATTTTCATGGTGATTTTAAAAGAGGTGGATCATGAACAACAGGATTTGTTATGCTTTTTTAATTATTATTATTTTCTGGAAAACGAACAAAAACAGGTTTTCCAGACCCAAAAAAATGTGAATAAATTAAAAGAAAACACACGGCATGCATAATTTATCAGAATTATCCTTACTGGAATGTTTCTTAATTTTTTTATGTTTTTATCATTCGAACAAAAGACTGCAGCTGGAAATTAGCCAATTTACAGAGATGTTAATTAATCTGTGTTGTCCAAGAAACTAGTTTGTTCTCTAAGGCAATGCCAGCTTTTTGGCTATTACTTTATTTTTCATATAACAAAAACAGAACGGATAAAAAAGCGATAAAATTCATATTAAGAAATTTGGCTTAATTTCATGACGACTTTAAAAGGGGTGTATCACAGACAACAGGATTTATTGCACTTTTTTTTTTTATTGCTAATTATTATTATTTTTTTATTTCAAAATCAGCTTGTTTTTAAAGTGAATAAATTGAGAAAACATATGGCAATCATAATTTATCTGAACACCACCTCAAATTTGGCTGCTCTTATATAAAAAAAAAAAAAGTTTTTTCAAAAATACCTTCCAGTATAGAGACAAAAATACTCCAATTAGAAAGTTATCAATTAAAAAGCACAATTCTGACATATTAAAACAGAGATATTTCTGGGCCGTGGTTTGCTGCTGATCTGCGCTTCTGCTTCAGAGCAGGATTTCTTTTGTTCTTCTAATACCCCTTTATAAAATCTCTGGCCGATGTTTAACTGAAACAAAAGACAGGCCGGTCAGCGGGACGTTTGTCCGTCGCAGGGGTCGCGGCAGTCACGAGGCTTTACGGCCTGAAAACGTTCATTAAAGCGAGGTCTGTTTTGTTGCAGCGCTGAATAGTTTGGACTGGAGGAAGGACACTTTCTTTAACATCAGAAAAAGAGACCTTAGTTATTTCAGGGAATCCTGATAAACACAAAGGCCTTTAAAGGGGGAGTCTGTCTTTTGGCGAGTTTGTCATTCCGCTATAGACGCTTCTCGGATGAAGGGATCAATAATTATTTGTCCTGTTGATGATTTAATGACTGCCGCAGCTGCTCACTTCTCACACGCGGCTCTTCTGGGACTCAATGACAGTACTACTCAGGCATGTGATTAGCCAAGGACAAAAAAAAAGGAAGACGAGCAAACTATGAAGGGGCAAACCATCAGCTTGTCTGCTTTGTTGACGATGAACCTCACAATAAAAAAAACATTTAGGCAAATTACAGGGGTTGCCCTATTGAGCTTGGAAAATACGGAAATCCGTATTTATACAGAAAAATCACATCCCTGACTACTTGACTATGCAAGTGTGCTCCAAAAAAAGATTAAGTTTGCATTTTTACTTCGGTTTCTCATCAAATCTTCTGACCAATTAAATGCTCTATAGTATCTGACATGCTCAATCACTCTCACTGGCAGAACTGAGATAAAAACAAAACGCTATTGGCTTTTTTTTTAAAAGGGGGATGAAGTACCTTATCGAAGTCCTCCTGCGTGGCTCTCATCTCCTTCCAGGTCTTGTTGAGCAGCTGAATGCAAATGCAGAACAGCTCCTCCAGCAGACGGTCCTGAGCGAAGAATAACGGGTGATAGTCTGAACCCGTCTCAGATGCTGCAGAGAGAAGTAGATAACAGCTATTAAACAAATAAGAAAACCAACTATACATGTTGATATATATATATATATATATATATATATATATATATATATATATATATATATCATTGGCTAAAGGTCACTGCTAAGGTTTTCATAAATGTATTTTCTTACTACTATGGATGTAACTACGTCTTATAAACTGTTCTCTAATTTTCATAGACACACAGAGACATGTACTGGCTTATGAGGACAAATTTCATCATACATAATGGACGGGGTCTTTTGACATTCAAAATGTGCCAAAGGTTTCCTATGAGGGTTGGGTTTAAACCCTTGACTTGTTTCAAACCTTTATGAGTTTCTTTCTTCTGTTAAACACAAAAGAAGATATTTTGAAAAATGTTAGAAACCTGTAACTATTTGTTTTCCCTACTATGGATGCCAAGGGTTGCAGGTTTTCAGCTTTCAACTGAACAAAGAAACTCAAAGGTTTGGAACCACTTGTGTGTGAGTAAATAGTGAGTATACTATTATTTTTGGGTGAACTGTCCCTTTAAGGGTAGGATAAGGCAACATACTGTAAGCATTTTTTAACAGTGTTAAAAAATATATAAACCACATACTCATATTTACACACACACACACTCTCTAAAGCCTTGATCTGCTCATTGTCACCATCTCCAGCATGTCTTGGACTGTCACTTACGAGGTTCTCCGATGCGCAAGATCTCACACAGGATGAGTGTGAGCTGTATGCTGCTGCTGGCGAACGGACACTCGTGTTTGTCTTCTCTGCTGCTGTTCTCCAGCACAAACTGACACAAGGACACACAGACTATGAAGGCTCCGTGCAGACTGATAATGTATACTGGCCTCAAAAATGAATATATTTATAGAAACTCATGAAATCTCACTCACCCGGCTGTATGCGTCAGGATAACGGGAGGCAAAATATGCCATTGTGTCCAATGCCAGTAGACCTGGAGGACACCGGCTCAGATCCTGACCAGGATTACTGTTATTCTGACAAAAAACAAACACAGAAGTGTATTAGATTGGTTGGTGGATACACAGTTGGTGTATTAGAAATTAGCAAAATAACATGTATAGTTTAAAATATAGCAAACTTTATATATACAGTAGAAAAAAATTATTAGTCCTCCATTGAAAATTGTATTATTTAAAAATACATTTAAATAACTAATTTCTAATAATGAATTTCTTTTGTCTTTGACCTGATGACAGTATATAATATGCTAGTTATTTTGCAAGATACTAGCATTCAGTTTAATGTGCCATTTAAAGGCTTAACTGGGTTAACAAGGCAACTTATTGGACAACAGTAGTTTGTTCTGTAGCCAATTAAAAAAAAAAAAAGTGGATAATAATATTGACCTTTAAAATTGTTGTTTTTATAATGTAAAAACTGCTTTTATTCCAGCTAAACTAAAAGAAATTTCTCCAGAAGAAAAAAAATATTATAGGAAATCTGTGGAAGTTGCCTTGTAAAAACATTTTTGCTAAAGGATACATATTTTGTGTGTGTGTTGCAAACAAAACAATTTAAAAAATAACTGAGCTATAGAATAATGATTAGCCTTTGAAAACAATGCCCACCTGAGATGGTTAAGTAAATCAGAAACTTGGATGTGCATTATTTTCTAATAATTCTACAGTCAATTACTCCGCTTATAGTTAGATTAGATTTGATTAGATTCAACTTTATTGTCATTGCACACGAAATGCAGTTTAGAGGTGTGTTAAGGCGCATTGTTGGAGCGTTGCTATTTTGAGGAACTAAAATAGACTGTGCAATAGACCAGCTGAAAGCAGGTCTAAAGTCAAGCGCAGAGCGCGTTAGTTGTGCGCCTCGCTTACACATTGCTTAAAACATGCAGGATGTAGAGTAATACAGTAATATCTTTACAAATGAAAAAGAATTAAAGGAATAAAATATTACAAAAATTATTACTTTCTACATAAATATAAAAACCACTGCCTCCATCTCGGGGGGCTTTTTTAGTTTATTCATGACAACTTGCTTTTATATAATGTTATTATTATTAGTAGTAGTATTATTTATTATATGCATATTTATATTTGGGTTTTTTTTAAACAAGCTTAGATTTGTCCATCTGTCAGGTTTTGGACCCTATGGGGCATAGGACGTGTATTTGGATATAACTCAGTTTTTTGACCACACTTCGTTATTATTGTTCATTTATTAGTTTGCTGTAAATTAGAACTAAATTTAGAGATAGTTTTGAAACAAACGAAAATAATTATGTAGGCTAATGGATGTCTGTGCGTATAACACTTTCATTTTCCACAAAAGAGATAAAGATAAAGTGAACGTAAAGGCCGATTGGAGGAGGCTCATTCTTTATCCTCTCGCTGCAGATGCTCTGTTTAATGGTTTTCTGCCAGTGAAGCGTTCAGTTTTTCCACTTACAAAGTCTGCCATGTAAATAGCAAATGCGCCATGGCGTGACGAAGATTCTTTATTCTCGAAGTGTGAAGCAGTTTGTATTATTCTCTAAAGTATGCAGTGAACATGAGCCAGGCTAAAACAGGGTTTGTGGAAGATGAGTAACCCTGCACAGGAGCAACACAATGAGAAGGCTATGCTGAAGAAGTGAAGTGAAGTGAAGTGAAGTGTAGTGTGGCCAAGTATGGTGGAATTTGGAAAATACTTGGAATTTGTGCTCTGCATTTAACCCATCCAAGTGCACACACACAGTTAGTGAACACACACATACCGTGAACACACACCCGGAGCAGTGGGCAGCCATGCTGCGGCGCCCGGGGAGCAGTTGGGGGGAACGGTGCCTTGCTCAAGGGACTCACCTCAGTCGTGGTATTGAGGGTGGTGGAGAGCTGGTCATTCACTCCCCCCACCCCCAATTCCCGCTGGTACCGAGTATCGAACCAGCAACCTTCGGATCACGAGTCCAACACTCTAACCACCAGGCCACGACTGCCCCCAATGACTGATTATGTAGAATAACTAAATATGTAAAGCACTGATTGAGATATATATATACACATGTTAAATACTCATATGAAGCTATATGTGTCAGAAGTATTCAGGAGAGTGAGTGACATATTATTAAGTTAATGTACCATCATGACAATGTATGTAAACCATTATAACCATACTAGAATTTAGAAAAGGGAACACTGGAATGTAAGCCTTAACCTTAGCCAGATGGCTGAGAGCCAAGAATAACATGACCACCTAAACATATACATGACCTTTCAGTAAAGACTTCCTAAGATGGTCACAGGAACACAGAGGTGTGTGACGAAAATCTGTATAAAAGCAGGATGATGGAGACAAAACACTTCAGATTGTCTAGGGAAGACTTCAGGTTGTCCTGAAGGGCTGTTTTCAGACATCTCGGCTTTATTATGTTGAATAAAGTCTATTTTCTGGTATCTAAAATTTCCAGTCTGACTGTCTAATTGATGAGAAGGTTCGCAACTACGACAGGCGCGACTGACTCTTAAAGGGAATGGGAGATGAGACTCTGATTGGTTTATTCTCAAAACACACCCAGAACTCATTAAGAGAATAAGCTCAACCCTGTTAGACCATGCGCAGCGGCGCAGAGTATTTTTCCATCCTTAAATAGCAAAAGTGGATTCGGACATGCCCTTAATGCTTTTGCGCCCTGCACTTTAGACTTTGCGCCTAGATCGTTAAAATAGAGCCCTAAGTTATAAAGTGCAATTATAGAAAAACTATGGTGATATTTACAGATGGATGTACTATGAACATTATATACAGGTTGTATTAACTATGAAAAGAGATTTACAATAGATACCTCTGATTGTTAGAAGCAATTCTATTGTATGCGGATAAATATGAACATAATTACAAATGTATAGGTACAGTGGGTATGTACAATTCAAGATGAATTAGTGCAACGTAGTGCGATGAATGTGAAATTTTAATTGTGCAAATATTTAATAATAAATAACGCAGTGTTTATGGGGTTACCACACCTAAAGAAAGACGTTGTTCAGATGTTGCATTTGTCAGGATTAGTTTCTTAAACATCTCATACAAATCTTTTTTGTTTTATTCAATTTTGTTTGGCTGTTGTAACCTGAAGTAATTTGAAATTGTATGGTGTTGTGTTATTGAACTGTAATGCAGTCAAGCCCTGCCTGGAACTACTATAGCTGTGCGGTTATGTGAAAATAATCATCAGTTCTGCAGTATAATCAAACTCACAGAAAAGCCGAGCTTCTTGAACTCTTTAGCACAGAGCGAGCGTCTGCGTTCATTACTCAGTCCACTCTCGCTCTCCGTCTCGAATGCCGCCTGACGCAGCCCGTGCAGCATATCCCTCTGCTCCTGCACAACACCACAGAAACATCAGGACAACAGTGAAGAAGCTAAAAAATGTGATGAAGAGGCAGAAGGAGAGTGAACCTGGCTGTAGGAGTCCAGAGGAGTCCTCATGCGGGGCTCCAGGTGGTTCAGCCTGACCGTCTGCAGCACATACAGGTAATGGGCCATTTCATCTCCTACTGAACTGGAGCTGTGGATGATGTTCTGCACACAGAGACCATTTACACTCTTACTGAAGTCATGCACTGGAACATGTTTATGCTAACAGGATTATACTCCATCATATGAATGGACAAAAGTTTCTAGACTTTCTCACCTTGTGAATGTACTGCCGCAGGCTCCTCTTCTCAAGAAATTCAAAGAGCTCCTGAAATCATTTTAAACTATTTAAAAGTAGACACTTTGATGCTGGCATAAAAATAAGCCTAGCTTATTATATTAAGACATAAAAACATAAGCGACAGACAGACAGACACTGCTACCATGTTTGAAAAGTTTACAAACATTTTAACTTATTAAATCATGTTAAAACACATTTCTAGCATGGTTTAACACTGCTAGCATCACTTGGGACATTGCTTAACACACTTCTAACATGTTTCTAGCATTATTTAACAATGTTTTATCTTTCTATCAACAAGTTTCTATCATTTTTCATACTATTAGCATGTTTCTAACATCTTTCTTTCATAGCTTAGCAACTATTTTTATCATGTTAACATGTTTCTAACATTATTTTTTATACAGTTAGTATGTTATAAATAACATGACTTATCACACTAGCGCATTTTAGCAGGTTGCTAACATGTCTGGCATAGCTTAACACAACACTGTTTTATCATGCTGTTAACACGTTTCTAACATAATTTAACAGAACACCAGCCAGGTTTATACTGTTAACATGTTTCTAACATCTCTTATCACATTAGCATGTTTAAGCAGGTTGTAAACATGTTTCTGGCATAGCTTAACACAACACTGTTTTATCACGCTGTTAACACGTTTATAACATTTAACAGAACATTAGCATTTTTGATACTATTAGCATATTTCTAACATGACTTATACCACTGCCATTTTTAGCAAGCAAGCCCAATACCCATTATGTACAGTCTTTCAGGCATGATGTGTTTTAACACGTATGTTTGTGCTATGAAGTTCATGTTAGTAAATACATTGACTAATGGAAGCTTATTGTAAGTTGTGACTGATTTAGTACACTGCTAACATGTTTTAACCCACTGCTTGTTATTTGTAACATGATTTAAGACACTGGCATTTTTTACAGTTATTTCTTTAATGATTTACCACTGCTAAGGAAGAGTGTTTGTAACATGACTTGACACACTACTAACATGTTTTAACACGTGACCAGCATGTTTTGAGAATGATTTAACACGGGTAATAGTTTCCATATGTTGCCAATATTATTAAACACAGCAAATAACAGTTTTTTAGTTTAATTCTTTTTTTTTCACAATGTAATTGTATCCTGTGTTGGAAATCTAAACCAGATGTCCTTATAACAAAAGTTTAGACTAGCAAAACAGTTCTTAAACAGCAGTGACTGAAAAGTTTCCTGATTTGGAGAGACAGTGGCAGTAAAAGCAGGATCTGCTGTGAATGTGTCTGACCTGTCGGTCTGCTTCTCCCCCCGCCTGCAGCATCGCCATCAGCAGAGCCATGGCCTTCGTCTGCAGCTGCTGGTTTGTTCTGTAGTATGTTTCAATGAGGGGACAAGAAAAAAACAAACAAACAGACAAAATGAGAAGAAAGGGGATTTAACAGTCTAGTGCATGGCCATTTAAATGCACTTAATCTCTACATGAGCTACAGCAAAATATATTTTCTGGAACAAATATTCGTTAGAATAAGAAAGGTCTAATTTTGTAATAAAAAAAAAAAAAAGAGGCAGTAAACAAAACACATTGTAAAACATGTTAAATATTAATTGCTGTAGATTGCTATAACACAATACAAAATTATTACTTTCATTATTAGTATTATTATTTAATTTAGGTGGTTGGCATTACTTTTATGTACAAACAATACATTAGTAATGTTAATCATTACTTTATAAATTATTTGTTATTATAAATGTATAATATTATTATATATAATTACAGGTTTTTCCTTATAAAAAAATTATTTTTTCCACTTATAAAATATTATATTACCATTAATATTAATTGACAAACAATACAAAATATAAAAAAAAGTCAACAAAAACTAAACTAAAATGATGATAATAATAATAATAAAATATATAATGATATTATTATGAAATGAAGAAGAAAAAAATAAAAACAGTTATTAAAATTTCAGTAATATAACAATAACTGTAACATAATTACAGGTTTTATCTTATAAAATACTTATTTTTTACTTATAAAACATTATTATTATTATTATTAAATTGACAAAACAATACAAAAAACAACTAAACAAAAATGATGTTAATAACAACAACAACAACAACATTAAAATATATTATATTTTTATGAAATTATTTACGAAGAAAAAAACAATAAAAATAAAGAAATTAAAGCAATAAAACAACATTACTACTGCTACTACAAATACAACAACAACAACTACCACTAATAATAATAATAATAATAACAACAACAACATTGTAGTTAATCAAGTTACACAATATAAAACATTAATAATAACAACCACAAAGATTTACTATAATCTCTGGCAAAACAAGAGACTAGCTCATCATCCCTCTAAATCACTGTTCAGCTGCTGTGATGTATATGTTTTCTGGTGATATTTGAGTGTACTGACTATGGCCTGCTGTAGCTGCTCTTCTGCTGTCTATCTAGTGTGGATGGTGTAGTGTACGTACACCTGCAGATGTGAGAGGAGTCTCTCCAGTGTGATCTCCTGCTTGACCTCAGTGAACAGACTGCTGCTGCTGAGGACCATGCTCTCCAGGATGGCCAGTGACACCTGCTGGATGGACGTGTCCAAGACCTTTGCATTCACAAAACTGGCCATCTGGAAATATATCATAAAGAGATGGTGACCCTTAATAAGACAAAAATAATTAATGACTGCACATATACAATGAAAAGTTGCATTATGGCAGGCACTTTGCATTTTGTAGTCCACTTATATTATTTTTTTACGTTTTAAATATCTTTTGTATCTGTAGGTTTGATTATTTTTTCAGGTATTATTCAATGCTCTTGCAAATTAACAGATATTATTCGATATTAATAGATATAAATACAGGAATCAAAGAGTGAAATTCAATACCTTTTAAGACTTTTTCCATACATTTTAAAGCATTATCACTACTTTAGGATTCGGTAACATTGGCAACATTTCAACTTGCAGTATTTATTTACTAAATAACGATTTTAAGAAACTAATCCTAAACTAAAACATTATTCATAAGTTGAATATAAATGTTTATCCAGCAGGTGGCGCCTACAGAACAGCAGGAATTACGATGTTGCCTTGGTTACTGCAGTAAACAAAGCAGCATGATGTCAAATCTAGCAGGATTTTATAAACTACACAGCATCCTAATATTCGCAGATTGAATTTAGGCAAACTTTAGCATACAACTATACATTGTACAATAAAAAAATATACAAAATGTAATACCTTGTAAAATAGCATTTAAGACTTTTTAATACTTTTTAAAACTCTGCAGACACCTTGTTATTACTAAGAAAAATGCAGTTACTTTTGTTATATTTTTCATAAATACAATATTTAATTTTTTAATTGAAATTATTTAATTTAAAGTTGGAAGGTTAATAGAAAGTAAAAAAACTGACACAAGAGATGTAGAAATTTTTAATAAAACTAAATATTAAATTTAAAAAAAGACAAGAGAAAGATTTTTTTTTAAAGATAAAATGAAATAGGAAACATTAATAATTATCTTTAGTTAAATAAAATAAAATACTGGCAAATGAGATGTACTACTGTTGAATACATTTATTTTAAAAAGGTTATTTTCATAGATAATTTATAATATAATTTATTTTTAAAAAGTATATATATATATAAGTGTCAATTATAAATAAAGTAATAAATACAATTAACAAAGTCTTGAAAGAAATAATAAAAATGTATTGTAAACTTTACAAATGCAAAATTTTAAACAATAATTTATTTAACGCTTTTGCTAAATGATTGACTAACTATTAAAAATAAGCAATTAAAAACTAATATGAGGGCTGCACGGTGGCGCAGTGGGTAGCACATTCGCCTCACAGCAAGAAGGTCGCTGGTTCGAGCCCCGGCTGGGTCAGTTGGCGTTTCTGTGTGGAGTTTGCATGTTCTCCCTGTGCTCGCGTGGGTTTCCTCCGGGTGCTCCGGTTTCCCCCACAAGTCCAAAGACATGTTTTCTAAGCTAAACTGTCCGTAGTGTGTGTGAATGAGTGTGTATGGATGTTTCCCAGTGATGGGTTGCAGCTGGAAGGGCATCCACTGCATAAAACATATGCTAGATATGTTGGCGGTTCATTCCGCTGTGGCGACCCCTCATTAATAAAGGGACTAAGCCGAAAAGAATATGAATGACTGAATGAATGAAACTAATATGAGAAGCACAAAATGCATGATTTAATTAAATAAATTCAATGAACAATGTTCAGAAAGACTGATAAAACATTTCTATAAAATATTTAAGTTACATTATAAATACAATAGAAAAGACTAATAATTGAATAATAGTATAGTCATTGCTAATTTTATTTCACTCCTACTAAACTATTAATAAATCAATAACTAATGAATTAACCTTAAAAGACGGACATACTTATAGATTAAATTACATTTATAATTTAGATATTTAAATATTATCAAATATTAAAACAATTAAGTTTAAAAGTCTGACACAAGACGCTGAAAACGTCAACTACGTGAATGATTTATAAATAATAAATCAACTAAGCTTAAAAAAATTAAATAAAGACTTGATTAAAAAAATTCATCAAAACAGAGTTGAAGTCAGAATTATTAGCCCTGCTATTATTTTTTTTTTCTTTTTCAAATATTTCTCAAATGATGTTTAACAGAACAAGCAATTTTTCACAGTATTTCCTATAATACTTTCTAGAGAAAGTCTTATTTGTTTTATTTCGGCTTGAATAAAAGCAGTATTTATTTTTTTAAAAAAAACAACATTAAGGTTTATTTTAAGATCAATATTATAAGCCCCCTTAAGCAATATTTTTTTTTCGATTGTCTACAGACAAACCACTCTCATACAATGAATTGCCTAAATACCCTAAGTTGCCTAATTAAGCCTTTAAATGTCACTTTAAGCTGAATACTAGTATCTTAAAAAATATCTAGTAAAATATTATGTACTGTCATCATGGCAAAGATTAAAGAAATCAGTCATTAGAAATTAGTTATTAAAACTATTATATTGAATGTAATGTATTGAAAAAAATCTTCTTTCTATTAAACAGAAATTGGGGAAAAAATATGCAGGGGGGCTAATAATTCTGACTTCAACTGTATGTGCCAGAAAAACGCTATAATTAAACAATCAAAATCATGTATTAGACATCTATTATTGGACTGGTGGAATATTTGTAAAAAAATTTCATTTTGTATACAGAAAATGAAACGTTTCCGCAACTTCAGTACCTTTTTAATAAAAACACTGGACAGATTCTCCCAGGACACAATGCCATGATCCATGAGCTCCATGAACGCAGTGAGTGTGTGTGTCATGATCACAGGAGACCTAGAGGAAAGAAAAAACAAAAAAACAACAAAAAAAAAAACACTCACTTTCACCAGTTCAATCTTTACATTGCACGGTAATAAAACACAGTACGTCACAGAAAAGTGCCAGGAAACTGACTCTTGAGCGTCCTCCACTATCTTGACCAACAGGGAGTGTCCATCGCGGCTGATAAACTCTTGTGCAAACGTGATGTCGGTGGAAACTGAGGCCAGGAGCTTCAGAGAGTCACAGCGAACGTTGGCGTCTGAGCTCTGAATGCCTTTATACAGATCTTCAGCACAGCGGCCCTGAAAAACACACAGGTATGAATCATGGCCATTACTGACTGTGCTTCTGTGGCTGTGTATGTTTGGCCCAAAAACACACAGACTGAGATGTGTTTAGATGCGTGCTAACTGATAATGTTGTGTGAGACTCACTGGTGCTTTGGTTAAGCGCAGGATGCTGCCATTTTTTATGTCCAGGCGGTTCTAGGGCAGAAGTTACACAGAGACCAATAGTCATAGTGCTATTATTAGACGGCATTAACACTTGCAGAAATGTGTCACATAGAGAGAGAGAGAGAGATGGACAGATGAACTGCGAGAAACAGACAAAGAACTAATTGATTTACAGAGATATATAGAATGACAAAAACATGTACACATTAAAAGAAAAAAAAAAACTAAATTAGACAGAGAGGGGAAAAAAGAAAAACAAAGGGAAAAAAGGAAAACAAGAGGTGTCTAGATAAAAACAAACAGAACGGTCAGAATGGTCAAACAGATAGATGGAGAGACAAAAGTAAAGACAAGCAAACACCAGGCAAAACCGACACATCAGACAGACTAACAGAAAAGCCCAGACAGTGCTACAAAAGAAAAGCTAGACGAACAAACAAAAAGGCCAGACAGAACAGAAAACAGACAGAAGTGAAAACAGACGACAAAAGTCAAGACAGACAGACAGAATAGTCCAGACAGACAGAAGTGAAGATAGACAATCAAACAAACAAAAGTCAAGACAGACAGACAGAACAGTCCAGACAGACAGCCAAAACAGTCCAGACAGAAGTGAAGACAGACAATCAAACAGACAAAAGTCAAGACTGATAGACAGAAATGAAAGACAAACAGACAAAAGTCAAGACAGACAGAACAAACAGTAAAGACAGACAGATAGAACAGTCCAGACAAAACAGTAAAGACAGACAGACAAATAAACAAAAACAGAAATGAAAGACAGACAAAAGTAAAGACAGACAGACAGTACATCCAAGACAGACAGACAAAGTGAAGACAGACAAACAGACATGAAAAACAGGCAAAAGTCAAGACAGACTGACAAAAAACAGTCCAGACAAAACAGTAGACAGACAGACAAACACAAATGAAAGACAAACAGACAAAAAAAACAGAGACAGACAGAACAGCCAATACGAACAGAAGTGCAGACAGACAGAATGAATAAACATTAAAGACAAACAGAACAGTAAAGACAGAACGCAACACAAATGCAAGACAAACAGACAGACAAACAGAAGTGAAGACAGACAAACAGACAAAAGTCAAGACAGACAGAACCAACATTGAAGACAGACAGGACAGTCCAGACAAAACACTAAAGACAGACACAAATGAAAGACAAACAGACAAAAATAACGGCAAGTAAAAGGCAAGACAGACAGAACAGGCAAGAATGACAGAGAAAAGTCAAGGCAGACAAACAGTTAAGACAGACAGAACAAACAGTAAAGACAGACAGACAGAACAGTCCAGACAAAAACGAAAGACAGACAGACAGAGGTGAAGGCATGGGCAAATAAAACAACAGACAAAACACCCAAGACAAACAAGCAAACAAAGAAACATGAAAAACAGAAACAAAAAGTCAAGACAAAAAAAAAAAAAGTAGTCAAGATGGACAAGAAAAAGAATTAGAGTTGTCTCTAGTATTGCAACAATACTCCAGTTTATTTTCTCATTCTCAGAGTGAACATCTGGAAAGCAAATGCACATGCTGCTTAATGACGACACATGGCCCTACTTAGGGTGTACAAAAGCCCATTTGGAGCACAGCCCAAGACTTAATGGTTTATGTGCACAACCGTAATTCAAGCCTTCGCCTCCACTTGCCTGGGAACTCACAGTCTCCACACTCACTTCACTTCTCTCTCTCTCACACACACACACACACACACACACACACACACACACACACACACACACACACAGAGCGAGAGAGATATGCACGTGTGCACACACAGATGAAGGAGAGAACATCAAAACTCACTTTCATCAGCTCTCAGAATCACATCTACATGATACAGACAGATGGAAACCCACCCAAATACAGACCGTTAGAAAAGGCAATTACAGTAAAACGATGAATATTAATGGTTACAGTCCTCACACATGTAGTTATAAACTCAGAACAGTGGAAACGACCTACAGATTCAGTGATGTACGTCTGGATTCCATCTGCATACTGCAGAGCATAGTTTTCGGGACCCGGAAGATTCCACCTTCAAAAATAATAAAACACCCTTTACAAAAACAGGTATTTTACATCATGGGAAAATATACATGAACATTTCAGCTATTGGAGAAAAAAAAAAACACACACTTACTTATCACAAACCTCTTTTATGACGGAAGTGAGGGGCTTTTTCTGAAACGAGATGAAATTGTGACAATCAATCAAATAGCTGAATTCAGATGATAATTTATTAACTGTACACTAGCTAAAACAACACAAATCTGAGCTAATGAAGGGGTCATTTTGTCTCTGTGTATTCATTTCTTTAAAAAAAAAAAAAAACTGAATTGCTATCGAACAAACATCTCTTATAAGCATGTTAAAGTTTTTATATTCTTATTGTAATGACTGAAAGTTAGAATGAAAATGTTTTTGTTAAATTGAAAGCTGAAAAAAGGTCAGACATAAAAAAAGACAATTACATAAAAGAAAAAAAATTGAATTAAAATTAGTCGAAGTGACTAAAACTAATTAAACTAAAGATAAATTAAACTATATTAATAATACAAAAGACAAAAAATTAAATCTAAAAAGCTAATTCTAAATATTAGTGATGGCTGCTTTCGAAACACTGCTTCATCAAGCGTTGAAACCCTTATGAACCTTTAGTTTCGAATTAATAGTTTCAGAGCATGAATCAAATTGGCAAGGTCACAATTTAAGTAGGTGCCACACTGCTACTTCGTTGTCATTGCTTTTTCGAAAAAAAATTTAGATTTAATGTGTCTCCACTTGTGGACGATCTGTGCAATACTTTATAATCCACATGATTGACAGGGCTTTACTCAGATCGCCCCCCAGTGGCAAATCACCAAACAGGTTTCATACATTTTACCTGATCTCCGATAACTTTTACAAGTTTGTAGACGTTTTAATGAGACATTTATCAAATGTAATTAAATAACAGATAATAATAGTTAAAAGTATCAACTTCTTGGCCTGTTTAGCAAAGTCCACCATGGAAAACAAAATAATAATAATAATAATAATAATTCCTTACATTTATATAGCGCTTTTCTAGACACTCAAAGCGCTTTACACAATGGATTTGTACACCTTTAACACCTGGATGATGCGACGGCAGCCATATTGCGCCAGACCGCACACCAGCTGATTGGTGGAGAGGAGACAGAGCGATGAAGCCAATTATGATATGGGGATGGTTAGGAGGCCGTGATGGACAGAGGCCAGTGGCAAATTTGGCCAGGATGTTAAATTATCTTTTTCGAAGGACATCCTGGGATTTTTAATGACCACAGAGTCAGAACCTCAGTTTAACGTCTCATCCGAAAGACGGTGCTAACTGAGCAGTATAGAATCCCCATCAAAATACTGGGGCATTAGGACCCACACAGACCACAGGTTGAGCGGGCCTCACTAACACCACCTCCGGCAGCAACCTAGCTTTCCCATGTGGTCTCCCATCCAGGTACTGACCGGGCGCAGCCCTGCTTAGCTTCAGTGGGCGACCATGTAAATATATATATAAGCCTTAAAAATGTATTAGAACGCATATTGTGCAGACACTTAATATTTAATGAAATAAGATGATAAGCGAAGTGCATTTATAGGTTATACCTTCAATTTAAAGTTCACAACATGCATGTTTTGCCTGAGCTTTTGCTGCATATATGCAGTTTTGACCACCGGGTGTCTCTAGCATGTGGTGTCAAACAGAGAGCCATTTTGCGAAGCAATTTGTTCAATTGTTTTCAAAGTTTTCAAAAGCTTCAATTCTACGATCACTAGTAAATTCCACAAAACTAAAACAAATAACCCTGAAAATAAATAACCCTGAAAAACATTTTAAAAATCATAAACTTATGTTTACACATTCTTCTTCGAGTATTTTGACAAAAACAAAACAAGTTGCAAAAAAAGGAAAGGGAAAAGCTTCTCCCGGGTCAACATGTGAACTGTCCTGTAATTAGTGGCCGTTCGTGTGGTTCACCCATCAGACATTTGGGTGTTATGTGGTCCACCAGCGACTGGCCTGTCATTAGTGGTTTTTCTGCTGGCAGCGTCTCGAAGTGTTTGGGATGTGAGGAAGTTTTGAGGTTCTTTCTAATCCTTAAGGGCCAATCGGAGTCCAACAACAGGTTCATTCATGATTTAGCCCAGTTATCTTATGGTTTAGAAGACCCAAGGGACAATGGCTGGCCCTCAATGTAATTGCACATTCTGTTAGGGCGTCCCAAACAATAGGGATCTAAGCCTTAAGATACTGAATGCTCAGTGTTTGGTCCCTCTATTGTTTCCAACTGGCAGACGCTTATAAAAGGTCATTCAAAACAAACCAGAACCAACTAATTGGTTGTGATTTGTAAGAAGCATCACCTTGATCATAGATATATTGATTATATTTTTCTCTTTTTCTGCATTTATGTTTTTCTTTTCTGTGTTCGTAATTTTAGTAGTAATGTGAAATTATTTTATTTCAACATTTTAAAGAGGTGGTCCACAGTGTTTTTTTTAAGGTTTGATTGTGTTTATGGGGTGCAAAACAATGTGTGTTCGTGATTCATTTGTAAAAAATCAAGTTATTTGTTCACATATCTTACCTTCATTTTATACAGCTACTGAGCTAACATGGAAACGACAATCATGGAAACGACAATAGAAAATCATATTTCCTGGTTCCTCCTATAAGGCCCGCCCTCAAAGGGCTCTGATTAGTCAGCTAACCTAATGTGTTGTGATTGGCGGATCGGCTTTACATCACCAGGAAACGTCATGCCTCTCCTGCATGCTGTCTGTCAGACTGTAAATAATGTCAGTGAAGCCGTATCAGTTTGAGCCTAAGTCAGACACAGAAAATGAAGAGGACACAGCTGAACCCATGGAAACGCGACTCTTGCAAGATGTTTCTAAATGGTATGTTTTTTTTTTCCGTTGTGTTTGTTGGTAAGAGGAGGAATGTGGTCAAGCCATCAGCATTTCATTTCAGCATCTCATATTAGTGTATATAGGAAATGATACATTATAAGATGGCTGTAAAGTCTCTGTTTCTAATAGATAGCACGTAAAACGGTCTACTTTGGTTTTTCGTTCACTTTCTGAGGTTTAACCACGTCATGAAAATGCAATCGTAAGAACATTGTACTGTAGTAAGGCTAGGACAAATTAAAACGCACTTCAGGTATTTATAAAGAGAAAGTTTATGCTGAATAAATAAATGAAATTATAATGAAAGCGCAGGCAAACCTATTCTGAAAACAACGCACTTTTGTAAATAAATAAATGAAACATAAGTTGCAGAAAAAGGAATAAATGATATGATGTGATATTTTCTTTATTCTGAGTAAAACAGTTCACGAAATTACCGTAATAGTACGTGTGCTCAACAATGCATTGCTGCCGTCTTGACTGTTTTTCTGAAGTGCTGCTGGCTTGACCACAGTGTTGTACATTCCTTTTTCTTGCTTTACATCTAGTAAAACAAGTAGGGCAGGGGGCGGTGGCGGCGCCTCAGGGAGACTTGGGATGTCTGTACATAATATACTCCATTATTTCAAATGTAAAACTCACGAAATGCGGATGCATACAGATACATTGCGGTCGCTGGTGAAGATTGTGGATGTTTACAGGGGTAAAACAGATACACATGTTTGTAGCTAAATCATACCCGCCGAACTCCCGTTTTTCCAGAGTCTCTCGTATTTCACAAACATCTCATGCCACCCTCCTGTCTTGTTATTTCTCCCGGAAAACCTCCGTAATTTCATCCCCACGCCAGGTCATCAATTTTGGTATAGCATCTGATCACCGCCGGCCGAAAACATGGTACAGTTATTAACATCCCATACACCCGGAGCCCATCCACCCCCCCCGGATCTCAACTTTGTTACTCAGAGACCACCACACCAAACCAAACTCCCCACACACCACATTCTCTGGAAATTCGGGCACAAATGTTGGCAGGCATGAGCTAAATTGCTAATAATAATTTCTAGTGACAAACCGCGTTTCTCGTTGTTTATATCTTAGTTTACGTCTATACTACAACATAGCCTACAATGAACGCTAGAAACTATGCATGTAAGATATCAATTTTAACAAAAAGAACTACTTACAGGTTGTGGCTCACAATCCACAGCTTCTTCTTTGAGGAGAAGTTTTTGGCTGAATCCAGCATTTAACTGCGACCAATTGTGAAAGCTGTCCTTTGTAAAATGCTTTGCACAGAGAGCTATATCTTTTTTTAAATATTCTGGAACATAATTAAAAATGAATTAACCACTTCTCTCTTTGTGTCACATACCTTGGAAAACCAAATAGTGAAACAGAACAAGATCCATGGAAATAGCAGCGTTCGGATGGCATTTTCCTTTCTCTACTAAGGCGTCTGTGGCCACGCCCCTTTGCTGCTCGAGGTGTATGCGCAATGAATGCGCGTAACCTGGAACGTTTGTGATCTCATTAGCCCGGATGTATTTTTTTTGTAGTCCCCAAATTCGTTCGCTGTAGGCTAAGCTAACTCTGTAAGAGCCAATGTCTCCCTTTGCATTAAACTTTGAGCATCTTACATTCAGAGATGTTGTTTATGTCCACACAGCAACATTACACATCAACTGAAGTTTAAAATATGATATCGTAGTGGACCACCCCTTTAATGTCAGTTTAAGTCTGTTTTTAGTTTTTTCCATACAATACTGATTTGATTTCAGCTTTAACACTATTTTTTTTTAACCACTAACTAATAAAAGAGGAAATAAATAAAAATAACTGAGCCAACCCCCCCTGCAAAAACCCCTTGTGACCAACCATTTTCTGAACAATTATTCAAGTACAATTATAAATAAATAAAATAAATAATACAAATACCCATAATACAGACATATTATATTTTATGTCATAAAATGTGATTTTATAATTATTTAGTTTTTTTTTTGTTTGGTCATTTAATTATTTTTTTTTGTCATTTTGAAATACATTTAAAACCAGAACTGACTTCGATATACATATAGTTGAAGCCAAATTATTCTTCTTCCTGAGACATTTTATTTATTTATTTATTTATTTATTTATATTTATATATATAATTTTTTTATTTTTTTTCATTTTTTTTCATTATTATTATTTTTTTCCCCCAAGTGTTGTTTAACAGTGAGAAGATTTTTTTTCCAACACATTTTTCAACATAATAGTTGTAATAACTAATTTCCAATAAAAATTCCAATGGTGATGACAGTACATATTTTTTTTCTAGTAATTTTGCAAGAGATAGTATTCAGCTTAAAGTGCAATTTAATGGCTTAAGGTTCATTAGGCAAGTTATAACAGGATAACAGCGGTTTGTTCTGTAGCCAATTTAAAAAAAGAATTTCTTAACGTTGTTAATAATATTGACCTAAAACCATTTTTTTATTAAAAACTGCTTTTATTCCAGCTAAACTCAAAGAAATAAGACTTTCTTCTTATTTAAGAAAAAAAGGAAATACTGTAAAAATGTCCTTGCCATGTTGAACATCATTTGTGAAAAATTTGAAAAAAAAATAATAATAATAATATTAATAATAATTCACAGAAGTTTGACACATTTTAATCTATGTCTTTGGGCTGGCTGGTTAATGATTGACAAATGAGTAATATTATATCTCTGACACAAGGCAGAGAAAACGAAAAATACAATATTTAATTTGTGTCTAAAAAAAATGTCTAGTAATCATCTCTGCTTTCAAATTCCAAGTAAACTCAAAATGAAACATACTATTTTAATACTTTCCATTTGTAAGCACAAATGCAACTCATAGCTTTACAAAACACAAAGCTACAGTATTTAAAAACACACAACTTCCTCATCCACGGGAAACCCTTCAATTAATCTGCATGAACTTCAGCAATAAAGAGTGCTGTTATTCCTCAAATGCTGAGCGGCGGCCAGTTTTGCTTTGTTTTATGAACTCGACACACCCACTTCCTCTTTATGACAGGAAGTGCAGGACGGCTTACCTGGTCGAGCTGAATGAGCTGCGGGTACGCCCCTGGCATCTGGATGGCGATCTTTACTATATCCTTCTGCTGTGGCATTTTGACTGATGAAGGTCTGAGAGCCTGGAAAAGAGAGAGAGAGATAGATGAGGGGAAGAAACACAGGAAATAAACACTAGAAAGCGTTGAGAAGCTGCATTTAAACTAGAGATGCAACGGAACCCAATAGTCACGTCGCAGGATCTGCAATGTTGAGTCTGAATTATAGTTAACCAGAAGACACCGAACACATGTGATTTGTGGAGTCAATTTAAAGTTGTTGTTTTTTTGTTCAAGAGGGTTTTGTACAAGAAATTATGACATTTGAAGGTGTAACAAAGATTAACTGTCTTTATTTTTACGATGAAGACTACACAGTGTTGCACTGCAAAAAATGCATTTCTTACTTAGAATTTTTGTCTGATTTCCAATCTAATTATCCAAATTTCAAACCGAAAATAACATTATTTTACTTACCCCACTGGTAGATTATTTAGCTTGTTTTAAGGAAAAATTACTTAATTTTGACGTTATTTCTGAAAACAAAACAATATTTTTACTTGTCTAGCAAATGTTTCTTGATTTAAGAATTTAGAAAAGCCTTTTTTGCATTGTGATTATTCAATTTCTGCACCCGAGTACTGTTAGACTTCCCAGAAAAACGTTAAACAGAGTTATTCAAACCATCTGGTGAAATTGTATTCATATCGCAAAAAAATTATATATCGCAATATCAAGTTTTTCCAATATGGTGCAGCCCTAAATAAAAAGACCTAAAAACACACACTTAAGGAATTCCACCAAGCTTTGCATCTGAAATGAACAAACAAATACATTTTGCAGATTTATGCAATTTTGCGGCAAACAACATAATCAAGGATCTGCACATTATGGATTGGTTTATTATTTCATGTACATTGTTTGAGTGTGCGTGTTTGTTTTGTACATTTGATTTTATTATGCAAGGCAATGCTACACATTGCACAATATATCGTTTCAGCGTCTATATCACAATGTGCGCATCCGTAATAGTCACATCGCAGGATCTGCAATGTCGAATCGGTATTATAATAGTCCAGGAGCCACATTTGAAAACACTAACCATAAAGTCACCAAAACATTTATCATTTATGTGTGTTTTTATCATTTAAGTCAGTTTAAAGTATTCAGGCATAAGAAATTACGTTTCTAACTTTAAGAAAGATTGTAATTGTATTTATGTATATAGACCATTTTGAGGGATGTAAATAATAACAATTTCCTGTTTTACATTTTTATTTTTCATAGCTTCCAAGAGTCCTAAAAGGCCAACATATTGATAAACAATGTTATGACGGCTGTTTTAACGTTATGTTATGATTTAATTGCCTTTTGTTACACATATGAAATAGTTTGACAACAAGCAGGAAATGTTTGTGGGCCAATGACGACGTCACATCGAAATGGTCTATATACAATGAAGACTATACGGTGTTATTTTACACTAGATTATTAAATTGTGTATCTGAATATTGCTATCCAGAAAAATCATAAAGCACTGTACATTTTATTTGTACAGTATCGTTGCTGTACTGTACTTCTCATATTTTTGTGATTGGTTTATTATATATTTTGTTGCTGCACTCCCTTACAAAATCATCTCAATGTATCTGAAATGATAACAAATAGATCTATTCATTTCATCTGGTGAATTTATACTCCATGTCACAATATATATCATAGAAAAATAAAATATCGCAATGTCAGTTTTTTCCCAATTTCATGCAGCCTTAATTCAAGGTATTGTATGCTAAACCTGCACTTCTACAACTACTTCACAGGGATCCATGTTTACTTGTTTTTCACAAAAATGCATAGAGCTGCTTTATAAAAGCCTGAAAGGGTTGTGTGATTTGACGGAAATAACTAATTGCAATTTTCCTGATTGATATTTAATTTTGTGAAGTCAATCTTCAGCTCATTATTCTACATAATGTGCAGCACACATTTTAAATGAAAGGAATATAGGCCTGTCATGATATCTATTTTTTGTTGTACGATATATTGCACCAAAATATATTGCGATAAGTGATATTATTGCCATTTTATGCCACTCAATATTTAATGCCAGAATAACAATATAATAGCATCACAATGAAAGTACACTTCCAAAAAACACATACTATTTTATTCTTAAGAATATTTCTTTAATTATAGTCATTTTAACAATTTCATAATCAGGCATTGGAATCATAATGTGAAAATGCATATCCTAAATAAATAATAATAAATGTTATTAAAACAAAAAAGTGCAAGGTAAAAAGTAACAGGGGCTGCAATATCTGCTACCAGATCTATTTTCAGTTGTCAGACACCCACATGATGAAACATACTATTTTATGTATGGGAGATATATATTTCATCACCAAAAACGATTGAGATCATGTCCATGTGTTGTGCGATAAGTCGATATATTGATTATTGTGACAGGCCTACATACAGCATTCTTTAACTTAATCTAAAAATATATATTTAATAACTGTCTACATAAACATGTATTTACATAATAGTTGATCACAAAGTTACATAATTTAGAGTGAGTTTTCAAAATTGCTATAATCAATCATGGTTTTAATAATAACAAAAATCTGAAACCATAACACTAACCATTAGAAAATTGAGCGTGGTTTACCTTGAAACTGGTAATCATGACAACACTAATTTAAACGCATGATATGTACGTGGCAAATTATGCATGAACAAAATCTCAATGTAAAAACCTTCAGAATGCAGATATGAATAAAAAGGTGAAGTTTGGTAAATGTCAGAGCTGCTGTGGAGATTTATGGCAATGCAGGAGAAAATATATATTATAATTGAAATCTACTGACTCAAACTGATCAAATGTAATAAAACACACTCTTAAAAGTGCATTTTGGCACAAGCATAGTACAGACACATTTTGAAACATAGCATACCTCTGTGGCATTTTGGTCTGAGGGATGGCTAAGTGTGTCTGCATTTCTTTTTTCAGGTTGACTGTTTTGTGTCTACCGTCTTCCTCTTTTAAACGAGAACTTGTGTGCCTCTTTCACCCTGTGCATTCAGTTTCATTAAGTGAGCATGCTGGTTTTAATAGTTAATTATGTGCTCTTGCTTTTTACATATTCCTTCCTAGACGGCAGACTAGCAGCATTAAATCTACTCTAAGACTTTAGATATGAGAAGTTGCATTTAAAAGGCACCTATGATGAAAATCATCTTTTTAAAGCTGTTTGGACAGAACTGTGTGCAGGTATAGTGTCCACAGTCATATTGGGGTGATATAAAGACAATAAGTCTCTTTTTTTAAATTTCCTGATGTTAAAATAGCATCCAAATCCCTCCCATTTTGAGGCCGACCTCAACTTGACATAGGAGTGCGGTTTCCCAGCCCACCGAATTGATTGACAGCTGTGTATTAACATGTCTCCATAGTAACGCATATAATCATATCAACAAGACAGGACGTGCGCAAAGCAACTGGGAATAAAAGATCTGTTCAGTTCGCAAGAATCATCAATTATCATCAAATGTGATCAAGAGTGATTTTTACAAGTTCAACACGTTTTTAAAACAGTGCATGTCTGTAATGAATTAGAGTGATTTACTTCAGCTTTACTTTATCACCACAGTCGCGTGTCACTACATTTATAAAAGAAGACGCTTCAATCCCGGGTTGTGGATGTTCAATCAGGTTTATTTTGTACATTAACATAACGGATATACAGCAGTGGGTATTAATGTGCATCCTGTCACATTTGCCGTGCAAAAACAGTGCAAAGCTAAACGCACGCGCTTGTCTTTGTGTGTGTGTCCACTGTGTGTGTGTGCATGCACTTTGTAACGACATTGTGTGTGACTCATCGTTGCAACTCCACAACAAATACATCAAATAATCATTGGGAAAGTTCTTACTGTAATATTTCTCACAAACGTTATGTGAGATCTGCTTCCTTCATGTCTGTCTGTTATCTGAGGCAGCCGAGGGCGGAGATTGAGGCACACTGACAGGCACGTGGGAACAGTGGGCGGGGAGGACTAGCATTAAAGGCACAGTCCACCAAAACAGCTACAAGATGCTCAGAGCTAAAAATTACAAACTTCTGAAAGGTATAATAAATAATCTGATGGGTGTTTTGAGCTGAAACTTTACAGACACATTCTGGAGACACAAAAGAAATCTGGAAAAAGGGGTAAACTAGGTGCCCTTTCAAGCAAAACGCAAAAATATGGCAATCCATACGTCCTACATTTTTAATTAAATAGCCAATCATTGCATCATTTGCTAAATAAACACTCCTGTGCGACTAATCCCGTTTATTACACATTTTTAGAAACGTAACCTGATCCTAACAAGGTTTGATTTGTTTGGTTTTGTCAATCTGAAACTCACTCTGCATTTTCAAGTTGTTTTGTGGCTTCAGGGTTCCTACAAGGAGTGCCCTTTAAAGGGTTAAAACATAAAAGTGTACATAAAATTGGGTGGGTGTATACAAACAGCCACCCATGGATGCTTGCTCGTCAGAAAAAAAGATTCAAAGTGGACAAAAGAGATGGATTTCAAAGGCAGGTGTAAATAGGAATGTCTCTCTTCTACCTGTAATCCTATCGCCCAAAACACATCTAAATACAATGAGTAAACATGAAACTATGTTGCTCAGCAGAAGAAAGATTGCGGATCTCTTTGCAGCAGATCTTCATTTGTGTCTGACGAAAACTATTCTGGGCGGTTTTACACCTTTATGTATAAACTCTTCAGAAGCTCTCAGCTGACAAGAAATACCATAACACACAAACATGTAAGAAATACATTATTTTTGTTATGTTCCATTCAAAATATACTTCAAAAGTTCTCTCTTTTTGTATCTTTAGACTGGCTCTTTAAAATGACAGTGTGAACACCAAGAGAACCAGAAATAATATAATCTGAACCAAAAAAAAGGTGGTTTCATATTGTGGTAAACTACACTTAAACCCAATCAATCAGAAATGTCAATCTGTTCCTTCAACAAGATATGCATCAGAAAGTTGGTGTCGGTGAACAGACTGTGGTGCCATCTGAGGCCAAGGCCACTTCTACGCGCACGCACACGCACGCACGCACGCACACACACACACACGGCTGCTTTATTAAGGAGCCTCTGCCGAATTGTTAAACAGACTCAAGTACTTCCATATGTGTCCTCAACAAGGCTTGCCACTGAAAGTAGGGTTTTGAGTGAATCTGAAACAAAAACTAACTCAAAACAACAAATCATTTGTAACTTCTTCGATCATATATTCAGAAATTATGCTAATTATTCACTTGTTAACCAGTCAGATTGACTGCTTTTTGTTTTGATTCTAAATTAAACCACATTTATGAGCTCCTATTCAACTACTTTTAGGACACAGAGTTCAATCCGAGGCTTGGAGTAAGAGCTGCTGACACAGACTGAATGTTTGTGTTTCTCAGACTCCATTCCCAGCATGCCTCAGCACGCTTTAGAGAGAAGTTGTGACAGTACAGTTCTCTTGCTACTCAGTCTACTTTTTGCTTTGGGGAATGATTTGTCGAAGTTAGAATGGTCGAAACAATACTGACTACTTGAAGGGAAACTAACAGGAATCCCAAAACAAATCCTTGCCCTTTGAACCATGTGCAGGTCTGATCTCCAGTGGGAGTGAATGGAGGAATTTAGGATGCCAGGAATTTCATCCGTGCCACTCTCTGACAGACCAACAACCTCCAACCCTTCTGCTGCATTTCTCAATCACACCTCAGTAAATCCAAAAGTGCTGGAAAAGATTAGTAGTCACATGTTTTAAGATTTCATGCGAATCCTTGTGTATATTGTGCACTAATAACGTATGCCAATGTCAAAATATTTACAAGCATTTAAAAACCCACTGCATATAAACTCGACTGTTTTTTTTGTATTTTAATCGGTCTGAAACAGTTTTACAACCCTGAGGTAACAACACAAACCAACTTGCGTTTGAAGCTTCTTGTTCAACTCGAGATTTAAACACAAAACAAACTATGAAAGCAAATGTTCATCCGTTTTAAACTGTTTTGATTTGTTAAACCTTCGAGGGAAGTTGCAAACAAACGTGATTTTGTTTCGCCTTACCTGTTAGAAGCGGGAAGAAAACAAATCAGACTCTGGGAGTTCGCGGAGCAGCGAGGCGGATGAACATTTGCGTTTTTGTTTGCGCGAATCGGCGACCGTGATTTGATTCGTCTCGAACGATCCGGAGTTACATTTCGTTCAAAGTTTTCAGAGTTCTAGCTCTAATTGATCACATTCACAGTTCCGGGTTGAATAATGTCCCTCCCGCCCCCTGGAGGAGGGAGTGGAGACCCGACATACTCCAAAAAGATTATGGGATTATGGGACCGAAAAGAGCAGACCCGACTGAAAGATTAAACAAAACCTTCTTGTTATTATCAAACCCTATGTTTAGAGTTTGATATAGGTTTTCTGCTGTCTATAAATACCGATTCAAGGGAAATACTATAACATGTTATTACTGTTTCAAAAACAAAACAACCATAAAATGTAGAACACATATTTAAATTCAGTATTCAACAAAACAAGTTCTCATTATGCCTGTTTTTCATTTATTTTTATTACCAAAAAGAGGTCTACATATAATAATAAAAAAGAATTAAAAAGGATAGATTTAAATGACGGAAATATATATATTTTTAAGTGATGCCTGATCATTAACCTCATATTACACTTTTGGGATTGGATTAAACGTATATATTCAGGCAAAGCATTGCAACATGAAACAGTGACGACTTTTTTAATTAAGATTTTTTTTTTAAACTACCTACAGCAAAACTTAGGTATTTTTAGCTGTTGTTTCGTTAGAAATACATACGTTGATTTCATTAATTTGTACTGTTTTGAGCAATCATGGGTTAAAAATGAAAAGGTTTTGGTCAATTTTACTGCCTTTATAATACTAATAGTTCAGTCCATGATGTGTTAAAACCCAACTCAAGTTTTTATTCACTACATTAACAGCAGCCCTATTCAACAGCAAGCTGAACAGAAATGCCTGGATGTGCAGGATATGACTCAAGCACCTAGAAGCAGTATGACAGACTCCTAAGGAATTGAAGGGATAGCTCACCCAAAACTAAAAATTCTGTCATAATTTAACTGAACCTTCACTAGTCATAAACCTGTTTCAGTTTTATTTTTCTGTTGAACACAAAAGAAGATATTTCGAATAATGCTGGAAATCTGTAACCATTGACTCAACAGAAAAAGGAAACTCAAAGGTTTGGATCCACTTGAGGTTGAGTACTTTTTTATTTTTTTATATTGATGTTTGTAACCAAAGAGTCGATGGACCCCATTGACCTCCATAGAATATTTGTACTACTATAAAAGTTAATAGCTACTGCCACCTGTCTGGTTGCCAACATACCAACATTCAAAATATCAAGTTGTTTTCAATAACAAAAAAAAGGTTGGGAACGACTTCTGAGTGAGCAAATAGTGAGTAAAACTTAACATTTTCCTTTAACAACAGAAAAAATGAGTTAAAGACCATCACAATTACAAAAAATGTCCTTTATTTCATTGAGATTCCAGTAAAGAACAATTGTGGTATTTAGCGATATAATGACATTTCTGAAAAGTCCCTGGATACTGTAGAAGTGATTCACCAACCCATTCAATGCACAGGGTTGAACATAACCTGTGTGACAAAACTGTTGTAAAGTGCACTGTTGAATTAAGCGACACTGGAAAAAAAACGCAGACTATCCATCTACTGAAAAACAGAGCAGTCCGAGATCTAGTACAAAAATAAATGCTAAATACTTACTGTGCCCAAGCACAAAAATATTATTTCACAGATAGGAACAGGAAATGATTACTGTTTTTAGCAGGGCCAACTATTAGTACCACCCACATAATGACATTCAGTTTGGACAGCGCATTTTGATACTTTATTTCTTGTCATATTGTGACGTCTTTACTTCCTACCCCTCGAAACCCACATCCTTCTTTAGACAGTTATTCTCATATACAAACATTACGAAGATGTCACTTACTTGCAAAAGTATCTATACACATATATAAAGGGGGACAGAATGTACGGACTGAAAACAGCTTAGGAGTTTTCAAATACAAAAATAGCAAGGCATCTAATTTAACATTTGTACAGAACTTTACGTGCGACCTTTCTGCGGAAGTTACACCATTAAACAAGGTTAAATTCATATGCAAACACTGAAAGCAAAACACACCAGAAACAGACATAGTAGGAATGGTTCATTCAACACTTAAAGTACATTCCTTCTCTTTTACTGATGCTAAGAACAGTTTGTTTTTTGCCATGTAGCACCATACTGTAAAGATGTCACTTATAGCCTCTTTTGCGGTTATTAGTGTAACTTAAAGACACAGTACACCCAAGACTTGGTGTTAATTTACTTACTCTACTGTCTATGTAGGTGACACTTTATTCAGTAGCAAATTGAAAAATGTCATTTAGAAAATGAAATTATACTGCTAACATCACTTTGAGAGTCAAAATATATATATATACAGGCAACACAAAATTAATACCCATAGATCTTAATGATATACTGAGGTCTTATGAAGCAAGTAACGTTTTAAAAAATCAGTTTCTTGCACAGACCAATTGTTTAGGATATTATTAAGAGTCATAGGCATTAATTCTGCTTTGTCTGCATGTTTTGTTGTTGTTTTTTTTTTGTTTTCACATTTTATGAATTCCCAAGATCCATATTTGAGTAAATTGTGAGTAAATCAACTGCAAGCTGTAATTTTTGGGTGAACTATCCCTTTAACAATTACTCCTGCATGATGAAAAATAAACAATGATTGCTTCAAAATGTATGCATTGGAAAAATGCTTTGCTCAAAAGCATAATTACTCACTTTTCATTAATAATCTGTATGCCCGTTGTGTCTAGATCAGTAAACACTAATAAAATAAAAAAGGAGGAAAAGGTGCTACTTTACGACAGGAAGACCATTTAAAAAAAAAAAAAAAAAAAAAGACATCTAGCTGGTATTTGCATCGAACCACTAACCAATTGCTGGTGAATTTTGCCTTATTTGTGTTGAACATGAAATTCTATACAAAATCAGTATAAAAACATCAGTTCGGGAATAAGAAAGATGCTTTGTATGGACGTCTGATCTCTTCATCAGATCAAAATTTAGCAGGGAAAAGTTCTTTTGCAGCCAGCCACTTTGGGGTTGGAGTAAATATACACATATAAAAAAAAGCTTTATATACACACAGAATCAGCTTATAATACATATGGATCTGACACAGAATCACAGAATCTCCTTTCAAAAAAAAGAAAGTCTTTTCAGTACACTACGCTCATTACATGGTGAGTTTGGAGGTCAAAGGTTGGCAACGGGAACGTCAAAAAGGTCACAAAGGCCCTCCGTTTCATCCAGGTTATAGATGTAGTCATGGTCACCCGGAGGAGGGGAAAGACGGAGGAGCGGAGAGAAAACTACGAAAAAAAGAAAGAGAGAGAGAAGAGGAGTGATACTGTGGCCAGGTTTGAAAGTGTTGCTCGCTTTTCATCTAGTTTTATTGATTATGATATAATACAATAGTGTTCGCACAACATTGTTTGCTATGTACACAATCATCCCAACTCTCATTTCAGGTTTAGTAATAGACCATGTACAGGAGGCCTGACTCATGATCGGCTTTACCTTCTGATGACATCAGCTCCTCGAGCAAATCTGTACTCATTATTTCTGTGAGGAGGAAGGAGGAAATATGTGAGAAAAATTAAAGCGATTCTTCCTTGTGTTACTTTTGTGGTTCAGTCAAGCACATTAGCAGTAGATGATTAGGATAAACGGAGAGCAGGAACAGAGAATGTCAACTTTAAACTGGTTCTCACCTTTAGGGTCAAACATTTCTGAAAGTTCTTTGGGGAAGTCTAGCACTGAGAAAAAAAACAAAGCGAAACAGAAAACCAAATTAGATTTGATTTAAAATAAAAAAGGATAAACAAACGAACTAAAAAAGCAAGCAAATATGATAATTCAAATCAGAGTTTTCATTTGTTATGACAGAATCGTTTTCAAATTTACAGGCACTTACAATCTGAAGGGTCTGTTTTGATTGGTTCAAAAAGCGTTGAGGAATCAGGAAGTGAAGAGCTGTCCAATGAAGCGGATGACTGCAGCTGCTGGGTGTCTGTTGAAGGTGTCGGATTGGCTGTTGCATCTGGGGTGGAGGTGCTTGAAATGTCTGGAAACCCGGAGAAAAATTACATTTAACAGAATTAATAATGAATACATATATTGACCTACAATTAAAGAAATTATGCATAGTTTAATTATATATTTAAATTGAATCATTATGTACATCACTTGTAAATGTATACAATTACATTACAATTATAATTGTTTTATAATTGTAATAAAAAATTGCATCAACTCTTACATGAACATAACTCCATACAGCCCAAGAAATTGTTTTATTCCGTTTTATTCTTTTTTTAAATATATGTTTTTATATTTTATTTTAGACAACACATTACCAATGTTTTAACTTCAAGAGTTAAAACAATTCTTCAGTTTTTTGTATAATTATTATTTTTGCTATATAACACCAACAAAAACAAATTTTACATTAATATTAAATAGCATTTTTTGAAAAATGTGTATATTCTCTCCAGTTTATTCTACCTGTTCTTTTAATGGAATAATCCAATGTATTTACAGTGGCCAGGTCACTGCGTGATGCTGGTGGAGGAAAAGGTTTTCCTGACTCGCTTCTACAAAAACACCCCAAAGTGGCTTAATAATATTTGCAACTGGTGACTGTGCAGGCCACGGGAGATGTTCAACTTTACTTTCATGTTCATCAAACCACTCAGTCTTGCTGTGTGTAATGGTGCATTATCATCCTAATACACGGAACTGCCTTCAGGATACAACGTTTGAACCATTGGGTGCATATGGTCCTCCAGAATGGATCGGTAGTCCCGCAGTGATGTGCCCATCTAGCATAGGTATTGGGCCTAGAGAATGCTATGATATTGCACCCCAAACCATCACTGATCCACCCCCATGCTTCACACTGGGCATGCTACAGTCTGGGTGGTATGCTTCTTTGGGGCTTCTCCACACCATAACTCTCCCAGATGTGGGAAAGACAGTGAAGGTGGACTCATCAGAGAACAATACATGTATCACATTGTCCACAGCCCAAGATTTTCACTGCTGGCACCATTGAAACCAATGTTTGGCATTGCAACGAGTGACCAAAGGTTTAGCTATATCAGCCCGGCCATGTATATTGACCCTGTGAAGCTCCCGACAAACAGTTCTGGTGAAAACAGGAGAGTTGAGGTGCTCATTTAAATTATGTTTTTTGGATACAATCCGGGTTAGCACCCAGCCATCCCTTTCAGATGGCTTCCTCTTGAGTCCATTTGTGTTATTCCTGTTGGATGTGGTTCGTCCTTCTTGGTGGTATGCTGGCATTAGCCTGGATACCGTGGCTCCTGATACATCACAAAGACTTGCTGTCTTGGAGCACCAACAATTTGCCTCTTTTGAATTCTGATGTGTCACCCATAATGTTGTGTGGATTGCATTTTTTAAAGCAAAACTGTGCTATTACTCTGCTAATTAAACCTTCACACTCTGCTCTTACTGGTGTAATGTGCCATCAATGAAGATTGGTCACCAGGCTGGTCAAATTTAGCCATGAAACCTCCAACACTAAATTGGTCAGTGTTTCAGTTTCATTGTCCAACCCCTGTATGTATGCATGTATGTTTTTTTTTTTTTATTAAAATTATATAAATCACAGTATTTCATCCAAATACAGCCTGTAGTGTACCTGTGGCTGGCGCAGCCGGAGTGCCAGAGTTTGTGTTGGGAGGGACGGTGGTTGTGGTGATGGTGGTGCTGCTGGTGGTGGTTGTGCTGGGACTCTGGCAGGTGGAGGCGGGAGATGGTGTACTGTTAGCTGTGGGTTTGGCGGGTGCAGGTGCAGCAGAGGTAGTTGAAGTGGAAAGGTTTTGAAGCATGTCGTCAGGCGGAGGCACAGGCAGAACCACTGGAGAAGAACTAGAGGGGTCTTTATTCACCAGGAGGACCTCGATGGGGCCTGCAGAGCTCTTCAGGTGAATCTGGTACTTCTTTTGTCCATTGACATGCTAAAAAAATAAGAAGGTGACATGTTTGTTATTAAAACATCATGCGAAATGTAAATTAATTGTCATATTTCTATGTATATATCAGGGTTGGGTGATTCTAACATTCTTGTTATAGTGTTAAAGGAGTAATGGAATATAATTACAATAATTGTTCAGATTTCAATTTACACTTGTAAATGTATTTAGTGAGTCTTTCATACAATTATAGAAACAGTTTCTGTCAAAGTTACATTTCAACATGGTAATGAGGTGCTATATGCATGATTTTACCTATGATTTTGTTTAATCTAAATACACGACATCATGGATGACCATGTTTAATTTCAACAAAATTAAAATCCAACTATTTACAAAGAAATTTTCAGATATTTACACCTGCATCGCGTGTCCTCAGAGAACAAAACCTGTTTCAATACAAGTTTTATAAATATTTATCATTATAAATACTCTGAGATTTGCGTTCATCCTCTCAGCAAGTGTTTTTCATGTTTTCACAATGAAAGTTTAGTTTAAAAGAATTAAATGTCTGGTTTCCACAAGGTATTTTCATTCTGCATTTAAACTTGAAAAAATAAATAGAGATTTGATTTTTATAAAGATAACAATGAATGAAAACACACAGAACTTACAGATTCAGGCACAGGAACTTCTAACTGTGTTCCTGAAGGAGCTCTGATTGCTAGAAGAGTGTCACCTAGTGGCAAAAAATACAGAAAACTTTCTTCATTCTTTCATAAGAAAACACTAATATATGCAAACATATGCAGCATTATAAGTAGCAATATTAATCGTTCCGGAAACATTGCAGCTTTTTTGGGTGTCTGAATGGAAAAACCAACCTTTGAAGCAATTGCAGAGATCTTGATGTGTTACATATGCCAGAGTGTGTCAAGTTAAGGACATACAGCAAATGTAACCTATTATAAATTAAAGAAAAAAAAACTTCACTATTAGAGGCATTTTAATGTACTGAAAGAGCTTAAGAGGATAAAGAATATATCGAAAAATTAAAACACTTGCTGTGTGAATTTACTAACCCTCAGGCCATCGAAGATACAGGTGACTATTCCTTGAGTAGAACAAGATTATTAACTTAAAATGTGGTCCTTAGTAATTAATAAAATGTTAATCAACAGCTACCAGCACTTTGGCAGTTACAGGCAACATACACAGGCATAACGAAATTAATATCCAGGGTTCCTGATACAAAACTAAGGTTTTATAAAGCAAAATGATAACACTATTTACGACATTTTTACTTTAAATCCACAGCCTTAGTAACTGTTTGCTCATCCATAGTCACATACATTAATATTATTTTGCCGGTGTATGTTTTTTGACTCTCAAAGTTAAAGTGCATTTTACAAATCAAGAAGCAGCACGGCTTCAGCTAAAATTCATCTTTAATGTTCCACCGAAGAAAACCAATGTCACCTACATCTTGAGCACACCATGAGCGTGATTAAATTAACATTTAATCATTTTTTTTTTAGGTAAACTATTTCTTTAAACATGGCACAGTGGGTACACCATTCAGAAAACAAAAACTGATAGAGACATCTAGAAGGATATGGGCTGTTTAGAGAGTCGTCGGTCACATTCTTGATGCTCTGCTGAACCCAAACTCTCTGCTGGTCCAGTTCATGTTCCCTTCTGTCCAAATCCTCCAGTTCCAACTTAAGATCTATCAGCTTGTCTGCAATCTCGCGCGTGTTGCAACCCGGACCAACACCCCTACAAATGAACAAAAATAGAAACAGACATTTAGATCAGATGAATTATTTGACATCGAAGCCGATCTATTTCTAAAACATAAATAGCCACGGCATAATAAAGACATTCGTTTTAAACAGATGTCTCAGAAAAGCAATTAGCTGTATTTGTGTGTTTAAGTTAGGCTGTCACTTAAAATAAACCTTGTTTAACTGGCTAATTTCTATGTAATATTTCAAATTACAATAATAATATAAATATTGCTGCCATTCAAACTTGAAATGATTTTAAGGCTGCATTTATTTGATCAAAAATACAGTAAAATATTACAGGAAATATTATTACAATGTACAATAGCTATTATACTAATAAAATGTAGTATAAATAAATATAATTATTTTTAAAATGTGTAAATTAGTTGACATGATTCTTTAGAAATATTCTTGTGTATTGTAAGATTAACTTTTTATAATACTATATTATCTTTCATGTCATGTCTGACCAATTTAACACTTCCCCCAAAACTGTACTGACCCTAAATCTAGCATATACAAACTACTTACTAAAATAAAATAATATTACTAACATATTACAACAAGAATTATTTTAAGACGATATTTAAAAGTTTAAATCATTAACTACTAAGTTTTTCCCAATTGTCAGAAATACATGAATACTTTAAAATATAATTAAATAAATTAAAAATCCCTAATTTATATATTTATTTAATAAATATTCTAGCTATAGCTTAACTTTTTGAAACAGACACTTTATTTGCATTTAATATGCTTTCTATTAGGGCTGAGGCGATAAACAATATTATATCGAATTGCAATAAAATTCATGTCGATAACAATGACAAACTCTGGACATTTTTACTCGATATTGATCCTAATCACCAAGACAGGAATCTAGAATTGTGTTGATATTAGAGATTCACCGAATTTTTGGTCGCCGAAAATAGCTCATGCTGCTTCACCCAATATTGTTTAGCACCCTCGTTTCACTTTCCCACCAGCAGTTCTCTTTCCTGCCAGCAGTATCTGCCTTCAGTCATGGTTGGGATACTCTTTTAAAAGTGGAAGCATTAACAACTTATATCGAAATATTTGCCACATTGCCCAGTCCTACTTTCTATTAATACAATGTCACTTTTGTGAATTTAATTGAATGCGAAACCAAACAGGACATTTTTTACCAATGATAATATTTCAGTATCTATGCAATAATAAGCAGACTAGAATAAAAACCACTGACCCCATTACATTAAATCTTATAAAGCATCATATTTTTGCATAATTAATATTAAAATTATTTACAGAAAAAAAGACAGCTGAGGTTCTTTGAACTTAGTAGCCTACTAAAATATGTTAATGCAAAAAGCGAATAGAACAGTGACCAAAAAGTATAGGAGTCAGTATATTTCCACATTAAAGCTTCTGCATCTTACTTCCACTGGATGCTGTTTTTGGATTTCTTCTCAATGAGTCCAATGCCTTCCAAAACATTGGTGATGTCATAGATGCGCCGTTTCTGCCTTACAGCCAAAGTATCTGCAGCCTAAAATCACAATCAACAGAACAAAGTAGATTATTAAATATAAAGTTTTTATTGCATATTGAAAGTGTTTTGTATAGGCATTCCTAAAATCAACCGTTGACTTAAAAACACTTGATAATTTACAAATGTTTGTTACTTTTTTAATATTAGGCAAATTGTGAAAGACTTTGTGACCACACTGGTCACCATTCACTTGCAGCGCATCTTAATTCAATGTAAAGAAAGTGAATGATGACCGAGGCTGTCATTCAGCCTAACATCTCCTTTTGTGGTCCCACTAAAAACTAATGTTCGGAACAAAAATGAGAGTGAATATATATATAGACAAAATGTTCATTTCTTTAAACTGTCCCGTAAAAACTAAGAGACAAAAATGATCAGGTTTGACAAGCAACCAAACTAGATGCGGTCAACTTTCCAGTAGCGCCTGCGCAAATCTAAACTCCCTCAAACACAACATAGGACAATTCAAACCAACAAATTTGCATTTTAATACATTTATACGTATAAAAACCAGGTTTGAACTCCAAAGCATGCTATGAAACTCATCCACCGTTCGCATAGGCCTAAGCTACCCAAAACTCCAGAGCACGTGCTTGTTTTGAAGGCTTTTGTCTGAGTTTTCAGCCCGGATGGAAATTACTTTTCCACCGCAAATAAACTCCGGAGTACAACAACAAACACCGGAGCGGATTATAGAACTGCCGACTGTACTGACATTATATTTGCAACCTGTTAGCTGACTCGTCTGGTTTAGTTAAGGAACTACTGTACTGTCGTGAGAGTTGAGTGAGGGGACGTACGTGCACGCGACCCCCTCCTCTCTTAGCAAAGCAACTTTTAGGCAACTTTTATACGATCTGTAGTTTATCTGTATGCATGCACACATTTCAAAAGATCAATGTGGTGCATGCGCTGTGTCTCGCGAGCGCGTGTGCGAAATTGAACAGATATATAGGTGATAATGATGACGAGCTGATGTGCTTACAGCTTTCAGATCCAGCACTCCGTCCTTCGCTTCCTGCAGTAGAGTCACAAATTTGGTGGTGAGCAGTCCGAGACTTTTCTCGTGGCGACTGGGGGTCTGGGGCTGCAGCGATTCTCCCATCGCTCCCAGTTCGTTTCTTCCGGTTTCTAAATCCATCAAGATGATGTTGAAGTATTAATAAATCCCCGCAGTTGTGTTTATGGTTGCATAAATAACGCTTTCTGCTTGCTATATCGCTGACAGCACCGCTCCTGCCGCGTAAACGCTCGCTTCCCGTCAACGACCGGCGATTCGCGAACCATGGACGGTAAAGTTGTCCTCGAAATGAGGGAGCTACGATCGCTGTTCGGGGTCTGGTCCGGTTTGGGACACGGGTCACCCGAACCCAGATGGCCTAACAGAACAGAAGGTATTACGAGCACCAAAGCTGAGCTGCTTGAATGACTGAAGCCGTTGAAGGCGCGGTGCATCATGGGATGACCTGATAAAAAAAATTGCAAGGTTCCTGCATTGTGTCGAACGGCCTGAGGGGGGCGGTAAAAACGGCGACGTTGAGCTGAAACGACCATGTGGGGGCCACAGACACCGGTTTTTCTCTTTGTCGTGTGCTGAATTGAAAAATGCAAGGTTTTCTATTCGCAGATGTTGTCGTGTTTGAATTGATTAACCCTTAAAAGCCGCAATATATTTGCTCTTTTTTTCTTGCATTTTTCCATCAACTTTTATTTTGCCTAATTGTTTTATCACTGATTTAGATAGATAGATGAGCAATTCCAGCATTATGGATATGACATCTGCAGTAACAACTTAAAACATAAATACACAGAGAAAGTATATGTTAACATTATACAGAAACATCTGTTTATACTTTCCGAAACAACTAACCACAGAGTTATGGGCTCAGAAAAAGATCAATCTGTAAACATTTTTTATATTTTAAATGAGGAAAATAAACGTGTTATGGATTTGACCAAAAAAGTCTGCGAGTTTACAGTATACAACATACTTTGTAGAAATTCTGTGAATTAAACTGCACAACCCAAACGAAACAATGCTAATCAAAAGGACAAGAGTTGGCTCTCTATAGAACAAAAATGATTGATTTTAGTTTATATACATTTATTTTATATACATTATATACATATACATTTTTGCATTTATGAGGGAAAAGCTTTGTTATGGATGTGACACCTCTCCGTTATGGATGTGACAGATGTGAAATTGCCACTTGTGTGACTTTGGTAAATCAAATATAATTGTTTAAAAACACAGACAGAGACATTTTTGAGTATTTTCACAGTACTGTAAAATACAAGTCTCCACAAAAAAACCTAGAAAAGCTTTCGCTATTTTTGGTGAAAACTTTTATTTCTTTTCATGGCAAGGACATTTGCATGGAATTGCTCAGATAGATAGATAGATAGATGAACAATGAGACAGATAGATGGATAAACAGATAAATAGATATTTAAACATCTGAAATAAGTATAGGTACATACATATTTGTATAAACCCACATCCTAACCTTGCAAATTGCTTAACTACATTGTAACTAGAACACCTTAAAATACAGTGTAACCAAATCTAACTGTGTAGAATTGGTCATTACTTAATATATATTGATTTTGAGCCTTCAGGCAAGGTGCGCCATCTGAATGTTCAGCAATTAAGTGGGAGGGATTGGTGCTTTACTATCTGAGTTTGTATGTAAACCAAGAACAGTTAACAGCTGGACAGCAGTCAGCATGCTGGGCTTTTTGATACTGGTGTGGATATGCATTGTCCTCCTCTTCCTCTTTATCCAGATGCCAAGGTCTAAGAACTTTCCTCCAGGACCTCGTCCTCTGCCATTATTTGGGAATTTACTGGAGCTCAACATCAACAATCCTTTGAAAGACTTTGATAGGGTACGGCACTACATTCTTCATTTAGCTTATCGTTAATTATAAATCTAAATAAACAAACAAACACTAAAATAGCTGCACAACCTTCTAACATTGCTTTCAAGAGCTGAAAGTTTTATGGCATTATTAAACATCAGCCTGACTGACGTCTTAATGCTAAACTTTTTAGCTCGCAGATCGCTATGGAAAAATTTACAGTCTGTACTTTGGATCAAAACCATGGGTGGTTCTGAATGGTTTTGAGGCTTTGAAGGAAGCTCTGGTTACTAAGGCTGTGGACTTTGCAGGACGCCCGCAGGACCTCATGGTCAACCGCATTACAAAAGGAGGCGGTGAGTCTATTAAAAAATGAACCTTTACTCTTATACCTCTACACAGGCTCTAGTTAATCAATATCCTTTTGAGGTTATTTAGCTGGTGTCTTCTTTACATAGTGTTCAAAGAGCAATTTCAGTCTTATGTAACATTACAGCTTAGTATCAGTCAGACCCATAAATGACTTATATATTATCACAGGTGTCATTCTGTCTGACTATGGACCTGGTTGGAAAGAACACAGACGCTTTGCTCTGATGACCCTAAGGAACTTTGGCCTTGGGAAGCAATCCATGGAAGAGAGAATTCTGGGAGAGGTTTCACACATTATTGATAAATTGGAAAAGAGAGTTGGTAATAATGTGTTAATTTTGTAACATTTTTTGTATTTTAAAACAATAACTTGACGTGACTTTAAGAAATTAAGAAAGTAAATGTACACTGTGTCTGTGCAGGAACCGCTTTTGATCCTCAAACTATGTTCCACAATGCTGCATCAAATATTATCTGCATTGTTCTGTTTGGGTCCCGTTATGATTACGACGATGAATTTCTCAAGCTTTTCATTCACCTCTACACAGAGAATGCAAAGATTGCTAATGGACCATGGGCCATGGTGAGACATTTATCAGTTCATCATTTAAATGATTAAATGTCTTCAAGTACACACAGAAAAAATATTTAGGGACGTTTAGGGACTACTCGGATTAGCCAAAACATTATTCACAGGCAGTGGCATTCCAAAAAAAGATGATTAATTTAACTTACACTCATGTTGTTCCAAACCCCTGAGACATTCGTTCATCTTTGGAACACAAATGAAGATATTTTAGATTGAATTCAAGAGCTCCCTGATCATCCATGGACAGCAACGGTCCTGTCTCATTCAAAGTCCTGAAAAATGAGATCAGTTCTCATAATCAACGTGTACGATGCAGGAGAGACCAAAATTTGACAAAGACCAAACTGTTAAGGCAAGGAACTCGGTCAGAGTATGTCAAAAATGCCAAGGCTTGTGATCCTCCCATCCTGTAGTGGTGAAAATTCACAAATGGTAGTCAAGAATTGGCAACCACAAACCACATGAAAAGATGTTTACCGATGCACAAAGGCAACAAAATGGCTATCTTATTTAATATGAGCCAGAGGATGGCACAAGTCACACAAGATTGCAATCATGTTTATGGGAATTTTAACTGGACCTTGTAGGAGAGGAAGAAGATCGCCTCATCACATGAGTCTAATGAACGATTGTGTATGTATGCAGCATTTACCCAAGGGAGTCATGGCACCAGGATGCTAATGTGTGATCCTCTGGTCAAAGCTCTGCTGAGAAACCCTGGGTTTGGCTTTGCAGACCAGGTACACCACCTCAAGACAGTGGGGTTCCCTAGAGGAAGGGGCCTCTTTAGATGGGCAATGCACACATTGTTTAGAAAGGATTCGAAGAACATGATGAAAAATTGAAGGTGTTGCCCTGTCCTACAAATTCTGGAGATCTCAATGCAACTGAGCATTGTTGGGATCTGATTCATAAGTTCAATCCGTTGCAGCTCAGTCTTGCAACCTACAAGACTTGAAGGATCTGCTGTTAATGTCTTGGTGCTAGATCCCTCAGAACAACTTCAGGGGTCTTGTAGACTTAAATACATTGACTGATTGAGCTGTTTTGGCAGCATGTGGACAACCAATAGTTTGTTAGGAAGATGGTCATAATTTTTTGACATTCAGACCTCTCATAACAAACTGTCTCTGTTTTATTGCAGATATATGATACATTTCCTATGTTTAGATATCTGCCCCTGCCCTTTAAGAAGGCTTTCGCAAATGCCAGCAAAGCCAGAGAACTGTCTACACAGCTGGTCAAGGAGCACAAAAAAAAAATGGGTTCCAGGAGAACCCAGAGACTTCATTGACTGCTATTTGGACGAGCTGGATAAGGTGAGTGGACATCTGTTATTGTATTTTTTGTAAAAGCACAATATATTGGAACAATGTTGCTTTTTACAGATATTACGTATTTTTCCTTAACCCCCTATATGGTTAATAAACCTTATTATCAGTTTATCAGTCCGTTATCACCATTTTTATTGCTTTATCAGTATTGTCCAGAATTTTAATGTCAATGTGTCCCCAGTATTTTTTTAACTGAATGAGAAAGTAGTATGCATATATTCTCTAATCTTTGGTTATTTTAACTTTACCAGAGAGGAAATGATGGCTCCTCTTTTTCTGAATCTCAACTTATCATGTACGTTCTGGATTTGCACTTCGCTGGGACTGATACCACATCCAACACCCTCCTTACAGCATTTCTCTACCTTATGACCCACCCAGAGGTTCAAGGTCTGCGTTTCGGCTGCATTTTAATCAATTTGATAATTGCTTTGTCAAGTTTGTTTTTTGAACTTTTAGTTTGTGCTTCTAGTAGTTCCTGATTCCATTGTTCCCATTTTGAGCCTAGGAGGAAAATAGGAGGTTATGGTTAGTCATTGGTCCATTGATTATGTTCACCTGTGTCTGGTTTAGTTACATGTCATCTTGCTTATTTGCCCTCAGTTCATAGAGGTCATTGTTATAGTATTATTTTTGCATTGATGTCATGCTGTTGGATTCTCCAACAAGACATTGCTGGTAGTTGTACTGTAATAGGGGGCAAGGTTAGGACAAACATAAGAGTCATGATTTTTTCCAATGATGATTTAAAACAATTTTCTGTCCAAGAGGCCCAAAAACCATAACAGTAACCCTGGTTTACTGGAACAGTGTACTGTATGAATTTAGGGAATATGAACACAAAAAGTTGAGTAACTAAACCAGACACAGGTGGATGTAATTAACCAACCAATACCTAACCAGTGGAAGGAAGTAGAAAGGAAACAGAAAGGCAAACAAGGAAGTACAATTTAGAAGAAACCAAACTTGACAGAGTTAGCTTAAACGTTTTTCATTTTAACAGCAAAATGTCAGCAAGAGATTGATGATGTTCTGGAGGGTAAAGATCAGGTGTCGTATGAAGACAGACATAATATGCCGTACACACTGGCTGTGATTCATGAGGTTCAGCGCGTCGCTAACACTGTGCCGCTAAGTGTGTTTCACTGCACCACAAAAGACACAGAGCTAATGGGCTACAACATCCCAAAGGTGAGGAAACTTCTAAATAAGGAGACTTAAGTCGGTTTGAAATCCTAATTTTGACACTTTTTCCTCAAGGGAACTTTTGTGATTCCTAATCTCGGTTCTGTACTAAAAGAAGAAGGTCAGTGGAAGTTTCCTCATGAGTTCAACCCAGCAAACTTCCTGAATGAGCAGGGCCAGTTTGAGAAGCCTGATGCCTTTGTGCCTTTTTCAGCAGGTAACCATTCAGAATCAGAAAGAGATGCAGGTGTAGTTTTTGGTTATTTGAGTTTATTTTGTTAATTGTGTACAAACTTATTCGGTGAACAGGTCCACGTGTGTGTCTTGGTGAGGGTCTTGCACGTATGGAGCTCTTCCTTGTCATGGTCACTTTGTTGCGCCGTTTCCAGTTTGTGTGGCCGAATGATGCCGGGGAACCAGATTACACCCCTGTTTATGGGGTCACCCTCACGCCCCAGCCCTACAGAATGCACATCAAGCGCAGAGAGACAGTCAGAATATGATTTGTATGTTAAATTTCTGTTGCAAAAATGCTTTGATGTCAATATTTTAAAAACAGTATGCATCATGACTGGTCGAAAACATTATAAAAAAAAATTGTAATGCATCATGAAGACAGGCGTTGAATAAAAGCTTAGCTGACAAGTGTGAATGCATACCAGTGTGGTTTTGTTGTGCTATCAAAAACTAAATATAACTGGAAATAAAGTCTTCAGTATTGCATGATCCATCAGAAATCATTCTAATATGATTATTTGAAAACACTTCCAACGCATTCAGTGTCGAAAGAAATCATGTTGCTTTATATATTTTTTAAAACAGTTAAATTGGAACCATCCTTCCTGAGCATTAATTACTGTCTCCCTGATTTATCAGGGATTGCCTCAGCAGAATGAAATGCAAATTACTACAAATACATGTTTTACCAGCGGATGGCCTTCCTGCTGCAATTTGAGTACAACCCACAGTGCTGGGAAACACTCACACTCCCATTCACACACACACACTCATACACTACGATTTATATAATTCACCTGTACTGCATGTCTTTGGAGAGACACACGAACATGGGGAGAACATGCACTCTACAAAGAAAGGCCTCCTGCTCCTGCCGTGACTCGAACCAGCGACCTTTTCACTGTGAGGCAACAGTGCTAACCACTGAGCCACCATGCCATGAGCAATCATTAATAAACATTATTTTCTTAAAAAAACTGAAAACCATCAACATAAACTATAACACCAGTTATAAAACCCCTAAAAATATTAAATCTAATTAAGACCAACAGTATAAAATAAATTGTATACGGTATATGGAGCAGCTTCTTCTATACTGAATAGATTTGTGTTTAATTATACAAACCAGCAAAATACAGGTGAAAAAAAAAAGAGTTGTGAACTTTTGAATAGAGATTGTTTGTTCCAGTTCACTTTATCTTTCTTGGAAAATGGCCAATGTATCTGTTCAGCAAGCAGATAGCAATATACCAAGAGACTGGGTGGTTAAGTTTACAAGCTTGTTTTGCTTGAGTGAAACAGAGGGACTACGGCTGGACAACAGTAAGCATGTTGGGTTCCTCGGTTCTTGTTTTAATATGCATCTTGCTCGTCTTCTTCCTCATCCGGATCCAGAGGCCGAAGAATTTTCCTCCTGGACCTCCTCCTCTTCCTATATTTGGAAATCTGCTTCACTTCAACCTTGCAAATCCTTTGAAGGAGTTTGAAAGAGTATGGCTTACTTCTTCTCATCTTGAGTTCCAAGTTTTCTTATTTTTTGTAAACCAATTTTCCACTTTTCTTTTAAGTTTGCAGAAAAATATGGGAACATTTTCAGCCTGTATACTGGATCGAGGCCAGCAGTTTTTCTAAATAGTTTTGAGGTTATTAAGGAAGCTCTGGTTACCAAAGCTCAAGACTTTTCAGGTCGACCGCAAGACTTGTTGATCAGTCATCTCACAGAGTGTAAAGGTAATTCCTAATAAAAGCTGTCCTAGATATCAGTTAAGTGATAAATCAGAATCTAATGAGTGTGATATTCCTCTTATAAGTAGCTTTTGAGTGACTTGCATTTTAGATGCTAATGGAAGTAGAAACAAATGAGGTGATTAACTGTTAAATTAACCATGTGGTTTCTAAATGAATTTTGAGTTATGAATATGAATGCCATCTGCTGGTGTTACATAAAACTGTTCCCATGTCCATTTTATAAATTGGCCAAACTAGGTCAAAATAAACTTGTTGTACTATGTGCCCCAGTTGTTCAAAACAGCATGTCAAAGCAAACTGAACTTTTTGTAAAAGTTTGCTTTGGCTGATAAACACCTTCGAGATGTCAGGTTAGTGGTAGTTATCTAATAAGTAGGAGTGGCTCTGAAGCCCCGCCTTCTTTGACATGTAAATCTGGTTACATTTTTTTCAGTCTAAGAAGTTCAGACATCTGTGAGTAAAAACTGCAAGACAGAACTTGAAAAAAAACAGAAGTTGAACATGTAATTCAATTTGCAGCATTTGTACTTGCTTTAGAGCAATGTTTCTCAACCACGTTCCTGGAGGACCACCAACACATGTTTTGGATGTCTTCTTTGTCTGTCACACCCATTACAGGTCTTTCAGTCTCTGCTAATGAGCTGATGATCTGAATCAGGTGTGTTTGGTTAGGGAGATATGGAAAATGTACAGAGCTGGTGGTCCTCCAGGAACGTGGTTGAGAAACACCTCACCACCCATCAACGCTCTTGCAATTCTGCTACTTGACCAATCAAATTCAAGGACCTTATCTAATTATTGTAGTTTGAATATTTCACTGAGTAAAAAAAAAGCATAGTTAATTTTAGGAACATGTGAACACAGGCTCCAACAATAAACGTAGATTTTTTTTCTCCAATGCATTCACCCAACTAATGATTTTCGGTTCCTAAAATACTCATCATGAAGAATGTTATCTGTTGGTTAAGCTGAAAAATTTCTTAAATGTAAATAGAATGTTCCCTGTAGGTTAGGAGAATGTTGTTGAAACATTCTCTTTTAGGTTCTTTCTAAGCTGTTACATAAACCTCCCTGCAATGTCCAGGGAACATTTTTGGTTATCAAAAAAATAAGAACATAGAATGTATCTATAGGAACCATATGGGGATGTTAAGGGAACCATTGTATGTTTGCATGCGTAACTAAACAGGAACTACTACAACTAAACTCCAATTGCTTACATAATGTTTCTGAAGGTGTTGTGTTGGCTGGCTATGGACCCCTTTGGAAGGACCATCGACGCTTTGCTCTTATGACCCTGAGAAATTTTGGTCTGGGGAAGCAGTCCATGGAGGAGAGAATTCTGGGGGAAATTTCATACGTTGTTGGTTACCTTGACAAAAACATTGGTATTTATATGTGATTTCTACTTCTTGGACGAGGTGGAGATGATTTTCTTTTAGATTTCAGTCACCAAGTAAAATGTCTTAACGTTTTTTTTTTTTTTTTAATAATTCACATTTGTACAGGAAAAACAGTGGATCCTCAGGTTATGTTCCACAATGTTGCTTCAAATGTTATCAGTCTGGTTCTGTTCGGACGCCGTTTTGATTACAACAGTGAAACCCTTCAGTGCTACATTGAGCGAATTACTGAGATTTCAAAGATCCTCAACGGACCCTGGAACATGGTGAGATCTCAGATCAAAACACCTTATAAAATCACTCTCTTTTTCATCCCTTTTTGGTGGGTGCTGGAAAGTAAAAACATTCATTCATTCATTTTCCTTTAGCTTAGTTCCTTTATTCATCAGGGGTCGCTACAGCAGAATGAACCGCCAACTTATCCAGCATATGTTTTATACAGCAGATGCCCTTAAAGCTGCAGTACTGGGAAACATCCATACACACTCATTCACACACATACACTAAGGCCAATTTAGTTTATTTAATTCACCTATAGCGCATGTCTTTGGACTGTGCACTCTCAGAAATAAAGGTACAGGAACCGTCACTGGGGCAGTACCTTTTCAAAAGGTACATATTTGTACCTGTAGGGTCCATAATGGTACCTCAAAGGTACTTTTTAGGTACATTTGGGCACTAATATGCACCTTTAAGGTACTACTGTGGACTCTTTGGGTACAAATTTGTATCTTTTGAAAAGGTACTGCCCCAGTGACAGCTCCTGTACCTTTATTTCTGAGAGTGTGGGGGAAACCGGAGCACCCGGAGGAAACCCACGCAAACATGGGGAGAACATGCAAACTCCACACAGAAATGCCAACACAGCCGGGACTCGAAGCAGCGACCTTCTTGCTGTGAGGCGACAGTGCTAACCACTGAGCCACCGTGTCGCCCAGAAAGTAAAAACAATAAATGATAAATATTTAAAGAACAACCTGTTGTGAGCTCTAAGGTTGTTAATCGATTGTAAATGCTTTGCTGAATCCATCTGTTAATATAAATTCATCTTACTTTAAAAGACAATCATATTAAATACTGAAATGTGTACAGAGAAACTATATTATGCTGTGTACAGAAAAGTAGGCCAAATAAGCTTTCAAAATACTGCAATATTTGATATTCTCCTTATATAGAGAATCTGTTTGGTCAAAAATCTTTGTAGTGCAGAATGAGTCAGTATTTTTGTTCTATTTTCCTACAATTTAAGTATCTGCTAAAAGTGTATTTTGTCAATATTTATAAGTATCTCTAAGCTATGCACTTAAAGACTGTATCTTTTCTAACAGATATATGACACACTTCCTTTATTGAGAATCCTGCCCCTGCCTTTTAAAAAAGGATTTGATCATGTGAAGGTATTAAAAGGTATGAATCTGAAGCTGATTGACGAACACAAGAGCACAAGAGTCCCAGGAAAGCCAAGAGACTTCATCGACTGCTATCTGGATGAGCTTGATAAGGTGCATCATTTTTCTGACATGCAATGGTCCCAAAACCTCTTAAACCACTTTGAAAATAAGAGTTTCAAAATGTTTATTATTGAAATCTATAAATGCTGTTTATGCACTACTGTTTGAGATTCAAATTAAAGATATCTTGCATTCCTCAGAGAAAAAATGATGTTTCCACCTTTTCCGAAGACCAGCTCCTCATGTACACTCTGGATCTGTACTTTGCTGGGACCGACACCACTTCTAACACCCTCCTCACTGCTTTCCTCTACCTCATGAACCACCCAGAGGTGCAAGGTTTGAGTTTGAAAAGCACATATTCATTTTGACTTCATTTAAACCAGGTTTAAACCAGAGAAAGCAGAGGAGTATCAACAGGAATGGAAACCTAATTGCTATATTGTTAAGCGACACTAAAACAGAAATTACAAATACAGTTTTGAAGTGTAATTCGGACTGACGAATCCAAATATATGATTTGTTGTGATGTTTTATTGCTATTTTGACATATGCAAATTTTCAGAAGTATGCTAGCATGTTATCAAAGATAGCGTCTCAAGGAACTTGAACAGTCAAACACAGCCTTGTTTTCTCACCAGTAAAATGCCAGCAAGAGATTGATGATGTTCT
>CAIGQV010018127.1:6608006-6646308 GCA_903798115.1 Danio jaintianensis | reverse complement strand
ATGGTGAGGCAATATTATTTTTTGGGAATGTGAACTCACTTTAAGTACAAAATACTTGATTATACAAGCTCTTGTCATGATGATAAACTTAAGATGTTTACTCACCACAGCATACCTTATTTTCTGTAGGTGTACTTAAGTAAAGAGGGTACAGCAGCAGAATATGGTATGCTTGCTAAAGAAGATATCGAAGAGGGACACGTCCTGTTCTCCATTCCCAGAGATGCTCTTCTGCATCAGGGCACTACCAACGTCAAAAACGTGCTGGAAGAAGGTATGGAAACATTCAGGTTTATTTAAAATCCACCTTCTGTAGCAGTTTTGTAGTCTCCATATCTTGAATTCATGTTTGTTTTCTAGGAAAGAAGTGTTTGGAGAGTGCATCAGGCTGGGTTCCTCTTCTTCTGAGTCTCCTGTATGAGTACACCTCTTCAACATCCCACTGGAAACCATATTTGTCTCTCTGGCCAGATTTTAGGACTCTGGATCAACCCATGTTCTGGTGAGACCTTTAAGATATCCTTCACGGATCCTATGGATTTTTATGGTCATGATGTTTGAGTTTTGATGGTTCAAGGAGGAGAACGATAAACTCCTCAAAGACACAGGAATTCAAGCAACATGCTAAAACATGTTAGCCACGCTCTAAAACATGCTAGAAATGTGTTAGCAACATGTATAACATGTAAGCCATTTGCTGAACATGCTTAAAACATGTTAATACTAAAACGTTCAATTCTTAGTCATGATATTTGTGTTTTAACAGGAATTTTAGCAACATGGTGAAATATGTTAGCCATATGCTAAAACATGATAGAAATGTGTTGCTATATCTTACTAAAACATGTACATATATCTAGGTTTTAACAAAAGGCCAACATGTTTTGACATGTTGTTAGAATATCTGTGCCTTGATTTTCAGATTGTCAAAACAGTCTATAGAGATTTGAACATGTTAAGTATGTTTTAGCACATAGCTAACATGTTAGCATGTTTCTAGGTTAATTAACATGTTATTAACACATTTCTAGTTCTGGTTTTGTGCATTGCTTTTAAGAAAGTTGCTAGAATTTGTCACAAGTCTCCTCTGACCTTGTTTGCTAGCAGGTTTTAGCAAATGGCTAACATGTTTTACCATGCTGTTAGAATTCCTGTGCCTCTATGCTTAGACCAGAAAAGGTCAGAGGAGGAGTGTGATAAATTCTAGCAACTTGTTAAAAGTGATGCACTGAAACCTATTAGAAATGTGTTAATGACATGTTAATTAACCTAGAAACATACTAAACACGTTAGCCATGTGCTAATCATACTAAAAACGTGTTGCTACATGTTTTTAAAACTTGTTTAAATCTTTATAGTCTGTGTTATGAAGGTCTAAGGATTGTTGATTAACATAGAAACATGCTAAACGCATTAGCCATGTGCTAAAACATATTCCATTTATTGGAGTCATGATGCCTGTGTTTTGAAGGTCTGAAGATGAGCGTGATAAACTCCTGAAAGGCACAGGAATTCCTGAGTCGGTCGTCACTGATCTGAGAAAACTCCAGGATGAGTACAATAGCGTAGTCCTCCCCTTCATGAAGTCCCATCCTGACCTGTGGGACCCTGAGAAGCACAACCTGGAGCTCTACAAGAGCCTCGTCGCATTTGTTATGGCCTATAGGTGAGGAACCTCATACATGTTAATTAGCAGCAGAATTAGCTTGAATGTAAATATTAGCTGCCTATTTTTAAAAGTTTCCTAACATTTCCTCATCACAGTTTCCAAGAGCCTGTAGAAGACGATGATGAAGACGAAGAAGATGACGAAAAAGAGCCAAACCTTCCAATGATGGTGCCAATGGCCGACATGCTGAATCACATTTCCAAGCACAATGCCAATCTGGAATACACTCCTGTATTATTATTATTATCTATCTATATGTTAGTTTATTGTGGTGGATGCTTCGCTCTCTCACAGCTCATGTTTTTAGGAGTGTTTGAAGATGGTGTCGATACGGCATATTGGGAAGGGCGAGGAGGTGTTCAACACATACGGGCAGATGGCAAACTGGCAGCTCCTCCACATGTATGGATTTGCGGAGCCATTTCCCAATAATATCAACGAGACGGCAGATATCAAGATGGCCAGTGTGTACAAAGCTGCAGAGCAAGGTGAGACTTTTGAATGCATATTAAAGTTGTTTAGAGCGCAGAATGAAGCTTCTTAGCATGTTTTTTATGACAATTGCAGTGGCACGAAGTAAAGCAGATCAGCAGCTCTTAGAAGACAAATGGAAGATGTTGTGTGAGATGGAAGTTGTTGGAGAGAAAGGAGTCTTTATATTTGGCCAGTCTGGCTCTTTAACTTATCATGAGCTCTACACCACACTGAAGGTAAACATTTCATTCACATGACAAAAAGTTATTAAATTTAGTTTGAAAAGCAGATTTAATTGTTCTCAAAATAAATTATTACTTCTATTCAGCAGAGACGCATTCAATGATGTCAAAACATTTATAAGGTTACAAGAGAACTTCTGAACTGTAAATAAGTTCATTCATTCATTCATTCATTTTCTTTTTGGCTTAGTCCCTTTATTAATCTGGGGTCGCCACAGCGGAATGAACCGCCAACTTATCCAGCATATGTTGTACGCAGCAGATGCCCTTCCAGCTGCAACCCATCACTGGAAAACATCCATACACTACGGACAATTTTAGCTTACCCAATTCACCTATACAGCATGTCTTTGAACTTGTGGGGGAAACCGGAGCACCCGGAGAAAACCCACACCAACACAGGGAGAACATGCAAACTCCACACAGAAATGCCAACTGACCCAGCCGAGGCTCGAACCAGCGACCTTCTTGCTGTGAGGCGATCATGCTACACACTGCGTCACCATGAGGCCCCATAAATAAGTTCATTCTATTAATAAAACTACATTAGATACTAACTATTAGTAAAATACTTCTTAATTTGATCTAATGTTTTTGGTCAACAAATCATGTGTCCATAAAACAACCAAAAAACTGTGCTTAATAATGACTACAATGCTAATCCTTTTTTAGCTTAGCACAGCATCAGAATACAATGAACATATTTTTACTGCACACTTCAGATGTTCAATCAAGTATTTGAACTTTCTTATGTCATTTCACTGTATAGGACTCATAAAGTGAGTGAGACCGAAATTAACTACTTTACAGTGCAGTGTTCATTAGCGTTCCGTTTTAAATATATTTAATCTTATCAAAATACTTGAGATGGTTTGAAGAACAAATAATCCATATATAGTCCAACTACTTCAGTCGTAGGCTGATTTTCTTCCCCAAGACATCTCTATCTGCATTTTTAATGCATGAAATTTGCTTTAAAAGTCATGTTTTATTACTCCTTTAAGTCTTGCTTGTGAACTTTATGCGTGGCCGCCCTCTGGTGTTGAGTGTGAATGCATTTAAAAATATATAGCTTAGATATGTCCAGATAGTATTGTGATATAGTGCTATGTTATGAAAACAATTTCATTGCAAAATTGTAATGCTACATTTTTGGTCTAGGTCCTGTGTATGTCTTCCCAAAATTTTGAGGACTTCCGTGAAAATGAAGGCTGGGAGGAAGATGATGAGGACGACGATGATAAAATGGAGCAGGATCTGAGTTTTGAAGGACTGGCGAGTTTGTCTGTGGAGTGGAAACGCCTCCTGCATGCAGCAGTTGCTGTGACGCTGGACTCTTATAATGAGGATGTCGAGACAGACCGGAAGCTGATGGAGGATCAGAGAGCTCTGGCTGAACTCAACAGTAGAGAGAGGAGAGCTCTGTATGTGCGCCTCGGTCAGAAGAATATCCTGCAGGAAATACAACAGCTCACCAAACATGCATCTTAAAGTATGCTTTCCACAAACATTCTTATACAGAGCTGAAACTGCATTCTGGGAAACATTTCTGTAACAATTGCAAATTTAAAATCAATTTACATATGCATTAGGCAGGCATTTATCAAATTACGTATTTGTATTTTGCAGAAAATAAGGGTTGTTTACACATGGCAGATTTGGATTGATTAAAACGAACGCTGGCAAAACTCCATTATCAATACAACCATTTTCCCCATTGTTGTTGTTTTTGTTTTTAAATGCCACCAAAGATAAGTTCACATTACTGAAATGTTAGTAGCATTTCAAATTCAAGAAGGCCTATTGTAAAGTGTTAAGGGAACACACTTTTTTTTGCATACAATTTTACAAATCACCCATTTGAGAAATAAGCCTGTTTGTTAAAAAAAACAAAACCTCAATGCAAATTCTTATTGGACTGACCAAACCACTTAAAACCTTGTTTTTTTAAAATTTGCATTACATGATCTGTTCAAAACATTAGCACAGAAAATCAAATCAAATGACAAGCAAGCAAATGTGCAGTTCAAGTGTTTAATGCAGTAACTACAGAATGCATACATACAGGAAATAAGTAGCGGAACTAAAGGCAACTACAAAGTACTACAAAATACAACACGCGGACCAATACATTTACAAAACATTCGAAATCCTTACAAAATGAGCTGTATTGGTCCTTTTTTTTGTTCTGCAAGTTGAATCTTTGTACAAACTCAGAAGATCCAATTTACCAACAAATTTCTGAATATTTCCACAATTGTACAAGTGCCAGGGAGAACTTCCAACCCAAGATTTGTTTCCTCACAGGTGCAAACCAGTGACCCCCCACCCCCTCCCTGCAGTCCAGGACGTCAGTCCGATCCTATCAGCTCACCACACTGATAGCTCTCCCCTTAAAAACCAAACCACAAAAATAAAAATAAAAAGGAAATAAAACAAGACCGCTTTCCTCAGCCACTACTACCAAGCTTCCAAACAAAAGTCAATCAGTCTTGAAGGCAAAAATAATTTATGGAGAGTTAGGGGGAGCCGAAGAGCAAGGAGTGAAATGTGCTCAAGCTTGTGCCTCAGTTTCAACAAAATAACTCAATCTGCTTCTTAAATGTCCCTTTTTAATATTTACATTGAACATTTTAACTTGTTGAGGGAGGAAAAAAAAAAAACCCAAAACTCCTCAGGTCAGATACCGCCCAGTGGCAGGCAAGCAGGAATCCAGTGCTGGCTGTGTGTCGATCAGACGTGCAGGGCCATTGGTGGGGCAAATGAAGGGTTGGGGAGAGGGAGAGCTCTCTCTCTGGGCACAGGAGCAGTTCCTGCAGCCTAACTGGCACCTGTTCCCTCCATCACCTGCTGGGCCTGTTTCTGCCCCATACAGCACTGAGCCACCGACTGGAACAACCTGTAGACAGACCAACAAAAAATTTTTTTTCTTCCCTCATAAAATAGCAAAGTTGTGTACGTGTCATGCTAGACGCCTTACTTCTCGATCTCTGGGGCACAGTGCACAAAATCATGGCTCCAGAACTTGAAGGCAGGGTTCTTGATCAGCTCTATAAAGGTGATGAGCAGACCCCACGGGTGTGGCCTGTTCACAATCAGCCTCTCCAGCAGGACCCTGATCGACACCATCATTTGTTAGCTAACAGACAAGTACTTAAAAGCACTTCAAAATAGAGGTAACCAATATACCTGGTGATCTGCTCTTGAATGGCTTCAGCATTGGCCTCGGCAAACAGATACAGCATGGTACAGCTGAAGTAGTGTGTGTGGCTGTTTGGATAACGCAGCTGATTGGCTATCGCATTCAGGAACAGATAGCGACCTGGGAGGAGAGCAAGTCGCAATGTAAGCTAAAGCCAGATATAGTGTAATTAAAAAAGGCAGAACACATTCTGCATCTCACCCTCAGTGTCTAGATCGACTGCGAGGTTCTGGAAGATGTCCATGTGTGCCGAGTGTGTGATGGTGCTCATGGAGGGAGTGCTGCCCTTGTTGTGAATGTGGGCAATGGCCTGGGTTCCAACGTACAGCACCAGAGCGTTGATCAGCTGAATGTTGTAGCGGTTGCCTGGCTCATTGGACACCTGGAAAAATGATTGAAATTGATTGGATTACCCCAAAATGCAAAGTTTATTTCAGGAAATTAGTGGCATTTCCACATAACAAATTTCCAAAAAAAGAATCCAGAAGAGAGGCAGCACATCAAAAGTATGGAGGTGCCTTTAGAGTGTTGCCCTCTTACCTGCAGGTTGCTGCGCAGCTCAGAGAGGAAGGTGACAGGAGAGCTGGTCTTGAGGTAGGAGTCAAGATCCTTCTTAAACTGGGACGGCATCACACCAGTGAAGTTTGTGAGGATGCGGGGAGCGATGTTGATCTCACTCAGCATATCCACCTAGAGAATATATACCAATTATTACACGTTCCACAACAGACCAGTCCCAATTGGCATCATAAACCACTCGTCACAAAATGCTACTTTGACTGTTGTGTTAAAGTCTTCAGTAGTTTGTCAAAAGAGTGCACATCAAATGACAGATATTGGCTGCAAAGGGGGCTAAAATGAAGAATGGGACACCCTACATGGACTTAATGGACATGCTCAAGTCTACAATGAAGTATGCCTTTTGAGCCTGAATTACAACAACTACAACAACAACATCATCATCATCGCATCACTACCTTCAGATTAGGAGTGAAGGGGTCCGGAAGCCTCATGTTGCGGGGGAAGGCACTCAGGATCAGATTCCTCAGCTGGATGCAGTTGGGTGGGATGACATCACAGAATCCATAATGGTAGTCGCACAGGAATTCTGGGAAGTCATGTAGCAGGACAAGCAGCACACGAAGTGTTCCCTTGGAGGAAAAAAATGCATAGTCACAAAATGAAGCAAAAATACTAGACATGCTTTTGAAGTCAAGTTCATACCTTGTAGAGAATTTGCATAGGTTTGTTGAGTTCAACATTCCTTAGGAAGGGTGCAAGATATTTAAACAAGTCTATCAGCAGCTGGGCATACATAGGCCAACCCTGTAAAAGAAGACAGAAATGTTTTAGGAAGAAGGTGTTCTGCAATAGATTGGCATGGATATGAGATTAGGAGGGATATCAGGGGTGTCTAATCTTGCTCCTGGAGGGCCACTTTCCTTTTTTAGTTTAGCTCCAGCAAACCTGCTGAATGTTTCTAAAGACCTTGATTTCTCTCTGGGTCAGAAAAAAACCCAGCAAGAAATGCCCCCCTGAAGCATGACTGTACACCCTTTATGAATATCCCACAGCAGATACAGACCTTCTGTTGTGGGGTGTGAGCAAGCATCCTGGCAATGAAGATGCGGTGAGAGATGAGCTCTAGCCAAGCATACACAAAACCAGGTGCTTTAGTCGGCCTCAGGATGTGGAAGGTGTTGCTAAAAAGAGACAAATGTCCATTATCTATACTGGAGTGACATATGAAGCAAAGCTTTGCTGAAGTCACTTTCAAAACTTTATGTTGGTAAACATCCTACATTTTCACTGGTAAACAATGGTAAATGTGATTAAACCTAAAAACTAAAGTCATGTTACTTACCAGAAGGCAGTAAGAGTCTGGAAGTTGATGGTCTCCAGCACATGCTCTGGTGCGTTAAGCTCCAGTAAGAGCATGATGAAGATTCTGTGGTACGGAAGCTGCTGGAACTCTGTCTGCCTCACATCATGATCCTGGATTAGCACACCCACCACAATGCCCAGGACCTACACCAGGACAGTTAACATAGCATTAACCAAAACCTCCAAAAAGAAAAAGTCAACATTAAGCCATCTCAATCCATTGTAAGCATTCAAACCTTGTTGAGCAGGTTTATTTTAGTGACTGTGTTGGTGGCCTCTCCAGAGTGTTTGACCAGAAGGGCAATAAGCCGAACAAAAGCGTCCAGGTTATGGTAGCACTTGGCCCGAATGATGGCAGGACTGGTGGTTGGGTGCTGCTGTTCAGCTTGAGCACGATAACTGATCTCTACACACATCTCTGTGCACAGCCGGAAGAAGCGAGTGATCAAGTCATCAGTCTTCAGGATACCCTGTTGGTGCATCTACAGGGAAAAAGTATGTGGAACAGGATAAGGTAAGATAATTCTAACCTTGAGAGAAACCTACTTGGGACTTCTGCATATTGAGTGCTCTTAAAAAAAATTGCTGACCTGGCCAACAAATGCAGAGAAGGCCTTGGTGCTGTCCCTTCCTGCAGCTGCTGAGTGGTACAGATTGACCCATTCTCTCAGCAGGTACTCTGCCTTCTCTCTAAGGCCTGGTGGGTCATCATACTCGGATGCTTGAGAAATTCCAGAGTGCATCATGAAGTTTGGCCCACCATGGTGACGATCGATCATGGCCTCATAGTTGGAGCGGACAACATCCATAAGCTGTGGCAAACTATGGATTACACAAAAGTAATCCAGGTTATTTTTTCAGGAGGAACGACATTTAGTTGTGTGACCAGCAGGATAAGTACCCTTACCCTTCAGGAGCATTGGCTCTGGAGTGAGCGCTGGTCCTCATCAGGGTTTCGATGGTGTGGAAAAGATCTGCTTCAGTGATGTGGCTCACACTGCGCTCATCAACCAGCAAGAGCTTCACCAGCTGCATGGCAAATGCTACTGCCATGTAGTTGAGCCCATTCTCCATGGACTACAAAAAAAAATAGGAGTGAAAGAATTTGCTTGTTTACAATGGTTCCTTTTGAAGTCCTTGAGACACTATCCTCACCTGAGCTAGGTGCAAATCATACTGCTGCATGTTGACCAGGTGGTTTCTGATGAGGAGCTCCACAGCCTCAACATTGTACTTGTATTCATCTCTACACTCAATCAGGCATCTGCAGGGTGAGTAGAACAAAAAGTTAGGGCCTTTGTTACTCATGTATGCTTGAGATACAAGTGTATATTACAGTGGTAGTACTGGCCTGGTGATTTGCTTGTTGCACCACTGTGGACCGTAGGCACGACCATCCTGTAGGGCTTTCAGCACCAGCAGATGGCACTCCCTGTAGCTTAGCAACAGTTCAGGATCAGCACCACTAGTGGCATCCAGAAGACCCTCCACAGCCTGAGAGTGAGAGGTTTGTTAGATCTAAGCTGAGACAGTCCTCACACGTTTAGCTACAACATATGAGCCAAAAGGTTTATAATGATCCTCATGGCCTTTATTAATCTTTTAAAAGGTTTAATTAAAATTGAAGCTAAACTCTGCAGAACAGTGGCTCTCAAGAAGCAGAATTATACAATTTCTTAAAGAGTCTCTAACCTTCTGCAAAAGTCCCAGGGCAGCAATGCCATCACGGGAGTTCCTTGCCATGACAACTGCCTCCAGCAGGCTACGTATGGCCTGGGTCTGTGGGTTCATGGCCAGTGCAGGGGGAATTGCATGCAGGTGCTGTTCCAGGTCAGAAATGCACTTCTCATAGATGTGAGCCACATCATCAGTTGGCCATGCCTGTTGCTGCAATGCAGTAAAAGAACCTGTGAGTTACTTCCATCATGTGATAACCCAACAAGATCTCTTCCAGAATAAGGGCTTTATACCTTCATTGGTTGAGCAAGAAAGCCAGTTGGTTGAGACAGGTCATTACTGGGTAGGAAGCCTGGAACGTTGCGGGCGAACTCCTCATAAACAGCCAGCTGTTTAGGATCCACTCCACCGACCTAGAGAAGGAGCAAAACAGAATCCAATATATTGTCATACAGAATAGTATATAAATGACCTTTGAGACATTTGCAAAGATCTCTCACCTTCAGTCTGATCTGCTCAGGCATGCGCTCTGCCTGATAGGTGAGCACCATGGGGTCACAGTAGCGTCTGCCTTCTTGGCGAGCATGCTTCCTCAGCTCAAATTCCTGTGAGGTTGAAAAATGGTGTTTAATCTTTGAGACCTTACCAGAAGAAGCTATTGCTTGACTGGTAGCAATTAAAATTGTGCCCATGCACTCACAGTTGCCAGTCTCTTATCCATCTCCGGGCCAGCTTTCTCCACTGCTGTCTTCTGGATAAAGCAACATGCAAGCTCACAGTTGTCCTGTGCGATGCGAGCAGCCGCCTCTTCCATCATCTCTCTCTGCTGGGGTGTGGGAGCCTGAAAAGGACATACTCAGTGAGTCTAATTTGGGAATTGGTATCAATTTGAGAGAGAACAAACATAAATTTTCCCGTACCCTAAGAGCTGCAGCAAAGCTGTTCTTCAGATTGGTGGCAATGCTCATGAGTAGTGGCTCTCTGCAGGTGATCATGGCCATGCCAGCAGTCAGGTTACGCATCATGTGGTGAGCAGCCACACGCATATGAGACTCCTCTGAGTCTAGAGCAAAGTCCTTCCTGACTATCTGCTCACAGGTGGTCATGGCGATCTTTATAGATCGGTCCACCACTGGGTGCACAAGCTCCTGTACAGCACGTTCGATTGCTGGTCTCACACACTGCTTCAGCTGAGGGTGGGCCTGTAGCAGTGGGATCTATAAAAATTTAGGTGAAAATGGTTAGTGTATTAATTAACAATATTTGAAAATAGTTAATGAATTGGTTGATAGAGTGAGGAACTAACGTTAACATTGATGTTGATGTGTGGGGCCAGTCCAGCCAATGCATACACATTGATGTCATGATAGCTGAACTGAGGTGTAGGTGGCCCGGTGGCTGTACAGGCCATGGTGGTGGCCGGAGTTGAGGGAGCAGCTGTGAAGGGAACAGAGTCTGCTTCTGGTTAAACCAGAACTGGAAAATATGGCAAACAGCATGTCATTTATAATGTGTCCAGTTTAGTGTAATACCTGTTGTAACTATAGGCAGCAACTCTTCGGGAGGCTTGGTCTCTTTCTTTGGTGCAGAGAGCTGCTCCTCCAAGGTCTTCAGCTTCTCTTTGTCTCTCAGCAGGTTCCCTGGCTTTAGATCAGTGATGTCCATAGACAGATTCTTGCAGAGCACCTCAATCTCAAACTTGAGGTTAAGCTGCAACAACAGAATTGTGGGATTGAGTGAAAACCATTCATCAAAAACCTGTGCACTATACATTTAGCATTAAAGAGAGGTTACTGACCTTTAAGTCATGTTCCTGGTGGAGTTCAGCCAGTACATTCATGATGCCCATTGTCCAAGGGTTCTGCGGTCTGAAGATCTACAAAACAGGGCACCAATTAATTTATGTTCTGATATAAAAAATATGTTATGACTATGAGAACTCATTATTACCACACTCCGCAGACTTGATTCCAAGACTTTGGCCACAAAAGGGACGACATACAGTAACTCCTGCTGGCCTTTCACATAAGCCTCCAACAAAAGAGATTTCAGCTCCAGGTCCTATATGAGCACAATACATTAATGCTGGTATAACAACACATGCTATACACATTTTACAAAGGTGATGGATAATAAATGAACTCACTGTATACAGGATGGGTTTGTTTTTAGCTAGGGTGATCATTCCAAGCCAGTGACCCAAATTCTTCAGCAGGGATCGATCTGAGAAATTAGCAGCTGCCTTATCCGAGGTAAGGAGGACCTGTGATAACAAAGAGAGACCACAAAGTTTTCATAACCCATTTATGGCATTAAATGGATTATTTTTTAAAAGCCTTACCTTGATGTTTCTGTAAGTCTCATTGAGAACCATCTTGACAAACTCTGGGTTTTTCAGTGTGTCCAAGAAGTTGGAATACAGGCTGTGGAAATTGGGCTCAATGCTGACACGCTTCATCACCAGGTACTGAGAAACCCACGGCATGAATTCTTCTTTCACAGTCTCTTTTAGCTCCTCCACCTTCAAACACAAAGAGGTGGTTTAGGGGTTAAAAAAACAACAAAAAAAAACAAGTCATTAAATCGTATACCAAAGATATCATTTGTAAAAATAAACACCTTTTGGGACATGTTTGACTGGGACAAGTTGTTGAAAATGAAAGCAATCTTCTCCTGAACATTTTCTGGGGGCTCCACAATCCTTTCAGTCTGATCTGTGGCCACTAACAAGGTGTCAATGTTTGTGGTGTTGATTGAAGGCTGTAGAAGAAATTAAAATATTAAACATCAGTTCATTTTAGACCATTGCTACATTGCAAAAGTGACTTGTTTACGCACTGGCACATCCTTCTTGGGTCCAACAGCTGTAGGTCTCGTGATGGTGGTGGTTTTGGCAGCGGTGGTGGTCGTGGTGGCTGTAGTCACTAAGGTGCTGGCTTGGCCAGGTTGGGGGGCTTTAGGGGGCTGAGACTGAGCTTGCGCTTGGGCTAGAGCCAGGCTGCCTGGGGTGGTAATGGAGCCTTGCATCTTCACAGGAGGGTCTCTTGACTGTTGGCCATACTCTATATACTACACACAGAAAATGGACAACAGGAAAATCATCAGCTGAAAGTTTAAATAATGACAGAGTGCAAAATTATAGGAAAATAAAATGGAAAAAAACTAGGTTACCTCTTGTAAATGGTGTGGAAACTGTAGGAAATGGGCTATTGATGCCAAGTGCTGACAGTACTGGGGATAGTCCTTCAGTCTGAGGAAGAAAGTGGCTCAGATTTAATATAAATCAAAAGCACAATTTAAATAAAATCTGCTCTATTTGCTGAACCAAAATAAGTACCTATTTTTAAATCTATCTAGTGCAGCGATCCCAAAGTAATACATCTTTGATCCGAAAGGTTTGCGTAAGGCTTCCAGGACATATCTTAAGGCCAAGCCCAGCGCCATGTATGTGACCAGGCCCTTCTCAATGATTCCCCCAAAGAGGCAGGCGGTGATGTGCAGCTCTTTGTCTGGATACTGAGGAAAGAATCGGTACTCCTCAAACAGATTCCTCAGCATGCAGTTAAAAACTTCTCGTTCCCGCTTGATGTTTGAGTCCTTAAATCTTTGTAGCATCTCCAGCACCTGCATTGAAACAATAGCAATAAACTTGAAAGCTGAACCTAAAAAAATAAGTTTTGAAATTCTGAGTGAACAAAAGCACTTTTCCATTCATTCGATTCCATCTAGCAAACTCACCTCGTCCACAGACATTGTGGGATGTGGTGGATGGTTGTAGATGCGCTGGAAGTAGCTGTTGGCCTCATCGTCAATCTCCTTACTAAAGTGCTGGTTTGCCTCGGGCCACACCTGAGAGAGGTCAGCTGTAACAGAGGAGGGAAAACCGGTTACCACACCTCCATCTATTTATAAACTGATTTTAAATGCATAAAGTGCAAATTCAGAAAAGAAGCTCCTGGCAAACAGCCTATTTTCCTTCATAATTTAGTATCCAAACTAGTTGCCAAGAACATCACGCAGTAATGCAAACTGACCTGCATTTCCTCTTGGATTTCTCAGAATTTACCTTTTTTTTTTGGTCCAGAGATGAAAATTATACAGATTAAACAGACTCCGAAATGTCAAAAGGACTTTGAGGCACTGAGAGCTACTTTTAAGAGGAAATACAGCTTGAGGAACATAGCACTCTCCCAGCTTCAACACCACTTGCAGGCCTTTATCTTACTCTGCTGGAAGGTTGGGGGATTTAGCCCCGGTGTGCTCATCTTCCTGCTGCTGAAGACATCACTGCTGACGGTGGGCATGCCCAAACCTGAGCCAATCCCAGACAAGCTTGTGCTCAGAGGACCTAAGGAAGCAATTCAAGAAATGCGTTCAATTCTAATTCATTTGTAACCAAAAATACACAGCCTCATTATGATTGATATCAGAGTTCATTAATACACAGCTGTCTTATGGTACCTTGGAGCTGTGAAGAGAGGGGGTTGATTCCTGGGAAAGCTGTGCTGGGGTTTGGGTTGGGCAGGTTTGAGAAGGCTTTGGCTGGGGACTGGGGGTTACTGAAGGCAGAGCCCTGCAGGCTGGGGAATCCTTGCATGCTCGGGGTGTGAGAGGTGGACGAGACACCTAGACTTAAAGAGCCCATTGCAGAGAGAGTGTCCATCTGGAATACAACAGGACAGATTTGAGAACACCACTATCAGGGAATCTTGACTCTCATATCAATATTCAATCAGTTCTTAAGGCCATGGTTACCTGCACAGGCGAGATAGCATCTAAACTGCTGGTGCTGGGAGCTCGTCCCTTTGGCAGGACTCCTGGTGGCGGCTGCCGGGCCTTGTTCATCACATTGCTACAGTTGGCCACCATGGTCAAGATTGTCTCTGATAGCTCTTGAGACACACTCCTGCTCAAAGAAAAAATAATAATAATTTTAACCTCAACCCAAGCACTTTCTTAATGTGTACATGCATAATGGTGTGTTTTGTCAGTTTTGATAGTCAAAGTGTTCAATTATACAATTTAAACTCCTTTAAATTCTTGTGTTGCACAAATTTCTGTGGTCCTTGGGACAACGTGAAGCACCACAGATATTAATTGTTGAAAAATCGCATACGATTGTCATGCGCATTTGTCTATAAACCGGCTCTGTAACCAACTGTGAATCTCCAGCACTTGTATTCAGCTGGAGCAGCGTTTACTAAACAGAGGCATAGTTCTCTGTGAAGTAACAAAATATTGCGTGCGATAGTCAAATTGCAAATAATCATTCTGCGATATTGACAGCTGTTTGCGTAGCTTCTCAGTGAACCTTTTGAGTGTGGCCCTTTGTAGTAAATGTTAAACCTGAAAATGCACGCAAATACCACATGACGTTTTTAATTAAAACTCACAATGTAGCTTTAGTTGAGTGTTTGAAACAAGTCCTTCTGTGAAATGCGTCTTCTTACACAATACAGCATGCAACATATTTCATAGTAGCATTCTAAGCAGTGACAAAGGCGTTGCATTATTATTAAGAAAATGATAAGAACTCAGATAAACCATATGTTGTCATGGTCATGTGTTTGATAATCCCGTTGAATCAAATGAAAGCAGTTTAATATTCTGTCATACAAATGCTATAGTGATTTTCCATAGACTGGTATTTCCTGTCTTTCTTCGGTGCATAACTAGCTGTTCTGTAAGACTCGCAAGAGCACCCTCTGGGCTTTGGAGATTTATTGTTGATCACATCACCGTACTTTCCTCACATGACTTGCAAGACAAATTGCAGCTTTTGCTAAATCACCATTGTGATTTTACCAATTTATTGTTCAGCCCTACACCAAACGATCAATTCCTGTGTACTGATGGCCACTGTTGTTTAGGACCACCAAGAGAATAAACAAAGCCAAAAATCTGACTGATTTTGTTTAGTCTGAACCTGGCATGAGGCTGTATACATACCCAGCACAAGACTGCAGACATGCAAGCATGGTAGCCAGTGTTTCAGGAGGAAGTTGAGCACTCTTCGGCTGGTCTTTCTCTGGGGCCAAACCACCCATAATAGAGGGGCAGCGTCTCTTCAGAAATGTGACACATGCCTGGATGAATGGCTCCTAATGGATAAGGACAGAACATGTCAGTTTTTTTCCAATGCTTTAGTTCAAATTCAAACAATCCGTCCATGAATGCTCCCTTACCCCATGCTCCCGTATTTTGTCAGTGAGCCATTTGTCAAGTTTGAGGTATTCACGGCGAGAGGCAAGTGCAGCAAGGTCAATAACAAAGGCAAATGGAGTACCATTCAGCAGCATCGATAGAGACTGCAACACACAAACACAATAGCATTCAAAATGTTGTCACACCAGTTTTTACCAAGACCATATCATCTACTCCTCAGGTGCAGGAGTTAAGGTGATCGGTACCTTCAAGTCCTGAGCCACATCCAGGATGCGAGATAGCTTGGCCTGGTCATATTGCTCCCCTCTCATGTACCACTCGGCCATAGAGTGCATGATCAGCTGGCGGATGGATGGGGACTGGCCCTAGAAACATGACCCGGGCACATATTAGTACAAGGTGACACAATAACAGAACTTTCTGCCTCTGTCAAATTCACCCACCTGTCCATGCCAGGCATAGTGCAAGATGATCGCAGAGTTAGGGTGATTGCCCAGGAAGATGGGCATGAGGGTGGAGATGAGCTCATGACGCAGGGTGTGCCAAGAGGTGCTGATTTGCAGAAGCGCCAGCACCAGCATGTCTGGGCAATGCTTGATGGGGAAGCTGAAAAGCTGCTTCACCTGTTCATAATGCCCAACTTCAGAGAGGCGCAAGAGGCTCTCCACAAGGTCCAAGCTCTTCCTGTTGAGCAAAGTGGAAGATATAAAAACCATTTAAGACTAACCATTTTTGGAAAGATTAGATGGAACATTAATTGGTTTGAGACTTACCATGTGGCTATCTCCCTGTTGTCATCCTCAGGTGGGGCCTTCAAGATGTCAATAGCAACAGTATGGCAAGGGTAGTCAGCAAAGCAGAACACTTCAGGACTCAATAGAGAGTGCTGAATGAACGACAACTGGAAATAAAACAAAAAACTAATTACAGCCAAACGTAAATATGCTACTTCATTTCCACTGCAAAGTTGATGACAAATTCATATAATTGATTTGATTATTTTCAAACTTGGTGGTGCATTATGTACCTAACACTTTTTTTTTTTTACCTGTCCTTCTGCATGCTTCCATGGTCTGTAAATGAGATCCACCGGGAACACTTCCATTCCCAGACCCCTCTGGATCCCATAGACAACTATCTGAAGCCCCTTACTGTCCCGGATCAGGAAGCCTGGGTGATCCAGCTCATAGGTAACCTCTTTGAAATTCAGATTAGGGTTCTGAGGGAATAAGTAGCGTCAGATACAGCTAAAATGAAAAAGTCCTGAAATATGTTTGTTCATCAACTTTGTTTGTGCGCCAGGTTAACCTACAATCCCTTTTAAAAGGAATTAGCAAAACAATCACTGCTGTTTTGCATACAGCATATTTATATATGCATAAACTAACTAAACTGAGAAAATGTTCCAGCTTCAGAAACAAACTAAATGTGAAAGCGCCCCAAAATAACCTGAAGCTTACCACTTCTTTAACCACATCAATCAGAACTTCAACATTCCAGGCCTGAGAGCTGTCACTCTTGTCCTTCCCGTCACTCCAGATCCCACCACCGCCCACTGGATTGGTGATGGACTACAAATAAACAGAAACCAGTTATTCAAACCAAATCACGCTTTAACCAGTGCTGATTTGTTACTTAAGTTTTATATCATATCTTTCACATATTTATCATATTTCCTTACATTATATACAGTAGTTTACATAAAGCTTAGTACACATTTTATAAGACAATGCTCAAAGGAGTAATATGCAATTTAACATTTAAAAATAAATCTGGTTCAAGATTTCCATTTAATGTTTCTAATCAATTTCAAGATTTATTTGAACCCATTTCGAATACAAAGTACTATTTTAGTAGTCCTCATAGCTGACAATAACACAGCTGAAGAGAACATACCTGAAGGCCGATGCCGTCAGACAGCCCAGAGTGAGTGCGGGCCATCATGCCCAGCACTCTGGCCACCTGACTGGCTGTCACCTCTCGCACCCCATACTGCAGGATTATGTTCCTGCACTCTTCAAGACTGGAGAAACATGAATAAATCAATCAATTAGTCAACGCTCTGGTTGTAATTCAGGTAAAAACATATTATCTATATACACAGACTACATTAACAGCAAACTTTTTATTTTTTAATACCTTGCACAAAAGCCATAGCCAACTTCTTGCATGAAGTCAGCAAGAGAACTCTCCATCATGGTCTTATTTAAATCTCCAGAGTCTGGCAGGATCCTGTCCATGAGAATGTCCCGTTTGTCAGGGTACAGCAGTGGTGCAAGCACCACAGGACAGCGCTCCTGCGGGAAATCTGGAACACAAATAAAAACAGGACTGAGAAACAATTCTAATCCAAATATAGCATGCAGGAAGCAATCATCTGGTGGAGTTTTCCATTAACCTCTGCACAGTGTTTTGAGGAACGCGTCAATCTGCTCTTGTCCGACTCCGCTCGAGCCCTTTTGACCGAACAGAAGATGGGAAAGGAGCAGATGCAGAACCTCTATGGCAATGTCCTGGAAGCCACCTTCCTGATTCCCTCCGAGGTCCGCGTCCACGTACGAGCGGAGGAGGTCAGGGAGCTTCTGCTTCACAAACTGAGCAGCTGTAAAAGAAACAAAACAAGGTTTGCGGTGCTGAAAACTTTCTGCAGAAGTGAAACTAAAACACGAAATTAAGAGTCAGGAAGTGAACACTTACCAAACCCTCGAAGGTCTGCGTTGCTGGAGTTCAGCAGAGCAAGGCCCAAAATCACCTGGTGAAAGCCAGAGAGCGTTAAACTGATATTCTTACACTGATTTAATAGAAATGTTGATTATACTGCAAAATTGAGCCTACCTCCTGAACCTTGCTTAGCTTGAGAACTTTACTCAGCTGAGTAAATAAATGAGGTGATGGTTTCAAACTCTACAAACAAGCATATATTTGCAACCAATGAACAACTTGAACAAATGTTTAAAGGGTCTATATTTTAGAATTTTTAACATATTAGTCACCTTTTGTACTAAACAATATTTCACTAAACAAAGGTCCAAAAAAGGACTTAGCCTTGTCTATAATGGGTCACTGAATCATGTCCAGTCTTTTGTATGCTGTGCATACATAAGTGAGAACATAAGCAACAAATTGCTAGCTGCAGTTCACTTCACAATAATAACACAAGTCACTGGTGTTACTAATAAGCCCTTTAAAAATTTTAAATACACTTGAACGTACCTTTTGATAGTGCAGGGGATTGTCAATGGCGTAGCAAAGCGTTGAAATAAAATTTGGTTTCGTTATAAGAGACACACACTCCTGGATCAGAAACTGTGTCTGAAGAAAATGAGGCAGAAATATTAAACAAATATTCAAAAAAAAAAAGTACTACAGATTCTCAAAAGACAAATTCCACAAACCTGGTGGAAATCTTTGCCACTGCTTTTACCATCGCCACTGAAATCCACATGGGAAAAGAGACAGCGTAATAGATGCCGGTCTGCCTCAGGGCCGTGACGATTCACAATCTGAGGAAAAAAGTGATGCATCAAATTGTCAGTACCTTCAGCTTGCTGATAAAACTAGCAATTCTAAATTAAAATTCTAGGTTTAAAGTGAAAAAGTAAGCCTGTTTTGACGCCACTGAACTTACATGTTGTATTTCCTGCTGGCTGGCTCTGTAGTTTTTCTTAGTTAAATTGTCCACCAGGTAGCTGATTTGAGACAAAGCCAGCGAGAGCGAGTCAAGATTCATTGCTGGTTGGGGCGGAAGCAGGCGGCCGAGCCCGGCGCAAAATCACCATTATTCCCCTTTAGGCCCTTCCGGGAAAGGGTTCTTTTTGCCGGCCCCCCCCCCCCCAAAAGGTGTGAAAAGTGTCCGGTGTCCAACAAGCTGAGTCTCTGTGTAGATGCTGATTCCAAGTAAGGTCCTTCAGTGCAATTCTTAGTGTAACATCTGGAGAAACAATGATAGAACAACAATCAGAGCATTAAAGATCCAACAACATTGCTAGAACAAATTTTGAAGGGAACAATACATGTATGGACAGATTTTTCCAATTTTAAATACAATGACCGCTTTGCACTACTTAATTTGTCCACAAGGTGTCAAGAGGAATTGAACCTTAAATTGTCAAAAGTTGATGAAATAAACTACTAAAGATTGCAAAAACCAGAGACACCTATGCTGATGAGAGGATAAAATGATACTTGAAGCTCTGGTCTAACCATGTGTAACATTCAAAACTAATTAAGACTTGTTCACAATAGGGCTGGGCATTATGATGATATATAGTTACAGCGAGATAAACTTTTTTTTAATTCTGTCTATACTGCCACATGTAAATAAGTGGGCGTGGCTAACTTGTGTGCAGTATGTGTGAAATGTTGCTCATGGGACTGAGAGAAGCACTGACTGGAGCACTCATAGGCCCAATCCCAATTCTACCCCTTAGCCCTTCCCCTTACCGCTTGTTTTGTGTGTTCACATGAGGGGGTAGGGGTGTCCCAATTCTCTTTAGCTTGAAGGCATAGGGCTAAGGAGAAGGGCTAGATAACCCTTGAAACAGAAATTTTTAAGGACCACACTCGAAACCAAGGGGTACAAAAATTTCCCAGAATAAACCAGCTACAACAGCAGCATGGCTGCACACGAAAGTCAGGAGATGCACAAATGAGTATTTGTCATTATTACGAATTTTTACAACAAACAAGCATATGTTTTAATACATTCATAACAGCGTTTGTATTTTACCGTCATGCTTTAAAAAAAAAAACTACTAAAAAAAACTCAGCTACATTTTGCTATCTAAAATCCATAATAATAACTCCTGTATAGTAGTCCCACAACATAATTTCACATCTGTCACTCGATGACACTCGAATACCCTGTCCGAAAAGTCTAGTCACTGGGAATGACCTTTTTACTAGTATAATGTTAATGCTGTTTTCGTGTGTTTACATAGATGAATATGGCCACGGTGTAAATGCACAGTACAGTTACGAGCTTATTGCTACATTATATCCTTATTATAACATGATATTATGGCCTTCGGTGATTTCCTGAAGATAAATACCAAAAAAATAATGCGACTGGAATAACTACAGCAGTCGCAATCGTCAATCTCATATGAAGTAAGAGATTGCGATGACATATGATGACGTGTGCAGGTGTTGTAGTGGTGTCCCATTTCAAGGGCCATGGGAAAAGGGTAGGGGTACAAAAATAGAATTGGGATTGGGCCATAATCTGAGGTGAACTTTTATCTGTGATTTAGATTAGGGATGCACCAATCAACCAACCAAAAACAAAACAAACCGGACATTAAAAAAAACAAACAAAAAAAACACACAATCGGCAGGTTTTTGGTTCTATCCATGTCTGGATGTATACAAACTGTACTGCAACAACTTTGCACTACAAAGTCTATAAAGCAAATATTAACAGAGATCAGAGAAGCTGAAGGCGCTGAACAGATTAACACACAGAGAAACGTGATGGAAAAGGCACGACACGGAAAAGGCCGAACACTGATGGGAACACAATCATTTGAACAAACATTAACTTTAAAGTATATTTGCTTCATTCTTCCACAATTCCCTAATCCTTTCAACATTAAATATGGTATGGATCATATTTGTGTGTTAGCTCCGTTTTCATTACAGCTCATTTAGGCGATCAGAGTTTAGATTTCAAATTGTAAAGCTTGATAAAACATATATACTTAATGTACATGGGCTTCATTTAATATAACTGTGCAACTGAACATAAAATGTTATTTTGTGTGGATTACAGTAAATTGGAAAGATTGTTTGAAAAAAGTGAGTTTTACATAAGTAGCACACGTACTACTTATGCGGAGTAAAATGTTGTAGTAAAATCCAAAATATTTTCGTGTGAGGATTTACTGAGGTATTTATGACTCAAACTTAGTGTCATAATAAAACTTTAGATGGTATAGTCCTATAGTCTTTGATATGAACCATATTAAATACTACCAGGCTGCTTTGCTTACAGTAACCAATGAAACGCTGCTACTCCAGCAGTTCTACACGCGACACCTGCAGAAAGAGAATGAATCTGCATTTTTGATCTGCAATGGTTGAATCTGCCAGTGTGTTTCACGTAGCAGAATTTCACAAAGCCATATTGGTTTTTTTTCACTTCATATTTTGAAATTATACAATCTGTTTTAAATCACCAATTAACATATATACACATATATACACATATATATATATATATATATATATATACACATATATATATATACATATATACATATATATACATATATACATATATATACATATATATACATATATATATATATATTATAATTCTGCTTTGTGATTAAAGTGTAGTTGTTGCCTCTAATTGAATTACTGCAGATTCAGCCTGTAATGAAGGAAACAAATAATGTTCACGCAACCATTTTCTATAGTTTCTAGTACAAAACATGAAAAAAAAAGAAAGAACTGAAATCAGTATCAAATTAGCCAATTAGCTGGTAAAAAAAATATCGGAATCTGAAAATCATGATCAGTTTTTGATTACAAACTTGAAACTTTGAGGGTTAGTACAGAATAAGTCTGTGTACAATATCCTATAGTAAGTTAAACAGTCACTTGTGTAGCGCTACAGCCTCTGCTGAATAAAGGCTGATGTATACTTCTGCATCCAGTGATCGGCGTGACCCATGGCGCCTGCCTTGTGCCTAGTCGTGCATTTATACTTCTGCATGCTGTTTGTGTTGCTCTGCAAGAACACTTCCAAAACACTAGCTGGCAGTAGGTTTTATGTTCCTCTGTGTAATGTTTCTTTGTGGGAGTTTTTTTAATGCTACCTTAATGTACAAGTAGTTAAAACTCACTCATTCAGAGGTGGGAACCGGCGGATGTGCAACAACTGTAATCATAAGGTAAACACAAAACAAAAGTTTACATCTGGAGCTCCTTCACGGGACTCGACCCTTGTAAACAGTCACTCCATCAGGTTCGCGGTTCTTAACACCACCCACACTCATCACCGCTACTAAGCTGACCAATCACAGAACTTGCGCTATGCGTCGTTGCCAGGTGTAGTTATGTTTTTTGAGAGTTGCGTGTCAGTGTTGACGTCAGGCACAGCGAGGGCTATGCGACCATGCGAAGGCTGCACCAGACAATACACATGCGCAAAAGCATAAATCAGCCTTAACAGCCTCCACCAGGTCTTAATGTCCACTTAAGAAAATTTAATTAAAATACACTCAAAATTATTTGGTAATCAACGTAAGGGGCTATTTCACTAGGTAGTTATCCGCTTGTTAAATGTGAAGTCACGTGAAGCGGCTTCCGGGTCCAAGCACTCTATCAAACTGTATGGGGAGACACATCAAATGGTAATAATAAACGTTTACAAAGCAATGTATTACTCTCGAATGATCACAATATATATATCCATGCCTAATATCCGATATATAAATTGTTAAAATTTTGGTTCAGTATTCCATAAGTCCCCGATACGTCACGACTTAACAAGTGGATAGAAACTAGACAGCAGACTGGTCTCCCAAAAACTAAATTTCCCATTTTACTGGTTCCATTGCCACTAGCAATATGAACTGTAAAGTGATGTTTCTAAGTATGGTAGCCAACAAAATCAACAACAGAATCAGAGTTGGGTTTTTCATCGAATGTCATAAAAAAACAAACATGGAATGTAGTTGTATAAGTTATGCGACTGGATGAACAAAAATGAGGGCTAAATCACCCATGACAAATGTGTCTGAGAAATGGACAGAATGCAGCAGACCAAGACGACACATAATCTGTATGTGTCTTATAACAAAAATAATGTTCCAGTGGTAGGGCTGCACAATATATCGTTCACATTGTAGGATATGTAATGTCAGGATTATAATTCATCATTTGCATGTGTTTTTGAGGTCTGTGACTGCATAAGGATTTTAAAAGCATCCAGGCATAATAAATTGCATTTTTATTTTTATTGAATTATTTAGACAAAAAAAGACTTGGCAGTATTATTTTACATTTGATTATTAAATTACTGTACCTAAATACCATCTGACTAAATGCCAATCATAATTAAACCATTAATAGTTTAGTTATTTTAGTTCCCCCAAAATCACTTCACATAACTATAATCATTCGTAGTTCCTGTGATGCAAACATGCTAAAACGGGTACTTTACAATAATTTTAACAATTACGAAAATATTTCTTGTCAAAAACTCACCTTGAGTTCATATGTTATTAACCAAATCACACACCGCACTTAGTATTGCACTATGTAATAATTTCCCGTCTAATACATGAATTTCACGTCTTCACTACACTCAGAAAATACACCTTAAGCTTCTTTCAGTTAATTAAGTGCATCTTCTGAGCATTTACATAACACTTTTCCAGTGTGAACACTACTTACATGAAAACAAAATCACAGAATAATGCGTAAGTGCATTTAATGTAATGACATGCGAGTTAATAAGCATAGTCAACATTTATTTTCATTCAACATACTAAAACAATTTACTAAACTGCACCACATTTTATCAAAGAAAATGTCATACTTTCACCTCAACGTTTTCAGTCACTTTCTGTTTTATTTTTATCGCGCTGAGAGGAACAGAGCGGTACAGCTGCAAAACCGGAAGTCATACCCCCTCAGACTCTCACAGGCCTCGAGTAAAGTAGCACAAACAGAGTAAATAAACTTTTAGTATGTGTGGTTCATGCAAAACTAAAAGGGAAAATGTATAATAATGAGAAAACTTAAGTGTGACATTTAGTAAAGTAATGTGAGCAGGTGTGAATTGTACAACTCTCAAAATAAAATGATTTCTTGAAACATTTAATAAAAAAAACAATAAAATAAACTCAAATAACTACTAAGAACAGCAGAAGCTAGCGTTATAGGTTCGTTTTCAAAAGCCAACCACAAAACCAAGCTAATGACTGACGCGTTCAATAGATATAAACACAAATCAATCTGCATTACAAATAACATTATAACGTTATATTCACAAGCTCCTAACTAACATTTCAGTTCAAATCAAACACTCCCAGCTCGGCTGTGGAAAACACCGTTAGCAATCCTAGTGCTAACTCATCTTAAACCAAACTTTTTGTTTACACATTTAAAATGTATACACGTATGCCCTAAAACACACATTTTAAATGTGTTTATCAGCCAATCGCTCTAATTATCTCAAAACAAACTCTTGTGGGCTTTTAAACCACAATTACCGTCAGATTCACCAACAGTCGTGCTAATCCAGAGCATGCTAAAAGCTAGGCTAAGCTAACAGCGTAAACCTCATTGTTTCGAACGGTGACGAGCACTTAGCCTGTTCCCGACATGCTCACCTAACTGACAGGAACCTGGCTTCTGATTTGTTTAGGGCATTAACGTTAGAATTATACAGAAATGGTTCTTACGCATCTTCAACCCACGGTGATCTCATGCAAGTCAAAGTGCTAGTAAAACACTGGCAAACACTTCTAGTTCTAGTAAGAATATCTGGCAGCCTAACTCATGTAAAGGCGTAATAAATGCACTGGTGGTTGCGTACTACATGTTAGTAATGGAAGTATGTGTAAAGCAGTGTTAGTGAACATTAGCAGCCATGCAGTTTTGCATATAGGCACACTGCTGTCTCCCGGGCCTCACTCAACACATTTATATGGTTGGAGAAACCAAACTCGGAGTCTAAATCACACCAGTGATCATGTAGCACCAACACGAGCCCTGATCATGACTAGAAGGTTTTCCAAAATTAATATTATTGCTATCATCAACCGAACTCCTACGTGCTGTTACAGACATTCCCATCATCCCGCGCGTAGGGCAGATTTGGTTTTTAGGAGTTTTTGGCCGTTAAATAAGCAAGGTAAGCTACACGCTAACAAGCTAACGTTAAATTAGCCGAGCAGACAACATATGATAACCAATTCATATCTCCAGCGCTTTGGGGGATTATAGCGGAACCCCGAGCGCACAGAGAGGACGCGTTACCTCGATCCTGGAAAAATTACGTGCGGATGATCATTTTCGTCGTATTTCTTCGTTCTGATCTTGACGGATAAAAGGTCGCTTTCTCCCTCGGTTCGGTTTGGATTTTTCAAAATAAAATGGCGACTGTCACGGCACGCGCGCGCACCCAGTGCGGTGCTTATTGAGCTCGCGCACGAGCTCGCGACTACGCAAGATATAAAGCGATGCGCGCTGCCACTGCGCCCCGCCCCTCCCTGTGCGCACAAACGCTACAAAATGATGCAGATCTGCGCAAATGCGAACACACACCTGTTGCTGTGTGAACGGATTTACAATAAGAATGTGCTTCTTTTTTTTTCTCCTAAACAAGAATATACCTCTGAAAACACAATTTATTGAATATATGTTTATCATAGTTGTAGAAATGTAAGAAAACTGATATTTGTTCTAAACACAATTTAGAATTTCAATCAATAATTTGTAGCATAACACTTAAAGGGTTAGTTCACCCCAAAATTAAAATGGACTCATCCTGAAACATTTCCTATTTAAACCTAAAATAAGATCTTCTGGCGACACAGTGGCTCAGTGGTTAGCACTGTCACCTCACAGCAAGAAGGTCACTGGTTCGAGTCCCGGCTGGGTCAGTTGGCATTTCTGTGTGGCGTTTGCATGTTCTCCCCGTGTTCGCGTGGGGTTCCTTCGGGTGCTCCGGTTTCTCCCACAGTCCAAAGACATGCGGTATAGGTGAATTAAACTAAATTGGCTGTAGTGTATGTGTGTGAATGAGTATGTATGAATGTTTCCCAGCATTGGGTTGCAGCTGGAAGGGCATCTGCTGTGTAAAACAATGCTGGATAAGTTGCCGGTTCACTCCGCAGTGGCGACCCCAAATTAATAAAGGGATTAAGCCGAAGGAAAATTAATGAATGAGTAAGATCTTCTGAAGAAAGCTGGAAACCGGTAACCATTTACTTGCCTAGTAGGAAAAACAAATACAATGGAACTCAATGGTTCCTGGTGTCCAGTTTTCTTCAGAATTTGAACTTTTTCAGCTTTGGTTAAACTATCCCTTTAAGGTTATGCATGTTTCAGCAAATATGGAGTAGTTATGGTTAATTACAATAAAACTGGCCTATAATTATTTGATTTTTGCATAACAAAACTGATGTTTCAACATGATATATTTGATCTAAATAAATGTATCTATGCATGTAGGTTTTTTCCACAAACATTTTCCACTTCCATTTCAGAAGTATAATTGTATATTAGTTTATGTGCAAAGAAAACCATTGATAAATGACATTATTTATTTTTATTTATAGAGTTCTTGTGAATCGTTGTTAAAAAAACCCGACAAAACAAAAACAAAAAACAAACACGAAACATCATATTCACTCGTAGAACTTTTAATATGTACAGGCCACATTATACAACTGAAAATCCCAATTTCTACAGCTTTAGCCGTGGATTACAGTATCACAAAAATGTTCAACCAAATCATACAACCATATAAAAATTTCAAACAGCTGAATGCAGTGAAAAAGGAAGGACACACCATGTAAAAACATGTAATTGATTGCAAGACCAGAAAATGGAAAACACAAGCGAGAATGCCAAATAAATACTGTACAAGTACTGCATGGTACAAACCCTGCCTGCAGGCCAGCAACGTTTCAATCGAGCACATTTAGATACTTGCCGTGTTGAAGAAAACAACAACAAAAACAGTGTAGTGTAACATAGCGAATGCAGGAAGAGGTTAGTGCAGTGCAGCATTATTTCAATAACCAAAAACACTCCAATTCCTCAAAGAGAGCACATCGAAATCCAACTTCTGACTCAAATACACACGCACTTTGGCTCAAATCCTGCTCAAACAAATAGCACCATCATAAGAAAGGGCAAAAACAACAGACGCTACATTAATGGCATTGTGGTATGAAACAAACCATCATGAAAAGCCACGGAAGATGGCACACAGTTCAAATACTGTGTTCAGTTACATACACCTTTAGACTGAAGCCCTTTAGAAAAAATCCTGTCCCTCAGAAAAGCAGTCTGTATGTGAGCCCTGAGCTGCTGGATTTGTATTGAAATCAGTTCCTGGAAGCTTTTGGAATGTGCGTTATTGCCTGAAAAGCTCTGTAGATCGTGCCGTAAATGAGAAAATTAGGGATATTTAATAAGAAGTGTTGTTTTTTTATGTTTTTTTTTTTTTTAAATTTCACTGCCTGGATACCACAAAACCTGACTTTTATGATTAAAATATTTGGCATTCATCAAAGGGAATCCAAAACCTTGAGCTCAAACAATTACCTGAGGTCTTTCACACATACAAAAAACAGAGTAAACTACCTCCAAATCACACACATATATATCTTACAAAACGCCATATTTCAATACACGCTGTTGGTACAATTGCGGGGATTTTTTCTTTTTCTTTTACAAAAATAAATACTCTTTTTTTTTTTTTTTCTTCCCAATTCTTTGTAAAAAGACGAGTAGCCAAATACATTTCAAATGTAAAAAAAAAAAAAAAAAAAAGAAAAAATTTTTATACACAGCACCAGGTTAAAACAGTGTTTCAATGCTTTCCAATTCACAGAGGCAGCGATTCGGAAACCAGATCTAGTACAAAAACCAGATTAATAGTCAGAATCACAATTTGTTTTCTTTTTTTCTTCTTTTTTTTTTTTAAAGGAAAAAGTCCCCTTGAGGTAGAAAAAAAAAGAAAACAAAAGTAGCAATTTGAAAAAGTTGGCCAGGTATTTTGATTTAACATTGGCTTCTTCTTACACAACACATTTTGTTCTTACCCACAATGCAATACAGGTACGGATGACATATTGTGCACAAACATCTAGATGTGTTTCAAAACAGACCCCGAATGAACAGCGAAATAAATTCTTTCATCAATAATAAATACGTCATTTAATAACAGCACCAAAACATAGGAATAAATTAAAGAGTTTTTTTTGTCCTGGGATGAAGGATGAGCCCACTAGATGGCAACAGAGGACCAAATGTACCTAAACTACCCAAAATATAAAATATATCAAGATGAATACAAAATACACTTTACTTTCTCTCAAAATGTGAGGACATTTTGATTGACAGGTAGTTCTGGGTGACTCTTGAGGCAGTGAGTGCAAATTTTCGTTCAATTTGCAAGGAAAAGTCAGTTGCGATCACAAAATATGAAGACCAAAGTCAAGCACCTTTACGAAATCAGTCCATCATTTAGTTAAATCGACATCCTGACGTGTTTTAGCTGAGAAAAAAAATGTGAAAATCTTAAAAAGTGATGTTTTCAGTCATGTTTTCCTTGTTTCTTTGGATGTATCTTAGCAAAACAGATCATTCCATAGCTTTAGGTTTATTGGTAGCGAATACCAAGTTTTTTTTTGTTTTTTTTTGACCTGCTGTGTTGACTCAAACACACTTGATACCCTGTCACCTTTACACATGCTTAGCATCCTGAATCTTCTGCCGTCATTGGAATTACACAAAGAAGGGTTTGTGTCTGCTGAGTTTAAGAATCTTGCCCAGTCGCTGCTTAGCTGTGGCCATGCCCTTCTTAGGACGTTTACCTACAAGAAAATAAAATAATAAAGATTAAATAAAATAAATGGAAATGGGATTAAAAATAAAATATATATGAATGAGTAAATAAAATAATGAAAAAAATAAAAGCATAAAAAAAGACAATAAAATATACATTTTGTACTTAATAATAAAAAAAAAACGAATAGAATTATAAAGCCAGAAATAAATTCAAAATAAAAATGGCACAAAAATATTAAATAAAATACAGTACAATTACTGTATTATTATTTTGCTATGGTAAAAATAAATAGGAAATCAAATTATATAAAATAAAAGTTATACATAATAAAATAAAAAACACTAAAAAAAAAAAAAAACACTGAACATAAAACAAAATCGATCATAAATAAAAACAATAATTTTATTTTTTCATTAAAATAAAAAATATAAATATTTTTATTTAAATGAAACCTATTTCAACGTGCAGACAAAACAGTGTTGTTCTGATACCTTTGGTGGCCTGATTGCTGACTGGTGGAGGGTTTGCGGCAGGCCTCTTGGACGGGTGCAGTGGTGGTGACAGTGAGGTCTCACAGTACTGATAGGCAATGGTTGGGCTTTCCCTGTGAGTCGGAGACTGTGTGCAGCTGCTCCACGCTTCACTGCTGCTGCTGCTGCCCTGACTGTCCATGAAGCTCTTGTGCTCCTGGATCCTGTGCTGGAGTTTGCTCGAGTGACATCCTACTCCTGAGTGCTCCCGCGCCTCAAAACCCTCCTGATGGACAGTTTTAAATGCAAGTTGAATTAATGGGTTTCACAAAAGCATATTCAATGAGTTAACCTCAAATCTTACTAACGTTCTGTCTTCAAAGGTTTATTAGTTAAAACCCCATTTCCTTATGAAAAAGAAATTCAGAAACTGAATATGAATAAAAATCAATAGGCTACATTTCAGTCAGTAACCCAAAAGTGATAAAACTATAATAAGCATTTACTGTTAATCATGCTTACTGTACATGCACAGCCCATTTTCTCAAAGGGGCCGATCACACCCAATGCGCCTTTCCATTTGAGAATGCAAGGCGCACCACACTGCCTTTTTTTTGTTGACAAGAAAAAAAGAAGAGCACTGCGCTTTTCATGTCGCTAGGCAACCACTGAATCAGCTGCCTATTCTACGCGAGCGCAGCTGTTGATATTTTTTATGATTGTAATATTTAATAATATTGTGATATTCAAGATTTGTGAAGTCATACAGCTCTGGACAACTCGAAACAGCGACCACAATTCTCTCCTCCATCTTTAAAAGTCTCCGTAGTCGTCTTGACAACACAAACACTGCTGTCAACTCAACGGAAACCCCGCCTCTGCTTTCATTTGATAGGACTATATACTGAAGTATCTTTTTTCCCATTTAGAGTTCACTTTTTTTTTCAACTGCAGGCGCACAGAGCGCAACAGCAAAAACGCAAGGTGCAGCAGATGGTTAAAACGGGAGGCGAGCAGGGCACATAAGCAGCATGCAAAACACTCGCAGCAATTAGTAAACCATTCAAAAAAGGTGCAAAAAGCTTAACTGTGCATTTACTTATATATATAGTTTATGTATGTAAACTTTAATACACAGATTAATGCTTCCTTTAAAACAATAAAATAAAAATCCATTCTTTAAATGCCATCCATCATAATTTGGTTGGCTATTTAGGCACTGGTATTGATTGGTATGGTATAATTTATGTATTTTTATTTATTTATTTTTAAGATAGGATTGTATATAGTCAGGAAAAAAAAAAGGATGAGACAGGGAGATGTCCAACTCCTGAAGTGCAATGGCGATATATATCAGTGCACTGCTCACAAGGCTATTGCTGCCAAGCTGTTACCTTTTCAAAAGCATCAAATTGGCACTAGTATCAGAAAAAGAATAAAATAAATGAAACCCAGCCCTTATATGCATGCATGCATATGTTATAAAAGTCATCAAGTAGTTACCTGTGAAGAACTGCTGTCAGAATCCTGATTCTCCTCTCCTGATGCAACCTTCTTTCTACCTGTGAATCGAAAAAGAACATGCAATAATCATTAAAAAAAGCACAATTAGCACTAATACCAACAACTAAAAGAAGAAATCTTTCTTACTGTATTCAGGTGACGTATGGTTGGTCCGAGACCACCAGGATTCCTGTGAGCTGCTGGGGTCTTCTGTTGGGTGAGAATATAGCAGTCCTGCAACAGCCAGCATTCCCTGGATAGCATCCTCTTCAGCACTGGTGACTGACTCACTGCAAAATATGATATGAGATATAGATTTACACATGCATAACTACAAAGTGTGTCCCGGCATGCATTGTGGCCACTGTTTTCAGCTGGTACTAACATATGATCATATAGTGGTTATTTTAAATGCATTCGAGCATTTACACTATGTAAGCAATCGGATTGAATGGGTTTTTGACCATCTTTGGAAGTGGTTGAGGGAGGACAAATTCAAAACATTTTTAGCTGCTTTTACTCTGCACCAAAGTTCCATAAAGTATGGGTAGGTTTTGTGTGCCTTTTCACTGTGTTGCATACCTAATACTAGAGTCAGAATCCAATCGAGCACTACGCATGTCATGATTTTGCCAAGTACGATGTGATCCTGGATTAACATCTATGTTGATCCTGGAACATTTGTTCGAAAATGTAATCCATACCTATTACCTACTCCTAAACCTAACCATAACTGTAAATTATTCCCAAAATCAGGAGGGGGATAATTGTTGGATAACAATCATGTAGAAGTGCATAAACCTAACCGTAAGCCTAAATTTAACATAAACGGTAAACATATCTCTTAATTTTGATTGGCTGATTGGAATGTTGTTCCAGGATCAACATAGATGTTAATCCAGGAACATGTCCTACTTGGTGAAATCAGGTTGGTGCGAGCACTACATTTCCCAAAACTTGATTATTACCGATTGGTCAGAGAGAATCGTAACTACCAGCCTCAATGAATTTGCAACATGTGACTCCAAACCTGCTATATTTAATTGTATTGGTAATTAGTTTGGATGATTAAACCGGTTGGTTTGGGTCCTGATTTGTTTATGTTGAGTTAACAATAATGTCACGGCAGTAGAGGTGGCGCAACTATAGTGATAATCCCACTTATTTTAGGTGGTGCAAACCGAACTGAACAAAACCGAACCGAAGTGACTGGATTTATGAAAATGCACCTTAATACCAGGTGTAAATTGAAGCTAGAAATTATATACAGCTCATGTCATCCCTCACCTTTTGAGACATTTTTCAAAACTGTCAATTCTTTGCCGGGACTCGTGTGTATCCATAGTAAAGCTAGAGCAACTTTTGGTGTTATTTTTGTCGTCTCCAATCCTCTTCATCTTTTCATCCTCCTCTTCCTCTGAAGAACTTTCGGATTCCCCCTCAGAACAGTTCTTTTTCTGTGTAAATAAGAAAGGATAATTAAACCTAAACAGACTCCATGTGTTTCCTGTGAATGAAGGGAAAGCTCAGCATACCCGTGTAGTAAACTCTGCATCTGACTCAGAGTCTGATGAAATGTCTGAAAGTACTGATTCTCTGTTCCTGAGATCTGAACCCTCTTCTTTACTAATATCTGCAACGAAAAAAACCCCACATTGTGTCAGTGACAAAAATCTAAGAATAAGTACCTAATTGTATATATTGTTGCATGTGTAATGTGCTGTGACTTTTATTTATTCCAAAATGACTTAAGTAAAACAACCAATGCCAATTGAGCGTAGTGTATTTGTCTTGAATGGCTTTGACATGTTCAGCATAGTTCACACAAACTGCTAGTTTCACTTGAAATTATTTAGTTTTTAATAAATCTTGGCTACAACTCTCTCAAAATGCAAGTCTTCAAAACTAAATTAAAAATAGTTTGGTTTAACTTGAAGTTATGTGAAGAGAAATAATAATAGTAATTGAAAGAATATTTGTTCATCCTGGTTTAAAAATTTGAAAAGAAGTAAAATAAAACTTGATTTCTTTTAAAACTGAAGCAAGGATGAACAATTATTCTTTAAAAGTAAAGTTTCAATTACTGTTATTACTAAGTTAAACTTGAAAGACTTGAAGTTTGAGTTTTTCCTCAAATAAAACCATAAAATGCTGGAAAGTCAAGTCCCCCCGTTATACGGTTAATTTAATTTTTATAACCACATTCCCTGATTCCGTCAGTAACCCATATGGACAAATTTAACTGTAAAGCTGATTTAAGGATTATTACTGCTACCCGTGAAGTCCTTCACTCCTCTGGCTACAAGATGACGTTTATCCTCCTCTTTCACTTGAACATGCACTTCCTGTTCCTCCTCTTTAGGTATCAGTTTGATCTTGAGTGAGTCCTTCTTCACGTCTCGGTCTTCCTCCTCTTCCTTTATCCTTGGTCTTTTTTCTGCAACATGCTGCCTGTTATCTCTGCATACACAATCATAGGGGAAGATTTCAACAGTCAACCAAGGCTAGTAAGGCTAAATCAGAGGTGTGCACAATTATTATGCGAAAAATATCACACTATTCAAATTTTACTATGTCACATTGCTGGCTGTAAATGGAGTGAATGCATGAAAAATTAACAAACATAAAACTTGCAGTTATAATTATATGCAAAAGGTGGCGCTGTGGAGCATGCAGTGGAAATAAGTTTACTATAATGCAAATCAGTGTTTGCTCCATTTGCTCTGTGCTAAGTATAAATGAGTATAAAATAAAAATTTGTTAAGAACTTTATTAACACAAATTTTTTATGTTTTCAACCAAAAAAAAAAAAATGACAATGCATAAGCTTTATATAAATCTAGTATAATAGGCATGTTCGTAATATTGTCCAAAAAAACAACAACAACAAACTTTCCCTAAAAAGATAACACCTTTCTTATTAAACTTAATTTAAACAACCTACTACTAGAACAAATTTAGGAAAATGCTATAATTTTATGCTAAAGTATGATGTTCGTGCGGCACATTGGCTCAGTGGTCGCCTCACAGCAGGAAGGTTGCTGGTTCGAGTCCTGGCTAGGTCGGCATTTCTGTGTGGAGTTTGCATGTTCTTCCCGTATTTGGGTGGGTTTCCTCCGGGTGGTCCAGTTTCACAGTCCAAAAACATGCGCTATAGGTGAATTGGATTAACTAAATTGGCCATAGTGTACGAGTGTGTGTGTAAATGTGGGAGTGTATGGGTGTTTCCCAGTACTGGGTTGCAGCTGGAAGGGCATCCGCTGCGTAAAACAAATGCTGGAATAGTTGGCGGTTTATTCCGCTGTAGTGTCCCCTGATAAATAAGGGACTAAGCCGAAGGAAAATGAATAAATGACTGATGTTCGTCACAGATTAACATGGTTTACCTGACTATACGTCCATTACACAGCACCAGACGCAGATCATTGTCCAAACTGCGCTCCGCTACTGCGGCCGATGCTGTCGAAACCTTATTGAACTTGCCGTTGACTTTCAGGTTAAAGGAGGCATCCTGAAAAACAATCATTTAGAAAGATTAAGCCATATAGATGTATCCATAACCTGAATAGCATTTATGGATGTCAAAAATCCCCCTTACCTCCTCATAAGGACCCATCTCCAGTCTTTTCAAGACCTCCTGCGTGTGCTGCTCATAGAGGTCCAGGTGTGAGGGAGCTTTAGGGCTGTCTGAGTGTTGATGATTATGATGATGATGATGATGGTGGTGATGATGATGATGATGATGGTGGCCACGGAGGCTTCTGGCGGTCCTGCGTGCATGAGACCCTCGCTCAGGTGCTGACCTCGTGGAAGGACAAATGGAGCTTTCTTGAAGTTTCATTGGCTTGTTTCCACAGTTCCCGTTCTGGTACTCCTTAGGTGTGAGAAACAGCATTGAGAGTTCAAATACAAGAACTTTTATCTGTTTTAATCTTCAGTAAATGCTGACAATAAAAAAAACAGTTGACAGCATATTGAAATTCAACCCGAGAAAAGATTGTACATATATTTGCTAAAATGTAATAGTAATATTTTTACTAGTTACTTTTAATAGTAATTTTTAATAGGAAATAGTAACAATACTTTTTCAAATACTTTTTGTACTGCTCATTTCAGTTTGACTTTTTTGTTTTTTGCACGTTGCTCAACAGGAAGTTAATGTTCAATTTGATAAATTTTTTAAACTAACAACAACAACACCACCAACAACAAAAACACCACCACCACTTTAAATTAAAATGTGCTCTTGTTGCCGTTTTGTCTAAATAAAACAAATTAAAACACTGAACCAAATTAAACTAAATTAAATAATTCCAAACATTACAAGTGAATTTATGTAAGAAATACGAATTAATTTATTTTGATTGTTTTAAAGATTAACAAGAGCAAAGTTAACCCAAATGCAAAAATATAGAATATACAGTGAGGGAAATAAGTATTGAACACGTCATGTTTTTTTTTTTTATGGGAAAAATATTCTAAAGGAGCTGTTGACATGGAATTGAACCAGATTTTAGTAAAAAACAAAAACAAAAAAAACAATACAAACATAAAAATAAAACAAAACAAAAAAATCTGAAAAAATTAGTTCTGTGTAATAACAATGAAATGACACAAGGAGAAAGTGCTGAACTACTGAAACATATTTAATACTTTATATAAAAGGCTTTTTCACTAACATCACTAACTTTTTTTAGTGACGATAGCTTAAAGATGCCTCTCATATGAAGAATGAAGTCTCATGCGTTGCTCAGGTGTGATTTTTTTTCACAGACTTCAACAGAGTGTAAAAATCTTGATGGTTCTGTGGGTCTCGTCTATCCAAACTGATCTTTATTTTGTATTTTCTATTGAATTCAAGTCAGGTGATTGGCTGGCTGTGTTTGGATCATTGTCTTGCTGAAATGTCCACCTTGGTTTCATCTTCATCGACCTGCTAATGTAGATGTTGGACTGAAGAAGCTAATATTAATTTACAGTGACGAAGGGCAGAGGGTTGCTGAAGAACTACTGAGAGATTTCAGCTGCTGTCTGGGCTTTCACTGCCTTTCTACACCTCCCTTTCTTCATGTGTTCAATACTTTTTCTCCTGTTTATCATATATTTATTGCCTCTTGGTCACATTTTTAGAAAATACAACATACAAATTCACTGCTATGCTGATGACACTCAACTCTACCTGTCCACTAAGGCCTCCAGTTCTTTTCCTCCTTCCGCTTTGAGCAGATGTTTAGCTGAAATAAAAATCTGGCTTTCAGCTAACTTTTTAAAATTAAATAGTGACAAAACAGAAGCCCTTCTCATTGGGACTAAAAGTGTTTTGGATAAAGCTGATAATTTTACAATAGACATTGATAATAGCACAATTCTTCCCTCTGTGCAGATAAAGAGCTTGGATGTCATCTTGGAGAGCACACTCTCATTTGAAGGTCACATCAATAATATTACACGTACTGCATATTTCCACCTGCGTAATATCACTCGTCTCCGGCCTTCTCTCACCACCAAGAACACAGCAATTCTCATCCATACATTAGTTACTTCATGTCTTGACTACTGTAATGCACTTCTCTCTGGGCTTCCTTCTAAACTTCTCCATAAACTCCAAATGGTTCAGAACCATGCAGCTCGTGTCATCTCTAGGACTTCATCTCATGAGCATGTCACACCACTTCTTTATCAGCTTCACTGACTTCCAATAAAGTTTCGGATTGATTTTACAATATTACTTCTCACTTTCAAGGCACTTTATAATCTTGCTCCTCAATATCTCACCGAACTTCTCCAAATTTATACCCCTTCTCGCACTCTTAGTTTAGCCAACTCTTTCTCCCTGGTGCCACCTCGCCATCGATTAAGCACAATGGGTGCCAGATCTTTTAGCTCCACGGCTCCTCGACTATGGAACTCGCTTCCCCTGGATCTAAGGAGCAGTGATAGTGTTCACACTTTTAAATCTCGTCTCAAAACCCATCTTTTTAAGCAGGCTTTCTTTTGACTATCTTTTATCATGTTATTTTATTCTCACGATGTGTTTGTACCTGCAACTCCTTACATGCATTTAAAATCTTGTTTGGCAATGTTTTATTAATTGTTTTAATTTGTTCTGTTATGGTTGATGCTTGTTGTAAGGCGACCTTGGGCGTCCAGAAAGGCGCCATTTACAAATAAAATTAATTATTATTATTATTTAATTTTATTACATACAACTTCATTTGTAAACTAATTAATAGTTTTCTTTGGATATATGGATTTATTTGGTTGTTACCAACATCTGGTGACGGCACCTTTAGAAATGGTGAAATGAGAAAAATGGTGACGTGTTGAATACTTATTTCCCCCATTGTATTCTAAACATATCGAGCATTGTTAATTAATGCATTTACTGAGGTTCACTAATGGCTTACCGTAAAGTATTACTAATAATATTGACAATTTTATAATATTCTACTTATAATAAACAAACATATAAAACAAAAATTAATAATAAATAAATATAATATATTTCTGATTTGAATTTATTTATTTTATTTAACGTTTTTGTGAAACTCTTATTTTAAAAATGTGAATAACCTAGAACTTTCCACCTGTAAATGCATTATTTAAATGTGTCTCTGTCCAAATAAGCAGGTTTCATGCAGCAGGTCTTACCTCAAGGCACTGGATTTCCTTGGTAAGCATTTTAATGAGATGGTTGGGTCTGATATGGTCTGGGACCTCGCTGGCTGGCTCGGTGTCCTGAGGAAGATCAGTACACATGCCGGACAATAAGAGGATTGTGCCACACAGCAAACCTCAGGTTCCCACCCAGAACCACTGACACCAGATATCCAGCCCTCTGGGACATTCATCCAGCACAGATTACAACGTTACACGCATGACTGCCGGAGGCTTTAAAAGTAGGGATGTCGATTTCCACAAATGCCCATGATTGATCATTGTTTAAATGAACAAATCATCATTTAATTGCTTACTTGTTAACCTCAATAATGGAAGATGCATTTACTTTACTGTCACTTGCATATGCAATTTATTTTCTGTAAAGAAAAGACTTATTGAATTGTGAAAAGAACTGACAATTTAATAGAACCATTTCATGATTAAATGTAATGATTAATATAAAATGTGTCAGTAACTCCACCTTAGATGTACACACTAGCAACTTTTAAAATTTTTAAAATTTTAAAAACTTTTAAAATTCTTACTAAAATGTACATAGGACATTGTGCTTGTCAAGGAAAATGCAGAAAAATGGTGAATGTTTACTCCTGAGTGTCCATTACGTGTTAAGGTGAGACAATGCAGGCAATTTTTTAAAGATTTTGGGCTTTTGATGAACCATCTAATGTAAAAAAAATAATAAAAAAATAAAACACACACAGTCAAAGAAACAAACATGAAATACACATTTGTCTGTCTTTTGTTGCACTTTAAATATATATATTGTAATTCAAATCTACAGACATAAATTGATAA
>CAIGQV010018127.1:6565330-6593006 GCA_903798115.1 Danio jaintianensis | reverse complement strand
CCTAGACTGCAGCTCTGAACAGGAAGTTTGGCCAGATGAAAAATGGTTGTGCCTAACAGAGCCTAGTTTCTCTCGAGGTTTTTTTTCCCTTTCACTTCGTCAATTGGTGAAGTTTTTTTTCTCGCCACTGTCGCCACTAGCTTGCTCGGTTCAGGACTTGTGGAGCTGTGCTTCGGTGGATTTGCTCTGTGGTGTTTGAACTTTCAGCAGTGAAATTTAGACCACACTGAGCTAAACTAAACTGAACTTCAACTCTGAAATCTGGACTTTACTAGAACTATGTTAAGCTGCTTTGACACAATCTACATTGTGAAAAGCGCTATATAAATAAACTTGACTTGACTTGACACACACAACACAATTGCCATTCTTCTGGGTAAACTGGGGGTAAATGAGGCTAATATCTGGAAATCAGTGGTGGGAAAAACACTTAGCAGACTGCTAGAGTGCTAGCTTAAAAGGCTACATATTATAGCAGAAGCCTGACAGGAGTGATGCAGGCACTAAAGCCTCGTTTACACCTGATATTAAAATGCATTTCTATGGATCCCATTACAAGTGGATGATGCTAAATATGGGTGTAAACTGAGTCTGAAAGATTTTATGCTTGTCCACGTTTAACCATTTCCAGAGGTAGTTGAAAACCATTCAACTAGATTGCTTTCATAGTGTAAACAAACAGTCACAAAATAAGCCTTCTCTCTGCCTATGTAATTTAGAAATATTATGGGGTGAGGCGTTGAAACATTTGACATTTAAACTTTGCCGAACAAAGGTTTTTTTTTTACACACATTTTTACACATTTTTCAACAGAAAAAAAACTACTTGAGGAAGAGTAAACAGTGAGTACATTTTAATTTTTGGGTAAAATATCGCTTTAATGTTCAGTTATACAAAAGTGCAAGCTTATTTTTGCAATATTAGATCAAAAGATGACAAAAATCCTCTATATGCACCTGCCTATGGGCCATCCCCTGAAAGAAAGTCTTTTTTTGTCAACTTATAATCCAATTGACCAAAACTCATCCTAACACCAGGTGTAAACTTGGCTTGGACCTTTTGCCACCTAGCTGTAAGTGCAATAAAATCACACTTCCATTCCCAGTGGGCCGCAGACTCCCCCCTCGGGACCCAAATGGAGCAACTGATCGCGGCGTGTATCATGATAACAATACATTATACACACAAATGTGAGAGGCAGAAGATGTGAGCTGTAACCTAAACTTTATAGACAAAGCTCAGCGGGGAAGATATCGCGGCTGTGTAACAGGAAACTATAAAGACCAGACTCTCAATGAGATGAAGCCTGCTAGGCTGCTGTAAGGTACACCACTTTTATCTGCACTCTTATTTCATTATGGCTTGATTAATGTTTGCTAAAAGGTTAGACCCATCTGACTCACCTAAGATTACCATCTGATCTCTGAAATGGCTGGGCTGTAATGTAACTCTATTACACAGAGACAACTCTTAATGGAATTAATATTTAAACCCATGAAACGCTGCTGCTCAGTGGCCACAATGAAGAGCACACTGGGTAAAGGAGGAGGGAAATGGAGGGAGAAGATGACAGTAGTTCATTTCCCTTTCCCTACTTACCGACATAACGCTCGACATCCTTGACGGAGAAATCCGGCGGAGGTAACCGGAGACAGAGCTCTTCCATTTTGAATACACTGATGGGATAGCGGAAGCCATGCCTCTCCAGATACCTCTGGGTGATCTGACCGCCATGCATTGGCTGTAAGATCTCATCTCCACTGCAGATTGAAACAGAGGAGAAATGTAGAATAGGGTGAGAAAACAGCAGTTAAGAAAGCATCTGATGATAGACATGTTTGCATAAGCTTTGAAATTAGGCACTCTAGTTTTAGTTGTTAATTAATTGTTTTTTAATTGTGTATTAAGTAAAAGTGCAACAAACATTATCGGCCCAAAAAGACATTTTCGTTTTTCAGGAAAAAAAAGCAAAAAAAAAGCAGTGTTTAGCGTGGTTTTTTCCTGTCCTGTCGACTGGCTTGCGTGCACGTTATGGTCATAGTAATAAATAGCTGAATATTTTATACATGTACCCGCATACATATCTATGCATGTACTGAACATGCTCAATAGAATAGCAAAGTCCGCTGAAATAAAGCACCAACAAGACAATACTATTTAGTATAGTTGTTCCTGTTGCTTGCAACAGCACAACTGTGCTGTCATGGCAACGCTGGTAAAATGATGCCTTTCAACTTTTTTAGTGATCTGCTCTGACATATGCTCTGATAATAATGGAGTTGAAGGACTATACATTATATAAAACATCCCATCATTTTCTGTTGCAAAGACGTCCATAAAGATAATATTTTATTAATACAGTAGTGGCTAAAATTATTAGAACACTTGACAGATCTGAAAATATTGACCTTTTTGCCTCTGTAACAATTTATTTTCCTAAAGTTCATAAAAAATTCATATGGTCATAGCATCAGGTGAAGTGAGTCATATAGTTTTTATCCACTTTAAATTGTAATATTTGTTATGTTCATCTTTGGAGCAATTATAGCAGCACATCTACTGGCACAGTGTCAATATATTTCCTGAGAACTAATGCATGATAATAATTACATGTTACTGTCCGTTTATAAAATCTGTTTATTTTATTGGCTTGCATTTTTTTTTATCACTATAATTTAAGTTATTAAGTTAAATAAAAAAAGTCTTACAAAATTACTTGTCTAATAACTACATAGGCAGCACGGTGGCGCAGTGGTTAGCACAATCGCCTCACAGCAAGAAGGTCGCTGGTTCGAGCCCCGGCTGGGTCAGTTGGCATTTCTGAGTTTGCATGTTCCAGGTGCTCCGGTTTCCCCCACAGTCCAAAGACATGCGGTACAGGTGAATTGAATAAGCTAAATTGTCTGTAGTGTATGTGTGTGAATGCAAGAGTGTATGGATGTTTCCCAGTGTTGGGTTGCAGCTGGAAGGGCTTCCGCTGCGTAAAACATATGCTGGATAAGTTGGTGGTACATTCTGCTGTGGTGACCCCAGATTAATAAAGGGACTAAGCCTAAGGAAAATGAATGAATGAATGAATGAATAACTAGATATTACAAAGCATTTACCGTTCTCAGCCAAGTGCATCCAGAATTTTCAGTTTTGGTCCAGAATTTCAGTGCATCTCTATTATAAAGTAGATTCAAATACAAGCAAGTAGCTTTATAGTATTACACAAGTGTCAGTGGTAGTTTCGATTGAACTTTATTTTTAAAGTAGTTCTAGACCACATCAGTAAGAACTTGGTCCTTTGCTTCATTTTACAGCAGATTCATTCACAAACGAAAGATAATTCAATGGAGGATTTTCAAAAAGAATGAAAATAAAAAAACAACAACGCTGTGCTGACTATATTGAATCCAACAGCAAAGTTGCAGGTATTTACCATGTCTTTGTAATTACAGTTCATTCAAGTTGTACTCAATCCGCTTGGTAAGTCTGACGTCATGTGAAGCAGCTTCCAGGTCCAAGTGCTCTATCAAACTGTACAGGGAGGCTCAAAAAATAGTAATAATAAACGTTTGTGCTGTAATACTTTTGAAAATCATGATCACAATATATATATATATATATCATTGCTTAATATCATATGGCCAGAAAGTGATCCATTTTTTATAAATTGTTAAAATATTGTTGTCTGTGAAGCAGCATGTCCAGACACTGTTGTGCACACCATGATTTTGTAAGAAATTCGCTTTAATGTGTGATATGACTAAAAAGTGGTCATAAACAAAAATTTTCTCCATTCAAATGAATAGCGGCTTGGACCCGGAAACAGTATTCCATACATCATGAGTCATGACTTAAGCGAATACTTAGGTGTCTTTAACTCAAGTCACAGCTGCGTGCAGTAAAAAATAAACAAAAAGGCAGTACATGAGGCAATCATAACAGATGATGAGTGTTGTGATCTACAATAAATTTTTTCAGGTGAGTGACACTGCTTTTTTTTTGTTATGCACATATGTTTTGTGTGGCATCATTGGAGACACTGAGCACTGGAGTGCTTTGTCATGATAGTTTTGGTTTCCCAAATTTGGCACAGGTACCTGGGGAAGGTCCTGGCCTGCAGCTCCCGAACAAAAACGGAGGTGCCAGCCTGCACTGGCTTACTGCCGCCATCTGGCTCGGTGTAGTCATGTCTGTGCCAATTCCTCCGTTTCTTCACTGTAAAAACAAGGGAAAGAGAATTCAATACTCCTGGTCTCACAACAACACCACCATAACATCTGTTGTGTTGATCACAACGGTTCAGCAGAGCACAAATAGTTTTAATCCATTAAATCCTGTTGTCATCTGATAATTAGGTTTGTAACAAACTCTCAACAGGGGAAAGAAAAATCTGCAGGGCTTATTTTAATATAGTGGCAAAGATGAATCAAACGGTGCAAAAAGAGGGTACATACTGAGAGAGGGTCCGTGGTGGACGTCACAGTTGGGACAGTGGTAGACGTCAATGTCCACAGCATAGTGCTCTTCAACCTCGACACAGCTGCAAGAGAACAGACACGTACATTTATGAATGATTACAACACAAAATAGTTTTCTGGGGAAACAACATGATTCTGATGTGCAATGACCAATGAATACTTGAGTTTGGAATTTTTATGTTCACCAAATTACATTTATTTAATATAAAATAAGGTTAGAATAGTAATATTATGAAACACTCTAAACGTTTTTTCTAAATACCTTTTCTTTTTACCTACAGAGTAAAACGTTATTTATTCTTGTAGACATTTTGTACAAACATGTTTAAATCGCTACTTTTGATCTATTAAAAGCATTACTGGCAAACATAAATATTACTTTTTTTATTTACTTATTTTTAATGATCTAAATAAAAAAAAATAAAAAAAAGTTTGTTTATGCATCTTAAAACTAATACAAGGAAGAATTTAAAAAAAAGCTAATTATAACAACAACAACAACAACAACAACAACACTTATTATAACTTATTACTTAGCAATAATTATTATTTATATTACAATTGTGTTATTATTTTCAAGGTTACAAACCAGTTATTTTTTCTCAATTTCTAATTGAGCATCATGTACATTCGTCTTGTTTGAGAAAAGAGGCCATGATGTTGTATAACACGGTCTCTTGATAAGCTGTGTGGCATATAGCGCCAACCCTAAATATACGTCTCTACATGCTTATCAAACAATACACAAAGCAGCATGCACTTGTACAAGGGGCTTATTAATACATTTCCCCACAACCAAAGTCTTCAGTAGCTTTGCCAGCATGCATCTTATCGTTCAAGATCCGCTTGCCCTACTTCTTACATTTTCCACACCGCACCTTCCAATTAGCTTAAAGGCATGTTGTTTCACAGGAAGTCATAAGACGAGCCAGTTCTTGGCATTCAGTGCAGATTCATTAGCCAGGCAGGTAATGAGGCCTCGCACACTTTTCTGGCTCAGGTTTTGCTAAGCGTTGCCAAAGAAAGCAATTTCGCCAACTCCTTGGTTTGAGTGTTACATTACCCAGAATGAAGTGCTCCAAACAAACTAGGGCTTCACGTGGAGAATGCTTGACTAGCTGGAAATAGTCTTATGGTGCAATACAGTAGCTGCGTTTCCATCTGACCATACTTGATGGAAAACATCAGTGGAACCCGCAAATCTTCCAAGAAGTGCGAACGGAGATGATTCTAAAAGGATATGACTATGATATGATACGTCTACATGTTCTAAGACGCAGGTAAGTTATTAAATACAAAAAAGGGCCTTCTCCTGATTTTGTTCTCTTAGACTCTTTGGAAGGAAACGGTACTTTATTCGCAAATTTATTTTATGCGATATTAAAGTTTTGCGCATAAATTGAATTTGCATCTTTGGGTGGAAAGATGGCTAGTGTTTCCCATACCGTACATTGATTCATTTGAGGCATCCCATCACAATATGATCAGGTTCTTTCAAGTCGTGTAATTTTTGCATTTCCTCTTATATAAAGAATCTGTACACAGTGCAGAACTTAAACAATAATACTACATTGAAACATAGAAAGCAATATCAAGTAGAGCTGAACGATATTGGAAAAATCTGACATTGCGATATATTGTTTTGCTGCAATATATACTGCGATATGAATATAATTTCACCAGATGAATCGAATAGCTCAATTTGGAAAGGTTTCATTCATTTAACTACACTGGGTTGATCAAGTCTTTTTATATTCAGCGTGTTCGCATAAATTAGAAGCATATAGGGGAGAGCGGGGACGAATGTAACATTTTTCATAAAAACCTAATTTTAAAAGATAATGTTTTTAGCAGAAATATATTTTTGCTGTGGTTACTAACTCACAACAGCGGTCTATCAATATCAGGTGTTCTTTTGTTTAAAGTCAAGTTATACAAAATTTGCACAAAGGTAACACAACATTTGTTAGATTTACTGTCTTAATCTTGTTTATTTTAAATATATATGACTATGACCTTTTTAATGTTGACTGCAAACATATTTTGTCCTTTATTTTTGCAAAACAAAACAAAACATTAAACTGCATTCTCATTTTAAATTTCACTTCCATCAAATGTTTTAAAAGCAATCCAACCATGCAAAATGTTAAAAAATTTTAACAGTCAAAACACTGAAAACTAATGTGGAAGTGAAAAATAAGGCATTACTATTAGCAGTGGGACATAAATAACAGTGTTACTTTCGTCCCCACAGGAACTCTTACCATTAAAACCTGATTTACTTTTAAACTCAGACATTTCAAACTCAAGGATGTGTTAATGCACTAAATAACCTGTAGATTGATCATTAGCGTGACACATGAAAAGAGAAACACAACTTGTAATAAGAAAAAAAGAACCACTACAATAATTTATTTTTTGCACTTAAAAACTGAAATTTGGAGCTAACTGCGGGACACAGTCCCAAAACCACATGATATTTGGCAGCTCCATCAAGAGTTGCATGCTGAATGTGCTGTTATAGACTGAAAATCAAATGTTGTCAGGGCTTCGAGAAAATTGCTTTGTTACTTTTGTCCCACGTTACTTTCGTCCCTGCTCTACCCTATACATAAATAGAACAGAGGAAAGACAAGTGAAATAAATAGCCCTTTACGGTTTTCTGGAGAGTCTAACAGTATTCAGGTATAGAAATTGAACAACCAAACATAAAATAATATGGTCATCATTGAATAAACTACTTAGAAATAGCATCTTTTAATCTTTAATAAACAATCTAATCCTGCGATGTGACTATTGCGGATACACATATTGCAATATCGATGCTCAAATGATATATTGAGTAAAGTATATGCAAATTTCAATTACAGGAGAAAAAAAAAAAAAAGTTACATTTTCCAACAAATACACCCTAAATGTGTATACCTATGCCTATAGAACTTCACTGGGGAAAAACTTTCCAAATTTTCCAAAACAAATGATGACAGAAAATAGTTTAAATGTTAGCCTCTTTCTCTTTTGAAGTTGCATTGCTTGAGAAATTAGAGAAATTAAATAATCAATGTCTGTGAATTGCCCTGTACAAATAAACCTGATATCCCTTACACTGCCTAATGAACACAATATAAGTGTAAAAACAAAACATGTAAAATCTGCAAAACATTTTTAGCATATATGCTTTTAATAACTCGCTATGTGTATATTAGAAGTGCCACCACAAATTAGAGTCTATATAAGTCTGTGGGAAACATTGCAATCTAAACAAACAATCATATACTTGAAATGCAACAGGATGTTTCCAACAAACTTAGCAGTGCAGAATTAACTGTAAAACATTCCCTTGCATTCTTAAAATCTGATTGTAAATCCAAAGACTGAACAGATTCTGCAGTGACCGAAGAGTAACTCCAGACTGGGTCATCTACGGTCGATTATGTTTAACCCCAGACAGGCCCGACTACACCAGAGCTCCAGATGTGAGGTTAGATTTGGTTGGGCTCCAGGGTACAAGAAGTGAGGTGAGCGGGGGAGGGGTAGAGTGTTTGTGTTGGAGACGAGTGTGGGAAACAGTGGCATTTGCGTGGCAATAGTTACGTCCACATCAAAAGGTTTAAATTAGCCGCCATGCTGGGAAAATTTGGGGTTATTCAATGCCACAAGAACAAGAGGATTCAGATTATTGACAGCATCAGCTTTTCATTGACTTTAAAATATTAAGTTTTCATAGGTTTTTTGATTTTATTTAAATCCAAAAAGTATAGTTTACTTCAAAGTTTACTTTTTCATGTCACAATTCAGACTTTTTTTCCCCTCACAATTTTAAGGTTTATTCATTCATTCATTTATTCATTCAAACCCACAGGGAGAACAAGCAAACTCCACACAGAAATGCCAACTGGTCCAGCTGGGACTCAAACCAGTGACCTTCCTGCTGTGAGGCGACAGTGCTAACCACTGAGCCAATTTAAAATTTATAGTTCACAATTTGAACTTTTATATGCTTATATGACAACAATGTATCCAAAAATTGCCAAAAGTTTCTTGAGTTTTAAAACGTTTTACATCTACATGCAACATTTACAAAAAGATGCCTGGTCTGTTTACACACATTCATAAAAATAAAAATAAAAAAAATCACTGTATTACATTTGCCAGGCCATTATTTGGCACTCTCATCTTGTTAGTAAACAGTACCTGTAAAAAAATGATGAAATACTGTCGTGACTTGGCGCTCATGTCTATGTATAATTTGATGTGTGTGTAAGAAAAAGTTTCTGCTTTTGGTTGTAATGTGAAGTAAATCCACACTTTGTTGATGAAGAATTAGAAAAACAACCCACTGTTATGTTTGTTTGCTTGCCATTAATCTACACTTCCCTAAAGATGTACTATGCATGCACACAAAGTCATTGTTTTTAAAGTCTCTCGTATTCAGGTGCTTACACGGACACGAAAATGGCGGCATTTTCAGAAACTTCCACTTTTAAACCGGTTTTCAGATTTATACATTTTCAGTCACAAAAATGCTGTTTTTGTGTAAACGATTGATTAAAACCAAGCGGCAACATCCCGCTCTCCTTTGTGAAGGTAATAAGTAACATTTTCCTGTTTTATGAACACAGTCGTTTTAACGGCCACTAAGTCAACATCTTTTAATACAGTTTTTTCCCAGAATTGCAAGTTAATCTCTCATAATTTCACGTTATAAACTCAATTGTAAGGTTATAATCACATCTTGAAATACTGAAGCAATAAATAACACAAAATTAAAAAGTTTTGAGAAGCATTGAGACAAAAAAAATTCATAAATTGGAGTTTATTTTATAATGTAAAAACTGAGATTTTCAACAAAAAAAAGACACAAAAACTTTGATTTCAGATAAAAATGTCACAACAGCAAGATGTAAAGTCAGAATTCCAACAATGCCTATAACTGTCAAGCAATTTTAAATGTCCAATAATATATAAACTTAATTTTAAGAAAGCGAAAGTCAAGAAAAAGACCTCAGAAAAAAAATAAAAAGTCTTAATCACTAATTTGATATTATTTATAAAATGTATTAAAAAGTTATACAACAAGCTTACTCTATATAATATTTTCCATGTTTTTTGAGTTAAAAAATGTCAGATTATTACAAAATAAAAACCACATTACATTTAAAAGTTTCATACTCCACTTAAACATTAATAAATAATAAACATTAATAAATTAAACATTAATAAATTGTTGTTACCAATTATTTTCTTAACTTTTTATTATTATCTATTATTTATCTAAGTTTTCAACCGTTTCATCTGAGTTTTACATGCTGGAAACGAGCCACCAATCTAAATTGAGTGCACAACGTCAACATGCGTACATTTTTTCCCTTCAAAGGACCCAGAATAAACTGCAAGCAGCCACTACAAACACCGACCAACAACTTTCCCTACCTCTGTCTCCTTCAGACTTTCACTAGCGATTACAATAAAACGACCCAAAAAAGAGATGCAGGAAGTGACTCACGAAAATCATTACATCACACCTCCTCAGTTCCTGACCCACTGTAGGACGACACTGTAAGCGGCTTTCTCCTCAAATCTGGGAGAAAGGAAAACTCCTACTCGTATCTGAGTAATCTGTGGTGGTGAGAAACACTGTGTCACATTAAAAACAGATCTGACTCAAGAGTTTTTTGAGCCATAATAACAGATGCTAAGCCACTCGTCTGTTGTCAAGCGAGAAAAGCACAGCACGGGGTGGGAGAGAAAGGACGAGGCTTGAGTTGTGAATCTGAATGAGTTCAGGCCACAAGAGAGCTTGCGTCACCAGGGACTGGTGGGTTGCTAGCGTAACAAGAAGATTCAGGAAGAATGATGCAACGTACAAAGAAAATATGAAGTACAATATTATTGGCAGGTCTCTGCTGTGGATAGTCAATTTAGGAAATATTGGTGATGAAATAATTGAATTTTGCAATCAAATATTGATCGGTTTCCTCCCATATATTAGGATTAGATGAAAACAAATGATCAAAGATTTGTATCGTGATATACAGAAGAAAATGTAATTCAGTGTAACAATAGCTTATACAAAAAAAATTGCTATGATCATTTAAAACTAAATCATGTAGCGACATATTGACAGACATTAAGGATCATAAAATACAAAAATACTAATTAACTGATTTTATAACTTTGCCAATATCCTTCAAGCCACTATGTTTCACCCATTTGTCAGCAAGAAGCTTGTATTCATTGCAAAACAAAACAAAAAAAATTTAAGTGACCACTTTTACATATTTTAATAAGTGCTAGTCAGAATAAGTAATTTAAATAAACATATTTGTTACACTGAATGAAGATGGAACATTATTTCACCTACATTTTGAATGCTTTATTTGCATTTAATATACCTTCCTTAAATATAAAATTCTTCTTGGAAATTTAATTCGGTGCTGAAGCCAAGGACAACATCTCCTTGATATATATGTACAGAATATAAAATATTTTATTTATACACATGCTAACATTATCCATAGCGGACAGGTTTTAACAAATTATTAAAGCACGAATTTCCTTTTTAAATAAATAAATATTAATAGAAAAGAATTAACTACTATAGCATTTAAGAATGATGTAGTTTCAAGTTGTAATAATGCATTGCCTAAACATTAGGTAATTTATTATTTTAAAAAACAAAATAAAAAAATAAAAAAAGTAAACAATAGTATAAATGAACAATTAACTTTAATAAAATGCTGAAAAAAATAACTCCTGTTCATTGACAGCTGATGATAGGATGACAAATGTTAACTTTAAAAAATCAAAATTCCTTCAGTGTCATTCCCTGACTTTCCTTCAGCCTATTCTTTTTTTTATTCATTCAATAACAAAATAATTAACTTTTACTAAATGTGTTTGTGACTGAATTGTAAGATTAAGTTATATTGGTCACTCTTGTAGGATCCTGTGTCAAAAGGAAGCAGGTTTCTCGTTTCCAAATTTCTGATTTGAAAATATGAGAGAATAAATCCATCATTCAGCTTCATGTTCCACTATATCAAAGCTTCCCTGCTAAAACAGACGAGCGAGCCAACATTGTCACAAACAAATTTCACGAAACCTCACGAGACCCACTAAACCCTGACTTCTCGTCTTAAGAGAGTGGTTCAGCGTGAAATAAACTAATAGCATTAAAGCATGCAAAAACAGACTTGTTTGTTTCATTGCTGTTTACTAATTTAAATCTTACCAAGCTATTGCATTCTCTCATTGCAAAGGCTTACGCTGTTGCACTGGTATTGCATGTTGTATTTTGGAGAGTGAAGGGAGGGGATTCTGACAGGAAACAGAATGTCATCGCATCTGTCCAAATCCTTTGTCTAAATAAGCCCACAAAAACAACATTAACATTTGAGCTCATGTCGTAGATGACCTTATTAGACTAAAAGCTGATAGACTTGAGAAATAACAACGCAATCCAGCCTCTGGGCTCCGTTCCATCAATATCATAAATCTACGTTGTCTGTCTCTGGAAGGAAGAGCCCTTAAGCCTTTAAAAGATGTGGAGATTTGGCCTCAAAAGACACGAGAGCACGCCGAACAGCTTTTTTTTAGGGAGAGATCCTCTTTCACGGTTGAGGAACGCTCAGACAACAGCCGTTCTTCACTGAGCTCTTATGACCTGCCATTTAGCTTGAATGGAGATAGTCATTACTCAGCGGAAACGTAGGCTTGATCGGGAGATGGAACAAGTCTAGGCAAACAATAAGAGGATGTGACCATTTTTCCTCAATGGCACGTTTTTGGAAAAGTGCCCATGGGCCCCCTATGGGAGTGCAATACATTTCTGATGGTTCCTCAGATAATGGGCTGGTGGGTTGGGTCGAATGTAGATATTAGCAAAGGGATTCAGTGGCAGAATGTTGGAAGATACTATGAGTGCATAAACCCAACACAACCAATGAGCTCTGCTGAAGGCTTAACCAATCGTTCACCTAGACTGCACGCAGATGAAAAGAGTCTCCATGGTGATGGAGAATTCACAGGCAGAACTCACAGTATGTAAGCCATAGATCCCATTACGCTCTCAGAATCACACTTTGTAGTATGGTTTGTGCCTGAGGCCTCCATGCTGACTAAAGCATGCATGAAAATGTGGAGAATGTCAAAGTCGAATGCCTATTTAGTCTATCACAACTGCTCTCGATTGGTGCTACTAAAGAATTATGGATGGGAATTGAAAGGAATTTTCCACAAAAAAAAAAACTTCCATTGTGTGGGGGGGAAAAAAAACAGTTCTCAAGATATCTTCTATATTGCACAGAAAAAAGAAAAGAGATAAAGGTTTGGAACTAATGCGAGTGAGTACATTAGCTCCACCTTCTTAGATGTGGAAATCTTTGGTTAATTTCCTATGTTTGGTACATTAATGTCGGGAACGACGGGTAACATTGTTATTCAACTATATCTAGTTATATCAGCGTGTCATTTCTTTTTGTCATTATTTACAGTCCCTCTTTTTTAAAGCTGACTTTTTTTAATCTGTTTATTACAAGCCCTGTTTTACCAGGTTTACCAGTATTTTTTTCAATACGGATCTTTTAATCGTGTTTTTAGCATAAAAGCTAGCTATTATAAAGTCATGATAATGGTCACATTTTAGCAAAAGCATAAAAGTGTGATCACATTGGTGAAATTTTGAGAATTCCAGAAAAAATTATTCATTCTCAACAATTACCCAGAAGTCAGTTTAATATGCTGGAGAACATGGCGATTACTTAAGTCCTCAATGGGATCCAAAATCTGAGTGGAAATATTTCACCCACCCAACTCCTAATTATGTTGATTCCTCCTAGCTAACTAAATTTCACTTGTCAGAATTTTACAAAACAACTGTAAAAGGTTACAGTACTGTTCTGAAAATTTACAGGTGAAACCCAGTGAGTCTTGATTGAGAGTGAAAACAATTAATCATAAAAAATTTCCTCAGTGTTCAAACTGGTCATGTGAATTTGTCCTACTTACCACCAAAGAGGCATGGATTAAAAGTTATTCTGTGTGCGGCATTATACATCCCAATGCTATGAACTCTAGGACTTTTTGTTGCTGAAAAATCATACATGTGCCTGCACCTTAAAGTTTCAATAGCTTTACCAAGTCATAATAAGAAGTCATAAGACAACCCCTGGTCACCATTCACTTACATTATATGAAAAAGAGCAGTGTAAACACTCTGCTAACCATCTCCTTTTGTGTTTTCCAAGATTTTAGGGTGAGCAAACGATGACAGAATTCTCATTTTGTAACTTGCTGTAAGGTCTGAAGCATAGTTATAGCCTCAGGCCTGAGCAAACACAGGTAAATTAGCTCATTCCCCTTGACTTTAACTTATAGAGTCCTTAATTATGAGGTGGAAGTGTAGGATTTCCGAGTTGGATGCCAAAGCAGAACCTGACAATGACCTCTCTCGCATTCATCAGTCCCGAGTTTAAGTTACTCATCATTTAGTGGACACTTCTCATCCTGTGCGACCTGCAACAGTCTAATTGCAAAGACTCCCTGGAATAAACTAGGGTTAAGTGCTTTTGCTTAAGGGTACAATGACAGAACGGCAAGATAAAGTGGCCAGGCAGGACTGTGAGGTGAACCTACACCCTTTGTTAGCAAAGCAGATCTTCAGTTCAAACAACACAGAGGACACTGTCTATTTAGATTTACTTATTCGCTATATTAAGCCTGGCTGTGGGAATTCAGGGAGGAAACTAATGGTGTGCAAAAAAAACCAAAAACCTCAGCCAACAGACAGCAAAGCAGCAGGAAACATAACATAAAACAAGGGTTAAGGTAGATAAACTACGCCTTCCTCTCTCTTATACTTTATGTCTCTTTGTGAAGTTTCAGAGTGTCTGTCTAGCCCCTGAGAGTAATGAGCACAGGAAGCTGCATTTAACATAGGAAACTAGGCTCTACTGCTGTAAACTCGCAAGCCTGGCCGCGACCATCAGCCCAACATGAGCAGGGCACTTCCTCCAGACGCAGATGTGCTGCAAACTCTCACCTCTGTTTGGAGATCAAAACACAAACAAGACTGTAGCTGCTGTTTAAAATAGCACCGAACCTTACAGTTTCCACTAGATGTTTTTGCTTGTTTTTATGAAGGTAATTAATTCTTTTAATCAGCAAGAATGAATTTAATTGATCAAAAGTGACAGTAGAGAGTAAAGACATTTATAATGCAGCAAAGGTTTTTTGAACTTTCGATGTCAACAAAAAACTAATACATTGCACAATGACACCAGTGGAGGTTTTTGCAAGTTTGTAGTATTTTGCAATGAGCTGTGGTTTGAGGAGAAATTCCCACAGTACTAACTACTTATCCTTTAAGCATTAAAAATATTATATCAGCCCTTATTAGATATGACAACTGTGACAGAAGACCAATGTGGTCATCACAGTCTATTCATGAAGCAGATAATGGTCTTGAAATCAATAGGTTGCTAACCTAAGGCAGTTGATCATGACCGGTCTGTGAAAAATCCATCTGACAAACAGCTACTAAAGAGTATGAAAAACTGATATACAGACATCTTTACCACTGCAATATCGAGTTTTTTATTCATGCAATTATCATCATATGAGATTTTATCTTCATATAGTAACTACGTACAAATTATTTTCTTTCTGATAGTAATGCATAAAATTCATTAGATTTTATCCTATTCTTATCGGAGTCAGAAAATAATGGAGGCCTGGAGCAAAAAAATAAAATAAACAAAATCCATACAAATTCAAGATAGACAAAAAAAATAATAATACCTGCACAATTACACAAAATATATTACAACTATTGTTATTAAAGTGAATGGTGAAAATCAATGAAAAAAAATGGCGATTTGCTCCATTAAATAGGATCTGTGCATACTAATTTACTTTTTGAATCGTGGACTTATGTTTTGTTTGCATAGACATAACAAATCACCAATGTATTCTTAGGGGAGTGCAATATTGACAAATGGACTCTTTTCACATTTCTGGGTTTCTCAGTAGCGGAAAACGTGATATTTGGGTAAACTTAGAGCACAGTGAATGGGAGAGTACAACAACTTATCTTTTTCCAATCCTATTTGCTGAAATAATAAAAGAAAAACTCAACCATGGTGTTATCAAGAGTTAAAGAAAAAGAAAAAAGAAATTGTGTGAGACTGATAATGGCAACCAGAAGAGAGAACAACATCAAATTTGCTGTCCTGCCCCATAGACGCTGCATTAGAAACGCCTCACACAAGCGGTAATTCTGTTTTTTTTTTTGTAATTCAATGCAAAGATGATATAATGCATACATAAACACAAAAAAAAAAAAAAAAACGTATGAACATTTTATATCTAAATATTAAAAACTTAAGGATTTAAGATGCTGTCTTGTGAAAAGCGTTCATTATATATCAATATATATTTTGGTGATTTTTTAAATTAAATACCTGCAAGTCCAGTATGTCATGATAAAATCACTGTATACATTCAAAACTTATTTTCCACCTCACATTCACTCAATACTATATATGATTTTCATTTTGACAACTGGAATGATAAATTAAAATGAGAACAATTCTTGAACAAAGCATGCATTAAAAAAACAAAACAAAAACAACCTCTGACCCTGGCTGATATTCAAGTTAAGCAGCACGAAATCATGTGATCATCTTGTCCTCATTAAGAATCCCTAAAGTCCAATGTAAAAACAGGGGGTGACTTTTCAAGCAGGACAAATCCAGCTAAAAACCTGGTCTGACAAGACAGAAGTCATCGATCTCCTCTCAGTGTTTTCACCCTCACAGGGACATTGATGAATGAGTCTTTGAACTTGCCTCTGGGCAGCGAAGCCTCCATCAATCTTTCCCGTCCCACAAACACACAAATACGCCCACGCACGAGCATAAAGCACGCAAATATGCACATTATTCAAAAGACAGAGACGCACTGAATCGCAAACCTCAGAATTGATTTAGGAGGATGTGCTAAGGATTCAAGAACTATTTAAACAACTCCTTAGGTAACATTATGAATCTGGACTACACCTGGTAAAGGTAAGGGCCGGGACACACCAACGGTCAGCCGTTGAGCTACGTCGGTCAGGCTAATAAGTTTGGTGTGTTCCACATGTCGGCTCTCATCGAGTTAGCGTCGGAGCTCGTTGGCTAATTCAGCATTGGACTGCTGGCTGAAGAGAGCGCTCTGACTGGCTATTCAGCAACAGAACAAAGTGCAAGAGTGTGGCATAGTGAAGTGACGTAGCAAGTAAACAATTCAAGCTAAATAGAATCACAATTGTAATTTCGTTACATTTCTCAAATATTTGCAAATGATATGGTTTATTAGATTATCAGATATATTTGCAAGAGTGAATCCCTCCGTGGTGAGTGACAATTACGGTGATAATGGTACTAAATGCTGCTTTTGGTTATGTTTGGTTTGTGCGCGTCAGAAGTTCGGTTTCCCTTTGCGGAACAAGAAAACAGACTACTGGCCTCCGTAGAGTGAAAGGGTACGTCCTCTTGCACAGGTGCAGAACGTGGCTCTCGTTTCAGTCGGTTTTCATCCGTTTGGTGTGTTCACGTGCAGATTTTTGGTCCAGACGCAATCCAACGCAAGGCGACAACAAAGTTGGGTTTCGTTGGTGCTTGTTGTTTGGCGTCGGCTTGGTGTGTCCCGGCCCTAAGGCACATATGGAGGAGGGCTTGCACTTATATCAAGATTTCTGGAGTTACCCCCTTAAGAGCGGCCATACTGGCAATACTCGAATGTAAACAGCATGGATTAAACTGTTAATGTACTACTGAATATACCATTATACACTATATATACCTAGTATGCAAGTAAAAGTGCAATATTTTGAGAAATTCAATTTAATAGATGGTAAAACATATGTTTGAACAGCATTTATTAAAGTAGTAGATTAATATTTCAATGACTTGACCAGAAATGATAAGAACAAACATGAACGTTGTCAAGATTCTAGCCCTGGAAATCCTGGTTCAGTTCGGCCAACCACAAACACCTTTTGTTCATTAGACAGTCTTTTTTTTTCTTAACCTTTGGCAGTCTATAGTACTCTAAATATTTTTCTTCCAGTCAGACTGATTAGTACAGCCCAAACCATGACAATAATAATTATTTTCAGCAGCAATAATCAGCAAAATATTAGAGTTTGTTCAGTTCAGCTGCATTGTTTATGTTCTTCCCTCCAATATGGCTGATTGACGACATGTTGTCAAAACATTTGCAACAACTCTTTTGCAAAGTTAAAAGTATGGGCTGGAAAAAAATTTATTCATTGAGGAATTGCAATTTTTTTCTCAAAAGTTCATAATCATTTCTCTTACCAAATTAGACTGCAACTGTGATGCTGCCAAATTCACCTAATTTGGACAAAGTTGGACAAACATAAGAAATTTAAAGATGTGGAATGGAGCAGAGCTTCTTGTCTGGTGTCCACTGTTCGAAACCTTAATAGACACGGCGGAGCACTGCAGAACCCATCCCATGTGTGACCGGCTTTAGAATCCCAAAAGAACTAAAGAATGTGGATAGGGTGGCATTAACATGACACATGGACACCAACTAACGTGCGTGGATACTGACTATAGCAGAATTGTATGCCACTCGTGGATTGTGTTTTGCAAACATGGACTGTGAATGAAAGTGAAGGTGTTGCAAATGAAAAAGCATTGTGCACTACTATGTTTTAAAGTTGTCATCTGTGGTTCTGAACTAAAAGGAACTTTAATATCATTTCCAAATATCATTTTTATTAAAACATTTTTTGGTTTGAATACATTTCTTTGTTAAAAGGTAAACAAACAAAATGAAACAAAAACAAATGCAATGCTCTCTTTTTTTGGAATGAGAAATGTTGTATTTTATAATTACTTATTTATAATGTTGTGCTTTATAATTGCTCTTTGTAATCTGGCATTTCAATGTTACATTCAGAGCTTGTTCATTGGCTGTTTCCAATCATAAACAAAAGCATAGAATCTCCAATTCTGGTTAAAACGTAAAGTTGGACAGATGTATTTGGACAACTAAAAAAATAGGATCAAAATGTAGGTCAAGTATCGTTTTGGAATCAAATCGTGACTCCAGGAATCAGAATGGTGAATTCCCTAAAGATTCCCACCCTTAGTTAAAAGTGTTCGTCTGGGCCTCTTGTCACTATCAGGCATAAATATCAGGAGTTTTGTAATCCTCTGAGATTTTCGCCCCAAGCAGCTCCTGCCTTCCAAAACCAGGCTGTGCATGGAGCCAGATAACAACCAGGCCTGGGCCACTGGCTGGATAATCCCATTGGTGGCAGGCAGCGGTGCCACATGGAACCTTTGAGAAACCGAACAAAACGAATCAACCACGCTTCCCACAAATATGATTAGCCCGCATTATCAACATTGCCAGTGGGCACCACAGTGTTGTAATATGAAGATACAGAAACCCTTCGGCAAAATTCAACATAACAAATGCAAGTGTCTTTGAAAATAATGGTAAATACTTATATTCTCTAATAAGTGTAACATTTTGGGTTTGACATTTTTAAGGGCTTTTGAACCATTGTTTAGAATTCAAATTCAGAGTCAGAGCATTTCAAGTCTGCCCTAATCTGTGACTCGCTAAAGAAAGAACAAAATTAGAATAATAATAACAAATGATTGCTGTTATTGGTAGTCACATTCTATTAGCATTATTTTAGGGTTGCTGATAACAATATTAATAATATCATTAAATATTATTATTAAATTATAAATAAATTTAGTTAAATATGCTATTTTATGCATTTCATTTTTTTTTATTTGAGCTAAAGAAATACAAAAAGCGCATGTCATTGTTTTATACATAATCTCTATATTAACAATATTATTGCATATTTTAATATTTAAGTAAAAAAAACTCCAACCTTGCCTTGAATCTTATAAAGGATAGAATTAATCATTTTAGAAACAAATTGTTAATATTATTATTATTATATATAATTATATTATTATTTTATAACCTCCATGGTAATTTTAGTTAAAGTTAGTTAATTTTGTTGTGTCTTTGTTATTATTATTAGAATTCCATATGCATGAAAATAAAAAGATTTATGTCCTTGCTAATGAGCTGAAATAAGATCTGTTTAAAAAAGAATTTACACAATTTTATTTAATAAAGCATTATTTTATTTTAAATAAAAGTTTTTTACTTTTAGTCAACAATAATAACCTTTACACATGCATGAATTTATGAAGGCTTACAAGCAAACTACAAAAAAAAAAGTGATAGCCAGCAATTTCACACTTATAAACAAGCTGCATGATGTTCTTGCATGCCTTCTGGCAATATTCACGTTTCAAACTGATTTCAAACCCACTGTTTCACACATGGCCTCAGCAGCAAGCTACACGTCAAACAGTACCTGCCCCTTTAAGGAGGCGGAACCACATGCCCTTATATGTAAAACTGGGGATTTAAATGCCCGACCCCTGCTGTCAATCAAAGAGACCAAACAATCACCGTGGAGGCTGCACTTCTTTATTTAGACTTTTACATTTAAAACTATCAAATAAAACATTTTAAACCCAAAATGCCAAACTACTTGCCAAACAAACTGTAATGCACATTTAAATCATTTAAGAAGAGAAACTGGGAAAAGGTCTGATGTCGTAAACTCAGCCACACGTCTTTGTTTAGTCCCCCCCCCCCCCCACCCCCTCTTCACTCTCAGTGTAACTTCTCATCGAAACCCCCCACGTTTCCTTACGCTTCACAGACTGACTGCTGCAGAAACCCAACAAAGAAACAACCTGCGTGTCAAATAAATCTTTCATTTATGAGCTATAGGAATAGTATAAGACACATAAAAATAAAGTAGTCTCTAAATAGCAATACAGGTCTTTTTAAACACTGAAAGTGAATTGCAAACAATCTAAAAGTCTTCAAATACTAGTTTTGTTTTACTTAATACCTCCTTAAATGCCAAAAAAAGTGGAGTTTATAATATATTTACCTATTAAAAAACAAGTCTTAATGGGAAAGTTCACCCCAAATTTTTAAACTAATTTACTCCTCTCAGGACATCCTTTTTTCATCAGAGAAACATTAAAGAATATTTTTGCAGAAGGCAGCACATCAAATATTAATTCTTGTGGCTTGTGATGTAAAAAACAAACTAACAAAAAAAGAACTTAAAGCCATCAGTCTAAACAAAGCATTATTTACAGCCATAGCAAACATTCCTGTGTGTGTTGACAACAGTTTGCAGCGCAAGCTTCTTATCACATAATAACATATGTGCAGATGGAAACTTTTGTTTACAAACAAAGTTTATTTACAACTTTTTAAAAAACACATTCCATAATCCAGGATAAGCACATGCTCCATTTTAATAAACAAACAAACACCTTCATTATGCAAGCTCACACTCCAGACTGTCATGAACATGCTCAGGATTGTTTGCCAAGACTTTAAATGTAAATAATGATCAGTCTTGCACCACACAACATAAGTCAGAAACCAGAGGTATTAATTTGTGTTGCCTCCATTTTTTTACTTTAAAAGTGCCGGTAGCAGTTAACTTGCATTTTATAAATCAACAAGGACCACAGTGTCAGCTTAAAAATCTTCTTTGATGTTCTACTAAATAAATAAAACGGTCACCTACATCTTGAATAGCCAGAGGCTGATTAAATTAACAGCAAATTTCCATTTTTGAGTGAACTATCCCTTTAACGAAGACCGTGCACAAGCTCCAAGTTTCGGCACCAAATCGATCAGGGCTTAGTTTCTTTTAGTTCAGAAATCATGGGGGATACAATTCTAACACTTTTCGCATCTTATTTTAATATTAGGATTTTAATATTTAGCTTTTCGACAAGTACAGAACGTTACCTCAAATGTTAAATGCCCAATATAAATTTTCACTTGACGTCTCACGTGCACAACAACAACCAAGTCAAAGTCGACATATTTACTAACCTCTGACATAAAAACCACACAAGGGGTTAATGTCAGCTGATGCCCTGCAACTCCTAGCCACAAAGCTACCGAGAAAACCCTACGTGAACCCGTTTACACTGGATTGTCGGAGAAGCCATGAAAAAAAACACACTTAATATCACTACAAAACAATAACAAAGCCATTTGAGATCGAACTAGCAAATGGGCAAAGCTAGCATCTGTGTTAGGAAATTACTAAAGAAGGTTGGTTCACGCTTGGAAATGTTGACAAAGCAGCGCGTGAAATCGCCTCAGTGCGAGCGAGAGACCGAGACCAGCGAGCGGCGAATTTCTGACACCCGAAATGCCACACACGGGCGTTTTTGTTTGCTTCCCCTCACATCATATGACGGAGAAAACGCTAGATTTCTTACCTGCCGTGAAACCAGTCCTTACAAATGTCGCATTCTATCATAAACCGGCTCACGTCGTACGGCTGCCGGCAGACGCAGTACAGCTGGGCCGTCGCCATCTTCGGACTGTCCTCAAACAACGCAGGCAGCTTAAGCTCGGGCTGGGCGGGGATTCCGTCTAATTATGCGGAAACAACACAGAGGGGAACGCGAGGGGCGGGGCGAGGAGAGCATGTCGTGACGCCATGTATCAACACAAAGCGCGAGGCACGTCATCGTTACGCAACGAGACGATAATGGGGCAATAATAAAGATGCAGTGAATGTGTGTTACAGTCAAAGAAAAGAATCAGTCCGTGGGAAAAATATTTGGAATTCTTTAATAGATACAATTAGGTTAATTGGAAAAAGGTTAGCCTAACTTTATTAAATGTGTGTTCCCAACAAAGCATTTAAAACTGACCAATTACCAATTGTGTCAAACAATTGCCGTGAAAAGTAACTGGCGGTTCATTCCACTGTAGCAAAAAAATCTTGCTAACTTAACTTTTTTAGTTGAATCAAATGAACTTTTCTACATCAATCAAACTGACTACAAATATAAATAAAAAAATAGTTCGTAAAAAGTAAAAATAGTAAAAACATGATTAATTTATGAAAATAATTGAGAGCAACATAAACATATTTGTTGTCTTGACTTTTTGTCATTAAACTTTTTACAGTGCATAAACAAAATTACATAAAAATTTGGTAAATCGTAATTTGAATTGTATTTTCTGTCATTCATGTGCTGAATCAATTGATCATCTTTTTTTTCTTTTTCTTCAAATGCCCCCATATTAAAGAAATAGTCTTTTTACTTTACTTTTTTTTGCCTCAAAATGGATTTTTTTCATAGCAAAGATTATATTTATTATATTAGGCAATTTGTTTATTTTATTGGGAAAATATTATGATAAATGTAAATCTTCTTCAACATTGCTTAAATTGCAGAATTTTCAACAAAATGTTTACAACAAAAAAAGTGTAAAAACTAAAACTTTATAATTAACCATAAAAGTAATATTATGTAACGTTTTTGTGGACATTTCTGTGTGGAGTTTGCATGTTGGCGTGGGTTTCCTCCGGGTGCTCCGGTTTCCCCCACAGTCCAAAGACATGTGATGTAGCTGAATTGGGTAAGCTAAATTGTCCGTAGTGTATGTGTGTATGTCCCGGTCCTTCAGGTTGGGGGTTGAGCGTTGGGCTAACAACCCACCTCATAAAAACGATGTTACGAAACACCAGTATGGTGCGGCTAAATATCTTTTTTTTTTTGTTGTTGTTGTCAAACGCCCCATTTCTAAATTAAAATAAGCCTATATTTAGTTTAGAATATATCAGAATATTATATGCTATATAATAATATTCATTCTTTTAACCAATAAGCAATGAAGAAATACTATTTATATTTGAACTATTTATATTACTATTTAAACACTTAAAATGTAAGTCATTTTTGCAAAGTATACTGGTAAATCTGAAACATTATAGGAAGGTAGACGACGGCACCGCCTTGTGTAAAACTCGGTCATTGCAGTAGATGCAAAGTAAAAATGTGATTTTAAATAAATAAATAAATAAATAAATAAGCGATTAAGACGTTGTTTTATTATTAATTTAGGTTTATACAATTTGGCATTATACAGTGCTCAACATATATGAGTACACCCCTCACAAGTCTCTCATTTAAATTAATATTTTCTATAGGAAGCTTTACTATATTACATTTGTGCTTATACATTAGATTAGTCAGCATTGAAGCCAAATCTGGAGCTAATCTAACAAAATAACTTATGATAATGGCCAAAAATGAATACACCCGAATTTATATGTGTAAAATAATAAAAATAAATAATAACTATGAAATCAAGATTTAAAAAGAGCAAAATTCAAGAGAAACAAAAGATAATTTTTTTGAAATTATGTAGTTTGTAATTTTTTTCAACATTTCGCATGAATTTTAATGTATAATCTTTCTATTGCTTAAGATGTTCTGTGACTAAAATATTATTTTAATAAATATATTTGTTTAATAAATCTGTTTTGTTCAAATGCACCAAAAAATATTTCCCATATTCACTGAGAAATGGATAAAAATATTTATTTTCAAAATGGAATGTACTCAATTATGTTGAGCACTGTATATATGAGAACTTTAAGTAAATCTGAAACTTTGAGAAGGTAATGGCACCACCTTGTGCCAAATTCGATTATAACAAATGATTAAAAAGCGCAAATCTTTTCTTAACCAAATAAACGCTCACTTAAAGCGCGACGCGACAAACTCGAACGGCTCCGTTTGAACAAACAAACCCGCGACGCGTTGAAATGAAGCGTCGCATCGTATCGCGTCGCGTCAGAAGGACTTTAAACATCGGGGCGTCGCCTTGGCAAGAACGGACCAATCGCGACTCCGCTCAAGACTTTGTAAACAACAGAGTCGCACGCTGGATGAAAACTTTACTACGAGAAAAGGTCGCGTGACCAAGACCAGCAGAAAATCACTTCTTTAGGTAAGTGGCGTGTTTTAAATCCTCACAGACTTGTGTGACCTTAAAAATGCTGGTCCTGGCGATGAAACGTGCACTTTTTCCTCATCTCTGAAAGTACGAGCGCAACTGCGATGTTGGCAGACATCCGGGACAGTCGCTGAAAAATAGTAAACGCGGCTGAGTTTGTTTGGCAGAATCTTTCTTTGTTGTGACATAACGAGCAGATTTAGTCACAACAAAAGAGAAAGGTTTTGTAGGGTGGTCGTTTTTGTTGGTGTTTGTTTTGAGAAAGAATGAAGCGTAATGAGATCCTTATCGTAAGTGATAGACTCTTGCGCAATTGAGCCCCGGGGAGCATCGCTGGGCGGACTTGGGCTTCTTTATTATTTTTTCCCCCTGTATTATTTAATATGGGGAGGTTCACGAGTTCAGACATGCGATTTTTAGGTCTCTTATAGGTGTATTTATGTGTAGTTGTGGAAGAGAATGGAGAAAATGTGCAAGATATTCTCAGTTGTATGTACATTTGAGGGTTATTGTGATATTATGGGCGATGTTTGTTTTGTGCGGAACGGAAGTACCTTAAAATGCAATTCATGCAGGGTGTTTTAAATTCACCGTTGTAATGTGGCATGAAGTCAATATAGATCAAATAGGAAAAAGAAATTAGATAAATAAGAATATAGATAAATAAGGAAAAATAATGCGTCATTACTGGATTGTTATTTTGAATGTTTATTTATTTTGTATTAAAAATATTCAAAAATTCAAAAGAAACTTTCTTTTTTTTATATATTTGTATCTTGAAAACTTTGTAAATGAAAGTCAGTGTGACATAACCAGCATGTAAGAGGGGAAAAATTAATAAAATAAATTTTTATGAGTCGCACATTAAATTCAATTACTTTAATTCATTATTTAAAAATGATGAAAATATTTGTTTTTATAATATTTTAAAAACTAAATCCAAGTCATAGCACATTATATTACATTACATCAATTATTCTTAAAAATATGAAGCAATGACATTAACAAAGTTTTTTTGCTTTTTTTTTTTAAGCAAACAAACAAGAAGGAGTACTAAGATTATTACTGCCATATTACAAGATGATAAACTTCATATCTAATAACCTTTTATTATATTATTTCTAAAGTAAAAAGAATTTATTAATGTGACCTTTTTGTTTTTTACTACCTTCCAGTAAGAGACCCAATAAGGGCAGATTCCCTGAACTGTGAATGGCATCCAAAGCAGGCCAGAGTGAATACCTTGGCTTTAATTAAAACATTTCTGGATCTTTTGCTGAATAATTCAACCAACATGATCAAACCTGGAGTGTTTCTTTTAGATTATGTAACAGTCAGCTCAGTGAATCATTTCTGCCTTTCTCACAACAACAACAACAACAATAGATGTTTCTAAACACCATTAGGGTTCAACACTCTTAGAAATAAAGGTTTATTATTGGCATCAGTGCTTCCATTTATTAATAGCACTTTTTCATTCCACAAAAGTTTTTCTTTACCAGTAGAAAAGGATGCTTCAGATTATGAAAATGTTCGTCACGCTATGAAAAAATGGTTCTTAAAATAACTTTTCACTAAAAGTTTTTAGGGAAATTCTGGCAGCTTTTTAATTAAGCAGTTTTTAAATGTGAACATCCTCGCAGATGTGTGAACTAAGTTGCTGTTTCCGTTTGTTTCTGTATGACGATGTATTTCCAACTGAAACCTAATACATTGAGTTGGGGGCAGTGTTTTATTTTTGCACTCATCCTCCTCTTACACTGGCAGCAAACTAATGGTTGTAGGGGCGTGGCTATGCATATTTCACCCAAGCCGTCAAACTGATTTCATCAGAGAAGGACTGCCATTCCAGAGCGGAAGCAAAAATTTTTGAGTTTGATTAAAGATTATCGAAATTTATTTATATATTTTTCTTAATACTAACAGTGTGCACTAGCAAAATAAACATTGTAAATAACTTTGTGTTTATTAATGTATGGAGCGCGTCTCTTCTGCTGCTTTTCCTAATGTAATCAGAAGGGGAAAACTAAAGAGGAAATGCTTCAGCAGTTTTAGTTTTTGGCAGGTGCTCGTTCAAGACACTGAACATGAACACAGGATGTGGTACAGGCTCCGTGCAGCTCGCGTATGTTCATCCAGAGAGTCCTGTCTCCTGAGGAAGAGGACTGGGCAAAATATAATACACAATGCCCTCCAATAAAATTGGAGACGGTTGGGATTTTTTGTTGTTGTTTAACATTGTTAATAATAACAAAAATCTCTGCTCTAGCTGTAAACATACAATTGCAAACCCAGCACAGGTCAGTATCAAAATACAAATATCTTTGTTAAATAGACTATTATTTATTAATGACTAAACTTATAATTTATCTCTATTCAAATGGGATAAAATTCCCATTGTTGTTCCCAGTGATAAATCTTTTTTAAACATTTATTGTTGCATAGACATTTTTTGGGGGGGGTATTTGTTAAAAAGATATGCCTTTTATGTTGACAAGATATTATTACAGCATACCATAGTTTTAGACGATGTATAAAGTACTTAAAGTACTCTACTTAATTATTATTTTTTTATCTAAACATAAACAAAATTGTCATGTGGTGTGACTGTCCGAGCTATGTGTGACCTTACTAATATGTCAATAAATCTCAGAAAAGTAAAAATACTTGATTGATTCACAGTTTAAGTAACAGAATTAGGCATTTTTAGTGGATGATTTTAAAGCAAGTTCTGGCCAAATACATTTTGGCCATAAAATGGGGATCATATGGTCTATATTTTGGTCTATATATTTTGAATACACAATAATCTTTACATCATAATAACGAATAGATCCACACAACCAGAAAGATGCAGTGTCATTACTGGAGTGGTTTGGGGGGGTCAAGAGGGGAATTTTTAATTAAACCACTTTGTGTCTGATATGCTCACTAGTGTTGTCATTTGGTGTGACATGATTTACGTAAAATCTCATAAAAATGGATCTGCACAAAAACTACATTTTAAATCTTATTGTAAAGATTTATGGTGAAGTAAGTTAGTTACTTTACCATAAGAGTATCCATTTTAATTTGATTTAAAATAACATATAACCATAACCATATAGTGATATATAGTGTTAGGCTTAGATGCAACGAATTGGTGAATAAATCCCATTTTCAATACAAAATCAAAAAAAAAAAAAATCTGGCTCAATTATCATCCCCCCATTTTAATGGTTATTTAATACATGGTGTATAAGGGAAAGAGTGTAGATCTCGGGGGTGGCCGTACCATTAAAAAAAG